>OX375873.1:53701969-54279702 GCA_947359465.1 Metellina segmentata | reverse complement strand
TATTATTAGTTAAAACATTAATTATTAAAAAAAAATATTAAAAAAATAATAATATTAATAATTATTAGTAAAAAGTATTAAATTCGGTTCCGCAGAGGACGTTACTGGATACAATTATTTATTTATTTTTATTTCTATTTGATCTATTTATGAAAACAAAGTACTTCAGACCGGAGAAGCATGTGCGGCGAGCTGCGGCGCCGTGGGGAACTGCGGTACAAATTGCACGCAAGTTGGACGTGCGTTGCCGCAGCGGCGCCGGAGGCATGTGTGCACTACTCCATTGTATCTAGTGTTTCTCAGACCGCACTTACGGCGCCGCACGTTGAAAAACCGGATGTGTGCATCGGGCCTTACATCGCAGTTCCACATGGCTCCGCAGCTCGATACACGCTTCTCCGATCTCAAGTACCTTGTTTTCATAAATAAATGGAATATAAACATTAATTAATAAATGGTTGTACATAATGACGTCTACATTGTTTCAAAATATACTTTTGTACACCAAGTAAGCTAAATAAACACGTTTTCTTCGATAGAATATCCATCGCAAATGTCGCGAAATGAGCACTTGCGTCATTTCACGATTGTGTGTGCAAAGTTGGGCTTCGGAGCCGCAGCGGCGCCGCACGTTGGAAAATCGGATGTCTGCACCGGGCCTTTGTCGTCAGAAGAATTCGAGACTGTATGAAAAAGAAAGCTGATTGTTCTTTGTAAATTTTTATCGTCGTAAGTTAAACAAAAAGTTTAATAAGAGTTCGTCTCCATGCATGCAATGAAAAAGCAAATCTACAACAATTTAAAGCAATCGAACTGATATTCTGTTAATCCAAAAAGTGCATTAAGCTAGTATTCATCTCGAAGGTGAATTAGACTCGGGTCACCATACAACGACCCGACAGTCTTCATCTCCATGTGAATCAGTAGGCGACTTGAGATCACTACGCTAAACCCCGGCAGTTTCTTTTTATGATACCATCTATATAGTGATAAGATTACCACTCCTATAAATGGTGCTGTATTTCCCGTGTATATGATGCATTAATTGCATCAAATGGAGCAGGCACATATCTCTCTACATTAAAAATAAAAGTTACCGCCGCCTCAGGATTGAAAACTGTGTTGTTTAGCTCTATTCTTAGACGGTTTCCCGAGAAAGTAATGATCGGTAAGAAACAAAATTAACATGGTTTGTTCTTCATCGTATTCCCTGGACAATTATTAAGATTTTTTTCCGATGCGGCTATTAGTTTAGGGTTTATTAAGTGTCAAAATTAAAGAAGTGAAATTTCTTCCGCGAGTGAGCAAAACACATAAAAATTTTCAGTCTTCAGCCGTGAGTTTTTTTTAAAGAGGACCTCTCAACGTAAATTTTTGCAGCTCGTCGAGTTTTTTTTTTTTTTAATTTCAATTTGGTTCTTGATTATATTTTTTTGAAATTCGGGAAAAATCGGGACATTTTTGTTACTTTTTTTTAAAACTGCCGTATCTATATATTATTACTAATAGTTTTTAATTTTTAAAATATCGCAGTATACCTAAGAATGTACTCTTTCTTACGGTACTATTATTTTTGAAATTGGTTAATAATTAAATTGGATGCGATCAAAAGTTGGTCAGACAAAATTCGGATTCTTTGGATATTTTTGCTACTTTCTGCTAAAATCGTTATATCTACAGAAAAACCATTATTTTTTAAATTTGAGAACATCACTGAATACATTACATTACACTTTTTCTTATGGTACAATTATTTTTCAAATTGGTTAATAAATAAAATCGATGCAATTAAAAGTTGGTCATACAATTTTCGGAACTTCCGATACAAAACTAAAACTGTCATATCTATGTCGTATTACTATAAGTTTTTTAATTTTGAAAATATCGCAGTATACCTCAGAATGTACTCTTTCTTACGGTACAATTATTTTAAAAATTGGTTCATAAATAAATTCGATGCAATCAAAAGTTGGTGACACAAATTTCGTATTTTTTATTTCGCGGAGCTAATTCCGCACAAATATGAAGGTTTGTAACTTTGACTATCGGGTTTGCCAGATATCAAATTTATCGTAGCAACAATTGCCATAAGAACGATTTCTTTTTATTTGGCGAGGAAAAGGCTCGGGTTTTTTTTCTCTCTGTTCTCAGACGATTTACCGAGAAAGTATAAAGTACAGATCGTAAAGTTTGGAGATTAACATCGCTTACTTAAAATTGTACAGGTAACAAGATGCAGAAGATTTTTTACTGATGCGGCTATTAGTTTAGGGTGCATTAAGTGTTAAAGTAAAAAAAAGTGAAATCACTTGCGAAAGATGTATTGGTTTGCGAAGCAAACCAAACGGGATTGCGTAGCAATCCCCGGGGGTCGGCGAGCGTATGCGAGCAGGTTGTGAAGCCCTCGCTGTGACGTCATGGACCGGAAAGTGAAATCAGGATAATACGAATTATTCAGATAGCTTCACTCTGCGAAAGGAATGTTGGTTTGCGAAACAAGCCAAATGGTATATGTAAAAGGAGTGTTGGTTTGCGAAGCAAACCAAATGGGATTGCGTAGCAATACCCGGGGGTTTGCGAGTGTAAGCGAGCAGGGGGCGGAACCCCCTAGTTTAGAAAATAATTTCGGAGGGTGTCTTTATGTTCTCTTCCTATGGAAAGGCTGTAATACCAAACGAGCATTATGTTTAATAATATTTTGCTGTTTTCACAGATATAAATTATTTGTATTGTAGTATCGGCTCGGTGGGGGTATGATTCAATAGTCAACGCCACCCGCGGATAATAACGAGCCAATCTGCTCGACTGAAGCACTCATCTTCCAGAAAAAGAATCGTCCCGCATATGGGGTTAACACACATATATAGATTTCATAAAACCGTTCATTGCGTAAGCGTTTGGAGCCTCACACGTACAAGCACTCATATTGCTGTGTATTGAGGTCATGGACATTATTCCTCGCGAGAAGCGATTTCCGATTCTACAGTATGATAAGTGGAATTTCGATTAACTTGAATTAAATTATCTGCAGTGTTTATTTCTGATTGGGGGAGAGGGGTGAAGTTGAATTAACGTCGCACTTGAGCAACACAACGGGCGATTAGCGATAGTCTGGGATCCTCTCGAATTGAGCTCTGTTTGCTTTTCCGTTTCTCTTCCCACTGGGCTACCTAGGCCTACCGTAGTGCCGGAATTCCCAGTTTGTGTTCTTCATAAATGCGTTCTATCTGTGAAACTGTATAGAACTACTCTTTACAAGCATCCACTTCATATAATCCTTAGGGGCACATCTTCGTTTAGGTGTCTACGGACATCACAACACCCCAAGATACCCGAGTGTTTTGGCACTTTGGTTTTACCCTGGCCTACCCATCTACGTTTTGCTTTTTCCCACCTTGTTGTGTTAGCTTGGCCAAATATGGCCTCTTTCGCCATAAAAAAAAACCCCGTTACAACTTCTAATTTGCATGGATTCACACTTCTAAATGAATTTCAAAAGGTTATCTTACCTGTCAGACGGGAAAGGCAATCGAGGGTTTATCCTTTTTATCCTTTATTTATCACAAACACATCATAAAACACAACAACAAGGAAACCAGATAGTAATCAATGCGCCACATCGTTCACCAAGGCAGTTCTAACTAGAGCTTTAACATCTATCGCACTTCAAAGTGCACGCAGCGCCCTCTGGTCAGTATTTGAGTTTCAACACCCCCTAGCAATCATGTAATTGTCATATAGTGCATAGATGGGTTCTTCACTTGGTTGGTAGTATGGCATATTAGTAACTTCCACTATGTACTTCCGCCAATGCTTTAGATCGAGTGCAAGATGTTTAGTGTATCGCGCTCTGCGTGATCTGTCACATATCTCACGCTATGAGTTTGTATTTCTGCCTTTGTTGCATGTCTTTTTAGGAAGCTATGTTTCATGTGCTGCTTTTCTATCCATCCTAATCATGTCACCCCACACACCACTTGACCCGGCCTTGAACTCTTTATTACTGAGCTAGATGGCTGAGATCGGAAAAAAAAGCCAGAATTACATAAATTTTTAATTGTTTACTATTACAAATAATTGTAAATATATATACAAGATGTTTCCAAAATGTGATTAAATTGTGTAGGATGGTATAAGGTCAAGAGGAAACATTTTTGTCAAGAATGTGTGTCCTGAAATGTGGTTTGGGCCTTGATAGCCCAGTTACAAGAGCAATATAGATTAGCAACGCGGATAAATGTGAGTTTGTAACTAAGTCCAACGAAGACCGTCGTGTACACCAGAGCTGGTGCACTCTAAATTAGTTGTGACCTCAACTTTCCACACATTGGCGTGGTATGGAAGGTTGGACCGAGGTTGACAGCCGAAGTGTTCACCTCGTCATCTGACCGTAATTCAAAACTACATGGTGTTGTCTTTCCGGGATCTTTACCATAAAGATTGATCCCGACTGTCACCTGCCTGTTGTGTTGCTCGACATGTGGCGTTAATCAACTATCTAACTACCGGAAACGTGTTCAGATGGTAGAGGGCGCTGCTTAGATCAGTCGAAAACATCCTTTTTGTGGCTTAAGGCGTCATTTCAAACCCACCTTGGATTTTCAACCTTACGTCACGGAAACGGTTACCTAGTGACCCAAACAGCGCACTCTACAACCTTAACGAGGCATTCCTGGACAAGCATTCAAAAATGTCTTTTTGGTCCCTCAAGCAACCTTTACTATTTGGCCAGCTATTTTCAAAACACATGTTTAAATAATCTTTATATAATTCTTTAATGAGTACTTTTCGTATGATTTTTTTTATTTAAACTTTGTGAACGAGAGACCAGAAAATAACTTTCATTTTTAAATTCAGACTCTTTCTGGCCTTTTGAAGGGAGATTTTACAGGTAAGTGTTAATGCTTTTTCAGATACAGAAGACATTCGCAGTACCTACTGAAATCACAATTTCAAGCAAATATATTCCGAGACAACTTCTAATGGTCTATGGAATAAATGTTGCATTCAAAAATTTCTTGGCTGATTCCTATTTCACAAATGTTCAAGTCAGCTATTTTCGACCAAGGGAAATTCTTCCTCTATTTCTTATCAAATCGCTTTTAAATTATGCCTGATGATATCATCTATTTCCGTGTTAACTGTTTAGCATACTCATATACATACTAAATTAAAACAACATTTGAGCCGTTTTAGTCCTTGGATATAATTCTTGAAAAATTTTAAGAAAAAGAGAACGATTAAAATAAGTTTTTGTAAAACAATCAGCAGCTTTCAAAATTTAAATTTTATTGACATGCTCGCTATTTAGTTTTAAAATTCTTTTCCTGTTTGTATGCATAAAATGAAGTTGACGGCTGTATCTCTCTGTCTTTTCTCTATACAAATCTGCACCGTTTGACCAATCTACACCAAATGTGGTACACATTGTCTTTAGAACCCTGTGGGTAACATAGGCTCTCCATTCTTTGTGTCCTAGTTGTGATAAAAGGGGATAAAAACAATTCGAAATCTCATAGGAATAACATTGTAAAACGATTGCGGAAGAACGCAACTCGATTTGTTTTACTAGTATGCTATAAACGAGTCATTTTTATGTAAGAAGTTTGAATTTTAACGATTCCTGACTTCTGTCTTATTTCCGTACCACACATTATTGAGCATCTTTTTGTAAATCAAATTTAAATGGATTTGTAAATCAAATTTGATGAAACAAATACATGGTTATGAAATGCGAGATGTAGATTTGCAGAATGTTCATTAAAGCCTTTGAAAAATAAAAAATATGAATATATTTAATGAAGCAAAAAAATGGATCAAATAAAGTGAACCGTACAATTTGAAGAACCGTTAAATAAACTCTCGATTTTAATGAAAATAAAATTCATGCTAAAGTTTGAAACCTTTTTACCATGACATTTTTACAGTAATCAGAATCCTAAATGTATCCATTTTGAATATTCCTTTTTTGAACCTGAGATAATCAAACTGACCGCTGCAAAAGATGTTCTGGAATCACATCTAAAAGCATTGGTATCATAGAAGTAAGTATCCTGGAAGATATTGTAACTCTAATTATAATTTAAATAAAGTTTGTGTAGAAAGGTTTTTATTTAAGAATGCTTTTAAAAGCCTTCCCAATTATAATTTGAAAGCAATGTATTTCGAAATTGTTTGCAATTTGGAACTTAAATTTAAAACACTTATCAAAATGTTTGATATTAATGATATTCCAAGAACTTTGTCTTCAAAATAACCCCTCTCAAAGAGGTATTTTTGTAATAAATTACAACGAATTTCCATGAAATTCTGAATTCCAAATTACATCTATTTAAGATTTTCTTTTCAGAGCAATATGGGCATGCTTGTATGATTTGTGATGAGTTTTTCGAAATATTTTTTTTACATTAATTAAGAACGAAGAGCCGAAAGATTTATTTTAACTACACTTATTCAGTTTTTTTAGAAGTTTTCTCAATCTTTAACTTTTTTCATTACTACTTAAAACATTAAATGTAAAGAAAAGTATGCTTCGAATATTTAATCTAAATTGTTAGTAATTAGAATGTTCAAATTTAAACAGTGCTGTATTTAGGAAAATTAATTAAAGTATATAAAGAAATTCGTATTTTAAGTTATATATATATATATATATATATATATATATATATATATATATATATATATATATATATATATATATATATATATATAATCTGTTGGATATAAATAAAACTTTCTGCTGAATTTTATATTTAGCTGCAGGCACTCAAAGTAATTTGTGTACTCCCAATAGTATAACACCTTATAAAAACATTTCCTCTCAATTTTAAGTTAAAAACTACATTTTCAAACACATTTTCCAGTTCCACACAAAATGGATATTCGTCTTGAGGACGAAGAACACTTAAGTACAAAAGAAACATAAGCAATCACAATTTTGGAAATTGATTTTCCATGCAGCATTTCTTCTTTTAAAAAGAGAAATTGAAGAAAAGCTTGCTTTTCTGAGCGAGATAGAATATAATTATCTTTTCTATCTTTATTTCCAAATTCTTATTAAGTTTCAAATAGTCAATTTCCTCTGCCCCTCTAAACTGTATACCAGAAATAATAACTTTTACTACGTTAATGATAAAATACGTTTATTAAACACAATTTAAGGAATAATCATTCTAATATAAATAATAATTCAAAAATAATTATTTTTAAGCACACTTGTTCTTTTTATTTGTCCAAATTACCCGCTAATAAAACACATAAGACATTTTATCAAAATTAGTAGTGCCCAGCAAATATATGAAACTTGCTTTTGACATGGTTCATAAACAGAATTAATTATCAAAGTTTAACCCTGCAAATGGTTTTGACGAGATAACTCTTCTATTTAGATCTGACCAATTTTGCTGATGACGAGATATCTCGTCATTTAGATATTGCCGATTAGTTAAGATGACACGATCAAGATCTGGTCAGGTTTCTTTCAATGACGAGATACATCGTCCATTAAGATCTGGTTAGTTTGACCAATGACGAGATATCTCGTTGAGACCACCACTAGGATGGTTAATGACGATTATTAATCATTATTTATCTCATATATTACCGTTGTTTTCAAGTTAAGAGATCAATATTTGGTCAGTTTTCTTCTAATGACGAGATATCTCGTCCATCAAGATATGGTTAATTTGGTTGACCAAATATCTAGTTGATGCAACCACCGAGATAATTAAAGGCGATTGATAATCCTTATATCTCTGGAATCAACCTAACTGTCTCTTCACATTGCTCTTATTGGCGTTACCTCTCGTTAATGTTAATGAAATTTACCATGAAATCTTAGGTTTAAATTTTTTTTTTCTTATTGAGCTACTGGCCAAAGAGTCATATAATTATTTTATGAATTATTTCCATGAAGAAATTAATATTTGTATCATTATTATAGATATTAAATAAAGGTTAGTATTTTTAATAGTCTATGGAGTTCTGACAGTAAAGATAAGAAACTCGATACCAATTCAAAAATAGAATTCGTGAATCAAGTATCGTCCTACGCTTCGTATTCGATTTCTATTTTGCATTTTGAGAACGAAAAAAAAATGAGTGTTTTGTTATTTGAACTTCAAATTCACCTTCTAAAAATATATTTTGTTCGACAGTAGGGTGTTAAGGCGCAAACCCGATCCCGTCCAGACGACAAACAAATGCCTTCGGTAGAAGTGTCAGCTAACAGTTAAAGAATCACGCCAAAGAAAGCTAAGCCTTATGAAAAAGATAACAGATATTCTTTAAATGTTTGAGCCACTCCATAAGACAAACAGCGTTTTGTGTTTGAGTCCAAAGCTGCCATTTATTTCTTCATTATGTTCACACGTGTCTTATGCAGCCCACTTTAGCGTCTGTTCTTTTTTTACCATTTATTGCAATGGGGCTTCCTTGAGTTTCCCAAGGAACCAGGACTTCTTATATTACTTGTGGGTTTTGTAACGGTGGATTCCATTTCTCGCTAACAAGCTCTCGATCATTGACTGTTATTCTTGCTTTGCTTATTCAGGGTGATGAGGGGGCTTAGGGTAAGGTTTCAAAGACCCATTAGGTGCCAGTTGAATAAATAGAGAATCGAGTTTTGTCCTAACTGTTTTTGACGTTTTTTTCCTTCTTCTTTTGAGTACGCTTCTGGCCCTCACACGAAGTGCTAAGGTATTTCAAAGAATCGAAACGGTGATTTTTTCTAAGTTGAAAACTTCCAGTAAGTGGGCAGAGTGATTTTAGATGATCGAAAACAAAACAACTAAAATATCTTCTGGAGAGAGAGAGAGAAAGGGAGAGAGCTGTACATTTACAGTGTGCGTGAACTTAAATTATACCACGCGTGCTTCTTAAGTAGCTGAACACACGCCACTTGTTTAAATGAGGCTAGGAAATATGTTTTTGCTAGTGAAAAACTAAATTACAATAAAAAACACTAACAAATAAACAAATTTAAATTTTTTTTAGGCAAAATAACTTTTGACGTAGGACTACATCGAATTCCGTGGGTGCGAATTATATGGAGCTTTTTCCCATGGCGAACTGCATGTGAAATAAATCTAATTTGTTGTTATAGCTGTAAAAATACATGCTGAACAGTAATTGTGATCTTATATTCGAAAGGAGTTCAATTCACATATTATGAAATACCTCATAAACGCGACGCTCCCCCAATCCCATGACCTGAAGAAATTATGTAATATTTGTGGGTGTGCCACAAAGTTTGACGCAGCCTATCACGGCAACCGTGAACCCAACATAACTATGCAGGGTGTAGTTTAAAAGCTCTTGACAAGAACGAGGTCAATTCAAGTAAAGAACAACATTTTACAGTGATTTGAATTGAACATTAAAAATATGTTTTCCTGTGAACCAATTAATACTCTTCATAAAATCACGGTTTATCTGGACAATAATAAACACAACATGATTTGAGTGATACCAGTTAAAGTTCTCGACGAGAATAATTCAAATATACAATATTTTTCAGTGATGGTGTGAACTGGTGACACTTTTGACTAAAAAGCTTTGAAACAATATTCGACCAGCATACTTCAATTCTCCGAACTTCAAGTCATAGTCTTACACTCCAAACTGACGGCTCAATCAAAACTAAACAGAT
This sequence comes from Metellina segmentata, assembly GCA_947359465.1. Classification (NCBI taxonomy): domain Eukaryota; kingdom Metazoa; phylum Arthropoda; class Arachnida; order Araneae; family Tetragnathidae; genus Metellina; species Metellina segmentata. The sequence goes on along the minus strand of OX375873.1, from coordinate 54,270,050 downwards.
TTTTAATGACTTAAAATGCAAAAAGCTGCAATAGTCGTTACAGCTAGATGAGATCAATGATGATAGACAGTGCCGTAACTAGCCATTCATCTGCCCTGTGCAGGAATTGGAAAAAAATAATAAACAAATACATCAAAATGGATTTTCAATAAGATTTATTTTAATTGCACTTTTTTGGCTTTCATTTCACAAATTCATTAATTGCACACATCATCATAATTAATATTTTTAACGATATTGTATCGTATTGAAATAATAGAAAGATTGGATAATCGTTCTTGTCCAATAATAGTTCATTTAAATAATTTGTTATTAGTTTTAACTTGCTAAAACTTTTCTCGCACGAAACAATAGAAACGGGAAGAGTTAGAAATATTCGAAGGGCGACATTGATATTTGGGTAAGACTCAAATAAACAAAAATCACGAAGAGCCTGTAGAATATTAAACGTAGATGCAGTTTCTATATTTTGTGTTAGAGTCGTTACTTCAAGCTTATAAAACTTTCAATTTCACATGTGAATTCGTGCATTTTAAAATCTTTGCTATATTTAATAGCGAGATCTACACTTATGTATTGTAAAGACGAGCGATAGAGAAAGCAAAATTCGTCACAGACAGTTTTATTTTTTTATAACGCCAATGTATTTGAGATAATAGTGTCAAGAACACTGTAAATTTGTATTTTAAATAATTATTCGGGTGTCAAGTTACTTCCTTCATCTGGTGCTTCATATATTTCCATTATCTTAACTTTTCTCTTTCGTTTATTAAGAAATTCCTTCTCGATACCTATTTTTTCAGACAAATTTTGTACATTCCTGAAAATTTTGTTCTATCGATGCATTGTAGAATTTTATTCCACATAGAAAGAGTACAGATAAATCTATAATTAATTTTCAAAATCAAACTTTTTGCATTCGATACAGCTACCGAATTTGAAAAATCGTTCCCATTAGTTTGCAGTCTTATCATTACTTTAGGTAATTATAAATACAGCGATTTTATTGCATTGGCCTTTGATTGCCAACAAGCTGTAGACACCAGCTAAATTTAGATTATGAGCTGCACAAGGTACAATTATTGCTAAATTATTATTTTCTAAAATACTCACACTTACTTCCTCATATTTGCCTTGTTTATTGAATTAACTACATAATCATCAATTGCAATACTTAATTTTAGATTATTTTCCATCACTTTCCATTTCAAATACGAATTACGGTGAGGATAATTTTCGTGTTGGGAAATAACCAGATGAAGATGCCTCCAATCATGAAATCCTCTTTGTAGGTCGTAAAGATTATGCGATTTGTGTCTAAAAGGTATGCAAGGAAAGCAAAATACTTAATTTTGATTAATGGTATATAAAATCCATTTTCTTCTAACAGTTTCTCCATTAATGTGTTTAACATAAAATTAGTTCTTCGTAAATTTTCGCCCCGAATCGTGTGCTTTCAACGTGTTAAAGTTAATGTTGTTGCCTTGATCTGGACCATGTGTGACAAGGGAATATATTAATTTATCCGTAATAGCAATTCCAGGAATGGGAATCGTTGTAATTTAACAGTATTTCTTCTGGAACAGTAGAGCACAAATTTTGTAAGGCATTATTGATATGTGAGACAGTAGTTCATTTTGAATTATAATGGGGCAACTGTGATAAAATATCTTGTGAAGCAGTAGATTTTTCTTCTTGCAATGGCTCCTTGTTTTTGCTTCTCTGAGAACTGTCGTTCACTGAAAGGGTGGATGTCAAATGTGGTATCATCAGCTTGTGAAGCTGATCTACTCGTAGATATGACCTTTTCCGTACTACCTTCGTTCTCTGGCGTTTCTGTTCTTAGCCATTTAACAAATTGTTGTGACATTGACTTGCATTCTTCTGATTTTCGTTTACTTATACGTATTTCTCTTTTGTGCGCCCGACAGCTGCTTAGATATTTTTAAACAAGAACTAAACAAAAATATTATTTTTAACATTTTGCACGTACTGTTTTAAGATACAGTAAACTGTATTCTAACTATTATTTATAGAGCTAATACAAGCACGTGACGAAATATGGTTTGCTTGGATGTCCTCGTATCTCATATTCCCATGTTTTTTCAAACTAAACATTTTACAGAAAATAATAATGACCTAAAAATTCGTTGCATAAGAAATTAACTATTAAAAATGTTTACTATAAAACTGAAATGGTACATTAAACAGTACTAAACGAAATAGTGCACCAGTACAAAATTATCTTCAGAAGTAACAAATACCCAGAATAACAAAATTGACAGGGTTATCCGAACACGTTCGTCACGTGTCTGTGTTAATGAAATCCTCGAAATATTGCAGTCGAATAATCTTAATATTATTACTTGCCACCTGTTTCACAAACACATATGCGAAAACACAAGTATACTGACTACGTTGCTGAATTCACACTGTAACCTAACCTGAGTTAGGCAAGTTAACATAGTTACGTTGAAGTCAGTTCTGCCATTCATTCGAATGTTCATGTTGGTGAACAGATACATGTTGGATCTAGGGCAAAATCTAATCGCCAAACCGTACAGTAAAAAGGCGGAAAAATGTAAAATTTAAAAATATATAATTTCTTGTGAACAGCATTTTGGGCCTTCTCCCAAGTGGGCCCCGTGCAGGTGCACCTTTTGCACACCTGCCTATTTACGGCACTGATGATGGGAATGGTTTTTTGTGTTTTATAATTATGTTTAAAGTATAAGAAAGCCAACCTATAAAAGCTAGTTTTGAGTAATTTTAAAAGATTTTGTTAAACATTGAAACTCTTTAATTTTAATTTTGCTTAGATTTAAAATTTTCTCAAATTTTACTGGGATTTAGAACTAGTACAATTAAATACAGGATAATCATAAAACTTTTTAAAGCTTACTTAACAATGAAAAATAAAGTAATGTTATATGACTAGTTATAAAGTTCCGAAACCTTGAATACAATAAATATTCTAATTGTTTTCACTACACATGCAAGATTTCTTTCTAGAAAATATTATTTATTTCTAGATAAGATAAAATTATTTGTTGGTTTTACATGAGATTTGGTTCGTAAAGGACATGATTTTTTCTCTTTCTGAAGTGTCAGCATTTAATCGAAAACATCTGTGAATATAACCATCTTAATAACCAATGTAATATCTTATGTTGTGCATTAATCTAAAATCAGCGAAAAACTAAATGACGTTGGTGGCTGCACAATCTTAAAACATTTTCCAGAGTCAGTGTTCCCAAAATAAAAATGCTTTCCTTTAATGCTTCATGAATGCAATGGGCTTTTCTTGTATTTTACCTAAAAGTAGTTAAATTTGAGTTAAAATAAGACGGACATCAATCCCGAATAGAAAGATCACAGAATGATGCCTCGTAAGTTTGAGCCGCGGTCAGATGACGAGGTCAACACCTGAGTTGGTACTCTAAACTTTATTTAAAGGCGTAATCTTTTAGACATAACTTTTCCTTGGATTAATTTAGTTGGTTTGTATGGTTAGTGGTAGAGTAGCTTTTACATTGCGAGAATTAAATACAGAGAGCACTACTGCTTTGGTAAGCACTTTCGTAATTTGTGGAGTTTGTTGGCATTTACTCGAACGTAATTCCAGAAAGTTGCTTATGAGAGAAGATTTCTGTAAATCCAAATGCAAGTGGTGGTAAGTTTCGACGGTGTAACGTGTTTTCTGTACGTACGAGAGACTTTTGGTGTTTTGTAAATTGCTATTAGATGGTAACACAATTTGGTGACATGTGAGCCGTTAGGTGTATCTCTTCGAACTAGCTCAGGCCAAATTTCATCCAGATGCGACAATTTGTTTTGTTCTACAGACGTTTGAAGGTAGTAGCAATTGCCACATCAGTGGAAAAATTAGTTCCGTAATGTTATTTTTATAACATGAAGTGGACAATTGCCATATTCTGAAGATTTAGCCACATGCGACTTTTCCTTGTTTCTAAACTTAAAACTTTGGCACAGTAAGAAGGAGTTTTCGTCGAATAGGGATGTCGCCACCACCGTCAATCCGTATTTTCTGTTTGACAAAAAGTACTCATCCTACAGGATTAAAACAAATTGGAAATTCATCGGGGAAAGTGTAAACCTCAATAGAGGTTATGTTGAGAGGTAAAATCGATTTTTTTTCACGAATTCTGAATTTACCTGCACTTGTTTAAGAATCAACGTTAGTAAGATTAAATGCTAGTGTAACCAAAACGGATATAAGTGAAATAAGTTCTAAACAGGGAGTATTTTTTCTTCTCTGTGTTTATTTATCTTTTTTTCTTTTCTTCTCTTTGTTTATTTGTCTTTTTTCTTTTCTTCTCTTTTTCGCCTCATTTCTTTGTGTTTACACTGAAAAATCTTTTCAGATGCACTATTGTACCATATATGTACATACAATATTATATATTCATGCTTATTATTAATTAATTATCTTCAAATAAAATCAATGGTATAACACTTTAAAGAAAACAAAAACGTCTTTCTTTTAAGTTTTTTCCGAAGAAAGGTAAAATGAAAAAGAATGGAGAGAAACTGAAAAAGTACTTGTGATCGAGAGTGTCCTAACAACGTAGATTGAAAATAATTGGATAACAACTTGAACCGAGTATTTTCGTCTCCTCAGCTCATTGAGTTCTTATTTTTCTGTTGGAGTGCACCTTATTGCCTTATTACACTTGGAATCACTGTAGCTCCAAAAAAAGAAATTGTGACTTTCTTAACTTAGTTTTGGGAAAAGTTATATAATAGTGAGTGAAGAAATGAAGAAGATAGTATGCGACGAGGTTGAACTCGAACTAAAATTTCCAATCTGAAAAATATTTTAGAAAAATATTTCCGAAAATATTTTAGGTAAAGATGGAACGAGAGCACAGATTGAAACTATTATATACTAGCAAAATACCCGACCTTACTCGGTTTGAATTGGTTTACTCTAGATTGAAGAGATGATCAAAATATATTTTTATTTACATACAAGCAAAATACCCGACCTTACTCGGTTTGAATTGGTTTACTCTAGATTGAAGAGATAATCAAAATATATAATGACTTACGTTTTTTGTAGAATAAAAATTTATTTTAAAATCTTTCGCCATCTTTATATTTTTTACAACTTACTTTGGACACAAATCCTACACATGCATATCCATTCATGTAATACATTTCACATACATCGCACAATTGCTGTATGACAAAGCTACAAAATGACGAAAGGTGATACTAAGGTTACTACTATAAAAGACGATTTATAGGAAGATTTGGAATTCCCTTTCTTAAGTTCTTTTCAGGTTCAACTCAATTAATTAAAATTACGATTTACGGCGAGTGCTCTCGCACTCATAGTCAACAAAACAATATTTTTTTACTTGTGGCACTCTTGCCTCCGGTATGCGACATTGTGAAATTTTGCAATCTTCTCCTGTCATTATTACAACGAATTTTTTAATGTTGGAAAAAGTTCCAGTTTGGATTATTAAGCATTATTATTCTTTCAATAACGGCATTATTCTTTCAATAACGGCATTATTCTTTAAATAACGGCATTATTCTTTAAATAACGGCATTATTCTTTCAATAATGACATAACTACGCTTAAAATTTACTGAAAATTTATACTGACTTACCTAACATTTTTAAGTCTAATACTTTGTGATGCTGTTGCGTGTGATGAGAAGGAAAAAACATTTATTAAAATAATAAATATCTAAAACAGGAAACAGCGAAGTAAAACAAAATAAAAGATGTCGCAAAAAAATGTTCTAAAGATATTAATTTGTGATTCAATTTTATCTCTTGATCTCGCACAGTTGCCACAACTTACAACTAAAAGTGTACAAAATTTAGAAATGTGAAATTAATTCAGAGCGAAAGAACCAGAAAAAATATCACTGCTCGCGCGATCTTGTTCATTCTCGTTTCATTGAAAAATATCGTCTGTCCCAAATATTCGGAAATCGTTTTCATTATGTAAAGAATAAAAATAAGACTCGAAATAAATGAAGTATCAGAGATGAAATTCCATAAAAAAAAAAAAAAAATTTTGAAGAATAATTACTTTTTCAGCAGTACTGGTAAAGCAATCGAAGTAATCGTAATATTCAATAGACATTCCAATTTTTCCAAAACTACCAAATTATGGTTGATTTAAGTATACTTACTCAGGTGTTTTAGCATGAAACTCAACTAAATATAACAATAAAGAAATGTTTAATATTGCATTCACTAAACTAATAGATAATGTATAAAATCAAATACAATGCAATCAAAAATCGAGAATACAATTCATGTGATGTCTACACAAACACACAAACACAAAATCGAGCATAGAACAGAAAGACGGACAGACAGACTTTCGCAACCAATGCCACTCACTAAATGAAGATAAGTACTCACTGTATGCAAATTTTCATGAAAATATCTTAAACCGCGTGGACGTGTATAGGGCACAACATACAGACAGACACCAAACGAGAAAAAGGCGGATTCGGCATCAGAAGGGTCCAAAACGGATAGAAAACTTGAAATGGGTCGAAAATATTGAATGTACAAACAAACACTCCATTCTTATTTATATAGATATACATTTTATATACTTATTTTTCGTAGAATAAAATTATATTTTTACACCTTTCGCCATCTTTATAATTTCTACAACTTACTTTGGGCACAAATCCTACACATGCATATCCATTCATGTAATACATTTCACATCCAACGCACCCTTGCTGTATGACAAAGCTACAAAATGACGAAAGGTTACACTAAGGTTCCTGCTACAAAAGACGATTTTGAGAGATATTTGAAATTTACTTTCATAAGTTCTTTTCATGTTCAACTCAATTAATAAAGATAATGATTTACGGCAATTGCTTTCGCACTCATAGTCCACAAAACAATATTTTTTACTTGTAGCACTCTTGCATTTCCGGCATACGACATTGTAGAATTACGCAATCTTCTCTTGTCATTACGACAAAGAATTTTGTAATATATGAAATGTTCTACTTAATATATTTTAATCATTATTATTTTTTCAATAACGGCATTATTCTTTCAATAATGGCATAATTACACTTGAAATTTGCTTTATTCTGACTTACCTGCCACTTTAGGTCGTATACTTTGCGGTGGTGCTGCGTGTGAGGGAAAAAAAGAAACACAATTTATTAAAATAATAAATATTTAAAACAGAAAACAAAAGAAAACAGCGAAATAAATCTAAATAAAAGACGTCGTGAAAAAGTTATTCTAAAAATATTGATTTGTGATTCCTTTTTATCTATTGATCTTCCAGTTGCCACAACTTACAACTAAAAAGTGCACAAAATTTAGAAACATGAAATTAATTCAGAGCTAACGAAACAGAAAATATTACTGCCTGTGATCAACCAATACGACTTTCCGTTTTAGCCCCGTTTGTTGAAAAATATCGTCTGTCCGAATGTTTGGAAATCGTTAACACTGCGTTAAAAACAAAAATAAGACTCGAAATAAATAAAACTAGGGGGCCCGCCCCCTGCTCGCTAACTCTCGCCAACCCCTAGAGGATTGCTTCGCAATCCTCATTGGTTCGCTGCGCGAACCTATGCTCGCTTCGCTCGCATCAATGAAGACATGTGTCCTAGCAGAAGGAATTGTTAACAAAATATAATATTCCAAAAAAATATTTTTGAAATCTAAATTTAATGCTGTTTTTCAGAAAAGATATTTACAGTACCTCTGGAATCAGAATTCAAATGGAAACTTTGAGCAAATTTTGACTCGAAATGTGAGCGTTGATTTGGAAATTGAAAACCCAGCATGTTGGTTGTGTGTACATTTACCCAGCACTCGAGCCACCCACGCTTTTTCATTGAGTTTGTCGAAAGTTGTAATGCAAGCGTCTTGTTGAACTATAATAGTTTGCCCCGAAACGGACCTTTTTTTAAATGACCCTGAAAAGATCCTTCGTTTTCTTTGATTTCTATTATTTACTGCAACAGCTCGACTAAAATTCATTTTTTTCAATAAAATTTCATCCGATAACGCTATAAATTCAATTGAAGCGCGAGGCTTTGGGATAAACAAAGAATCGTACAATGTTGCCAAAACGCGAAAACAAATAACGTCTTTTTTGCGTGCCACGTAAGAGAATTATATATATAGATATCAAAGCCAAAATTCCATTTAAAAAAAAAAGAGAGAATTTTTTTTGGGAAAAAGCAGTTCTGTTAAAGCAATCAAAGTAATCGTAATACTCAATAAGCATTCCAATTTTTCCAAAAATAACACATTATGGTTTATTTAAGTATACTTACTCAGGTGTTTTAGCATGAAACTAATCTAAATATAATATTAAAGAAATGGTTGATATTGTATTCACTAAACTAATAGATAATGTATAAAATAAAACATTTTGCATTCAAATATCTGGAACAAAAACCATGTGATACTTGCACAAACACACAGACACAAAATCGAACATAGAACAGAAAGATGGATAGACAGACTTTCGCAACCTCTTTTACTCACTAAAGGAAGATAAGTACTCACTGTATGCAAATTTCCATGAAAATATAATGAACCGTGTGGACGTGTATATGGCACATACATACAGACAGACACCAAACGCGCAAGAGGCGGATTTGGCATCAGAAGGGTCCAAAACGGATAGAAAACTTGAAATGGTCGAAACTATTCAATGTACAAACAAATACTCCATTCTTATTTATATAGATTCCCTTTTATACTCGTATTTATGCAATTATTAGTCATTAGATTTTGTAGATATCATCCGATTCAGATATTTATCTTTCAAGTTTCGAGCTTTAGCGTAAGAATTTTATATCATTATCTAGTTTATCAGAGTGAAGTCTGTTTACTGATGCTGAATCATAAGTTTTTAGAATTCTGTGTCTCTGAATTTCAATACCATGTTAAATATCAGAACTTTAATTTAACGAATTACAGTCAACAAAGCACCTACAGCTGGCTGTACCAGTAATAATATAACCAAATTTAACTAAAGATAATTAGTAGACGCAGAAACCAGATCTAGTTAAGTCAATATGTTAACAGAAAAGGTGAAATACGTCAGAGATTCATTTAGCTGCCAACAAATGGCAATTAAAGTTCAAAGTTTTTTTTAAAGGGATTTACACTACTGTAATTTTAATCCGTCCAAATATCCCTTTTAATTGTCAGTCCAAGGTATTGTAGCAATTGCCATATATGTTTTTAACCATGTCACATGGTAAGATAATTTTAATTAACGTCGTACTAGAGCAACACAACAGGCTATTGACGACGGTACGGGACCAATACCCTAAGGGAAATATCCAAGGAGGAACACCACGTAATTTTGAAGCACGGTCAGATGACGAGGCTACACCTGAGGTGGCAACCCACTCTCCAAACTCAACGTGAAGACTTTTGGCCACGACAGATTTAATGTGCACCAGCCTCCTCTATACCATTCGAACCAGGAATCTTCCTCTCTAGAGGCTAACACCTTAACCACCAGACCGGTTGGTCTGCGCCCATGTCACAAATAATTAGAAATTTGGTATGTGCTGTATCAAATATAGCGGTCAACACAGCATCAAATCATGTTCTGATGTCCTTAAGTATTCAAATTTCAAAACTGTTCACACAGCATACTATGTCACTTGTTTAAAAAATATTAACAGATTAGAGAAAAATATTAGAATAATTAAAATCTTAGAGATGTCGAATCAGACTTCCCTTACTGAAGCTCGAAGGCCATTTTTCAAAGGTTAGTTTCAGGAAACTACTTACGCCACTGTTTTATCAGCACAAGAGAGTAAATAGAAGACGTTTGTTGCTTAAGATGAATTATCCACTATTCAGAGTCCATCATACTTCTCAAACATGAAGCTGTTGTAAATCAAGCTATTAGCACTCAAGCTCAAATGTTTGTGGTACAGTCTTGGGGGATTTTAAGGCTGCATTTTCTATGAAATGGAAAATTTCACAAAGACATCAAATCTCGAAAACTGTTCACATTTCAAGAGGAAGAATTTCTCAGGAAGTGATAAGAAAGAAAACTCTCATTCAACTATAGGTGAAGTAAAATAACCGGATGATCCATTGTGTGGTTCCATGATTCCGGTTTCCGAAATGCAGATAATTACTGAAATGGGATTCTCCGAAACTCAGAGTTATTGTCCTGCACACAAAAGCTTTTCTGACCCTTTTTTTTTTCATTCTTGTTATGTGTCATGTTTACTTTGTTGCAGTGGAACTGCAGAAGTATTTTAAATAAGCGTCATCGGTTACAGAATACCCTCTTTTCAAAAACATCAATGCTAGTTTTTCACGAAGCTTTACTCAACAGATTTGCCAAATTTTCATACCTTTCAAAGACAATTTACAGACTGGACTGGCAACAAATTCCGTGGCAGTGGCCTTTCGTTTGTGATTGACAATAAATTATCATCACTGGTTTTATATTGCGTACTTCCTCAAAGCATAAATGAAATTATTGATGTCAAAATTACAAAGGTTCTGTAAAATATAAAAATTAACCGTATTGAATATTGTTTATTCCTCGAATGTAAAATCCTCCAGCGAGTAGCTGACCTCTTTGCACATAATGTCCTAAAAGTTCCCGTACTCCAACTTTAAAAAAATTATTGCCCGTGTTTTTTTAATTATTATCGTCTGCTTATAGTTTATTCGATTCTTTAATTTTTCTCGTTTGGTTTTTTTTCGCGCTCAAGTTGTTCAATCCGCGTTATTTTGTTCTTCATTGCAAGATGACTTCATCACGTATTCAGAGAATAGCGCTGATTGAAGCTTATTTTGAATGTCAATCATATGAAAGATGTAAAGAATTTTGGCGGCATAAATATTAAAATGATGCAATACAGGGTAAAGTTACGCTGTATCAACTCGTTCGGCGATATCGTGAGACAGGTGATATATTCGTGAGATATTTTTTTTCCGATGAGGCATGGTTTCATTTAAACGGTTACGTGAACACGCAAAACTCCCGAATTTTGGTGACGACAAGTCCCTATTCATTAATGCAAATACCTTTACATTCTTAAAAAAATGGCGTCTGGTGTGCCGTATCACGCAAAAGGATTGTTGGGCCTCTGTTTTTAAAGTTAACTGTTAATGCACAGTATACAGAGAACTTATCCATCAATTTGTTGCATTATTAGAAGTGAATGAAAGAGATTCTTGGTTCCAACAAGTTGGTGCAAACTGCCATACAAGCTATGAAACCATGGGCATGCTTCAAGATTATTTTCGTGATCGACTCATCTCAATAAATGTTTGGCCACCTCGTTCCCTTATTCTGAGCATCCCTGACTTTTTTTCTGTTTTGATATATTTAAAGAACAAAATTTATGAAGATAATCTCCAAACAATGGATGATCCGAAAATTTCCTATACTCAAAGGATACAAGAAGTCCCTCCCAGAATCTTGAAACGCGTTTCCAAAAATATGCGCAAACAACTTCAGCTTTGCCTCCAAGAAAAGGTCGGACATTTTGAACATTTATTGTAAATGTAAGCTCAAATTATTTTCCTACGTTTTGTTAAAAGTGCTTTTCACCACTGGCAGAAATATAATTGTTTGAAAGTTTGTTGTTTTTGAGTAACAAATTCTCGAATCGTCAGTACGGGAACTTTTAGAACACCCTGTATAATATATTAGAAATTCCTTTACTGTAACTTGGAGACTTTGATGCCGATTACATCATTTTGGTGTGTAAGTAAAACATTTTTCTGGAACTGATATTTTTGCAAGCTGTAAAATCTAATTGTATTTGCATTTTGAATACAAGACAGTAAACGCATTTTCATAACTTATACATTGAAAAGATCACATTCTCTTATACATCTCCCGTTTTGTTCTCCTGAAATTTTGTCCTTCTCATATTTGCGTTTTTGCCGGCTTGAAACTCGTAAGATTGTACGAATATAATAGCAAAGTGATTTTTTCTTCAATTGGACCTTTAAGAACCTTGTTCAATGTATGCACGAAAAAATGCTTTAGAAACTTAACTCTATTAGAGATTATTAAAATTATTAGCTCAATAATCAGAAGCACATTGGTGTCCAAAATTACCTGTACATGCATGGAATCACGGATTTCTCAGAAATTGTGAACTATAATTTTATAAATTTGTGTGGAATGAGACATGACATTATAACGCATAAATACAAAGTAAAAAAAATTAAGAACACTGCATATGATATAAAACTGTAGCATGAAACAATAAAAAAAAGGCAATACAATGTGACAAGGAGAGTTCATAAAAAAAGGAATCACTCAGACAAAAAGTTTAAGACATAAACTTTATACGGAATGTGATCGCCCCTGACTTGTACACATCACAATGTGATTTCATGCTGGCAATAATGTTGTTTACCCAGTATGAGGTATTCAGTTCCACTCCTCCAACAATGTGGTCTTCAGAGCACTTGTATCTCAAGGAGGAGGATGTCTCCGTGCAACTGCTTTTCCAAGGTAGTCCCACAATTTCACTACTGGGTTCAGATCAGATTTTGCTGTCCAAGATTTTCGCTCAATAGCTTCATTTTCGAAGAATTCGTCAACAAAGTATGGACAAGCATTATCATCCATAAATAAAAAATCAGATCCATATGCACCTCCGAAAAGTCTTACATAACCTTCTAAGACCTTATCCCGATATTTATGGTCGGCCACAGATCCTCTGTTGAAAACGTGTAGGGGCGTACGTCCATAGATCATTATTCCTCCCCACACCATCACACCTGCACTGCCAATACGGTCACATTCCATAATGTTCGAAGGAAGATTCTTCTGACAACAATGCTATACGTTATGAATGGATCTCCCCAAGAGAGTCTTCATCAAACGAGTTCGCAATCAATTTCTTTCCTCAGTCACAAAGACATGAACTAACTACAATTACTTCTCTGAGTTTAACCATCTCTAGGATATTATTAACGTGTTTCCTCAACATAGAATTGGACGTGTGTGATATAGACAGCAAACAAAAATGCCACCGACAAAGTGTTTATTAAATAAATTAAAGCTTGCTGAATCTGCTCTTTTTTGTAGTATGTAAGGGCCTATAGAACTTTACCTGATCCATTGTAATAGGTATTCCACTTTACAAGAAAAGTTGTTCATGAAATGGATATCAATACCATCGCTCAAATTCAGTTTTCAGAACTGGCAGACTTCTTTCTACTTTCTACTTTTCTTCTTCGGAACAAAAAACTTTTGGGAAATTCTTACTGTCTTAAGACAGAATTGGATTTTTTTTGTAATGTTAGGAGGAGTTTCATTTTTTAGAGTGTAATTCTCTGTTTTTCCATGCTAAACAATCCGAAGTTGTCATCTATTAAGATTTTTATAAGATAGCTAATGATAACTGATTATTTTGCATTTTTAAAATTTTTTAAGATAATGCCACCACAAAGTGTCCTTTTTGTATTTATAATACAACAATAAACATCCAATTAACTTACGAAATAAATAAATAAAAGTATAACTGGACAATAGGTGGAGTTTAGGAGCATTCCTTCAGAATATTTCCCTTCGTCAATGACTTTAATTTGTATAGAATAGGTTGGTTTCTAGGTAGTTGAATTAATGTCACACTGAAGCAAAACTTCAGGCTATTGGTGAAGGTCAAGGATCAATCCCTAATTGTAAAAAATAGTATACCTAAAAGGGATAATCTTTGATTTCTCAATGCATGACTTTTCTATTAAGTATCTCCTTATATTGTATATCGGTAAATGCACGATATCGTTCCTTTATAATTTTTCCACCAATTGATATTTGGTTTGCGATCCAAATTTCTAAATGTATAACATTTTTCTTGTACTGCTTTAGATTTGAGAAAATATCAATCTGTTTCTTTATACTTCGGATCTAAAAAGCAGAATCTTAAGCTGAATTGGTATGAAAGGTTTGGGTGCCTCAAAAGCGTAAACGAGAGGGAAAAAATTATGTTTTGAAACACATAGCAACTTATCTAGTATTTTTTTTAAAGTTTTTTCCGCTAATTTCACTTTTAACTTACAATTTCACAAAATTGAAAATAAAAATTTACGTAATTTAATATATGTGTCGGTTGTTTATTAAACTGGTCCAAGTCACAAATTTTAAAATGTTTACTTTAATCTTGTCAATTTAGATGGCAGCTACTAACGTTGTTATTATCAAGATAATTTTTAAACAGTTTTTTTTACGTTACAGGAGAAAATATTTATAGGAGCATTAGTAAAATTTATCAGATCTTGATGGACGAGATATCTCGTCACTTGGAGAGTTTAGCACCTCTTGGAACAGCAAAGTTCATGGGAATACGCCGCTGAACATAATAGTGAATCTTAGCATTTCTATATCGTGTTTCACTTTCTTTACTTTTATAATTTTTTTATATCTATATTGTTTCCATTGTTTTATCTGGCGCTTGGTACAGTTTGTCCGTTTTTGCACCTTGCGTCATTTAACACAAGCATCCAATCACATGCCGCGTTTCTACTAGTATAGCTTCCTTTAGGTGAATTGAATACTTCAAACTTACATCTAGTTTGCGATATACATAATGAAACGAATATGTACACGTAAGGGTTTGTAAAAGGAAAGTTCTTCGTCTTCAAATATGAATGTAACTCACAGAAATACGAACTCGTATGAATGCAACTTATTTCAATACAAGCCAAATATATTCAGTGCGATATTTTTTTTAACGTACTCATAGAGAAATCGATCCCATGGAACTCTTCGCAACACAGTACTTTAAAATAAAATATATTTATCTAACAACTATTCAAGGTAGTTGAAAGCGAAATGTGCAAAGAATGAGAAAGTAGAGAAATGATGGTCGGTCTAAGGCAAGCATGTCAAACTCAAATGCCTGTACGGACTAAGTAAGCAAGGTATAAATTTATGGTGGTCGCACAAAAACAGACTTCAATTTTTATAGAAACGTATATTTCGAAACAGCAGTATAAAAAAGAACCAAGGACGACGTTAAAATTAATGTTTTCTTCCTGACACTTGGAATCTCTTCTCTGCTACCATCTTTACTACTTTGGGGGATATCTTGTACGCAGTGATTATTTGCAAAATTGACCAAAGGTAAATGTCAGTAATTCTGATTCTGACAGGAGACTTATTTCCTTTCATAAGTGAAAATATTTACTAACACGGATAAGTACTACTTCCAATCATAGAAATAATTCATATGCAAATTGCCGTGTGTTTTCAAATCTGGCTAGCAAATATTTGTAATATCCAGGCACTCTAACTTCACTGAATTTTGCCTTCAAATCTGAAGAGCACTGGATTACCTCCATTTACATATGATTAGGTACTGATTCCATATTTATCGAGAAAATCGAAGGAAACAAATAAAACCTGCGTTCTAAAGCTTTAATATTTACAAACCATGCAACACGACTAGTAATCGGTCATTGGCGAATGTTGTGGTTCGTTATTAATAATACGAAAATTAAAAAAATTGAGTTATTAAATTATAGAAAATTTGTGTTCAATATTGGAATGTTGTCTGCAAAACCATTCGTTGTTTGCCGCGAGTTTGACATGCTTAGTCCAGAGAATTGTAAGGTTTGACTGATTTAAACAACACAAATTATGTAGTTGTTTATGAGTATGAGCAACAAGATTACTGAAACTTACCCATCCCACTCAATACAAAGCATAACTCCCCCTCTGTAAAAGGTGAAATAAAATTCGAATCACGGTATAAAGTTCCGAAAATAGCATGACGACGAAATAATCACCAGTTATAGTAGCCCCATAAAACTATAAAATTTATACACTATATGGACAAAATCAATTGGACAGCAGAAATTCGGAGGAGGATCCATCTTAGTGTGAGGTTATTTTTCATGGTTAGGACTCGACCTATTGCTTTATGTACCTAGTACCACGAACGCTGACGTGTACCTCGACGTTCTGTATAATTCGGCCTTGCCTACACTCTGTCAATGCTACGGCGATGATGGTTGTTTCTTCCAACAGGATCGAGTTCCATGTCATACTGCAAAACGTGTGCTGGACTGGTTTCCTGAAAATGAAGTAAATTTGCTTGATTGGCCTGGTTGTTTCGTGATATATTTTGCTTGCTTTAATATGAGTGTAAAAGAGAAGGGCAACTGATTTTGAAAGTTGTATTGTTTTTTTCACACACACACACATTTCCTCCTCAAAAGAGAATAGCCGATAAAAAACAATTTGTGTTTTACCTTGGCTTAGTAATAAGTTTTAGTTTACCATATTCCCCATACATACATTTTATTTACAAAAGAGCCTTACCATTGACGTACCCGTGGTATAGGAAGTGCGTAAAACGTTTCCCTCTTCGTTTTCCAGATTCAATTCCTGTCATGTACATTTCTCTTTGGATGTATTTCTATTTTTTGTATCATTAAAACTTTCATTGTGTGTCTGTTACTTTAAATTAAATATCTTGTGTCTGGTACAATATGGTCAAATTGTAGTGTCGTTGCCCCAAACGGTAGCGTTAAAACAACACGGATCGTACACAAGGAAAAGACAATCAACAGCTAAGATTTTTAAGTTCTTATTATTCGAAGAACGTAAGAACACATGTACAGTGTCTACATCATCGCATCAATAACATTACACAAATACATATCAGTATTTGTTCTCAAAGTGCACCGTGGTCATCAGCGTCCCCCTCTGCTTCCGACTCTCTCTCTCTGTCGTCTCTCACGTTCTCTGTGTAACTGTCGTTCGTCCGCAGTTCAAAAAGAACCCAACGGTAAAAGTCGAGATCCAATCAGAGATCTGGACGAACACCACCTGTTCTTCCAAAGTGGTTATGAAGCGCGTGACGAGAAAAGGAACAGCAGCTGGAGTGAAATAATAACCAATTGGAACATATTCGGCATTCCGATAGGTGTAAGAAGATGTGAAAGTCTTCACAAAATATGGTACTTGTGCCATAAAAACCCCAAACCAAAAAACCCCTTCGTTTTCTCAGACCTGTTTTTTTGACTCACTGTGAATCACTTGTAAAAAGGTGAAATGTAATTTCTTGGGAACGATATATCAAACCTCCAAATGGTTTTGGAGAGATATCTCGTCCTCGCCAATTTTGTCAATGACGAGATATCTTGTCATCAAGATATTGCTCATTTCTTATGATGACAAGATAACGGTCTGGTCAGTTTACTTTTAATGACGAGATACCTGGGTAACACAGCCACCAGAAAGGTTAATAGATGTATTGAACGATTGTGGTAAACTGCTTGTTAACGTGTTCACAAATAATTTTTATCGCGTGGCTGCTTGCACAGCAACTTGGTATGTTTATCCTGAAGTGGACACGCTCCATAAGCATACTCAACTGCGCGCTTCCAAGATCTATATCTAGCCAATACAACTATATTAACACACGCATAAACGCTGGAAACCAATTCAATTTAAAGAATGCGCTTGGCTTTGTGATGCACCGCAGTCTATCAGGTGATCACTTTTTTTTTTTATGTGGGGATTCCGAAAACCATCAGAAACGCAACCACTTCTCTCCGGTCGCACCTGACATGCCTTACCGAGTGCTTCTGTAAACAACCGGAAATTCTATTCGACCTCCGATCGCGGATGTTTCCTGAATATGAAGCAGCTCTCGCATTTGCTCTTCTGCGGTTGTACGTGCGAGGTGGGAAGAAATGCGAGCTTCTGCTGTAACAAAACGAACCATTAAAGTAAATATAAACATCATTTTTAGACTTGAGTGGTTGAAATTTGGCAGAAAAATCATTTTTTTAAAGATGAGTCGACTAAAGGTAGCCTCTTTTTATATTGGGGAAATAGTCCAGTGTGGGATGGGAAGATTGTGTGGTTTTTGTTTCGAAGAATAAGAGTATTGAATAAAACATTTTATTTTTTAGAATTCTTAAAAGATGGTATTTTTGCTGGTATTTTTATTTTTACTGCTTACGGCGACATAACATCCCTGTTGGTGGAGTTGCAGATTAGCAACGGAAGGACTGCGAGTTCGAAACTAGATCCAATCAAAGACCGTCGAGCATGTGGGGAGTGGTGCACGTTAAGTCTGTAATTTCTTTAAATGTCCTCACGTTGGCGTGGTGGACGTTTTAAGAGTGGGTTGACACCTCAGATACTGACCACGTCATGCTACTGTGGTTCAAAATTAGAATGTTTCCTCGGATCATTGCTCTTTGGGATCGATTTCGGACCGTCGTCAATCGTGTTGATCCTGACTGACGTAAATTTAATTATTCGCCTACCTTTCAAAGATGGTAAACTGTTTCAAATGTGACACATTTATTATACTTAATGTAAAGCTCCCCCGAAGCAATTGACAAACTGTATTAGTTTATCTATATATATAATTCTCTTACGTGGCACGCAAAAAAGACGTTATTTGTAATCGCGTTTTGGCAACACTGTACGATTGTTTGTTTATCGCGAAGTCTCGCGCATCGATTGAATTTATAGCGTTATCGGATTAAATTTTATTGAAAAAAAAAAGGAAATTTTAATGA
This sequence comes from Metellina segmentata, assembly GCA_947359465.1. Taxonomy (NCBI): domain Eukaryota; kingdom Metazoa; phylum Arthropoda; class Arachnida; order Araneae; family Tetragnathidae; genus Metellina; species Metellina segmentata. The sequence goes on along the minus strand of OX375873.1, from coordinate 54,251,513 downwards.
GCTGTTGCAGTTAGTTTATAATGAAATCAAAGAAGGTGGAGGATCTTTTCAGAGCCATTTAAAAAACGGTCCTTTTCAGGGCCAACAATTATAGTTCAACAAGACGCTTGCACTACAACTTTCGGCAACAAACTCAATGAAAAAGTGTGGGTCGTTTGAGTGCTGGGAAAATGTACACACAAACAACATGCTAAGTATTCAATTTCCAAAGCAACGCTCACATTTCGAGTCAAAATTTGCACAAAGTTTTCATTTGAATTCTGATTTTAGAGATACTGTATACATTTTTTCTGTAATACAGCAAATTTAGATTTGAAAAACATTTTTTGGGTAACATATTTTGTAAACAATCCCTTCTGCTAGGACACGTCTTCATTGAGGCGAGCGAAGGGAGCATAGGTTCGCGCAGCGAACCAATGAGGATTGCGAAGCAATCCTTCGGGGGTTGGCGAGCGTTAGCGAGCAGGGGGCAGGCCCCCTAGTCGCTAAATAATATGAGTCCTGAAGTTTAAGTAATACTGAAAAACCAAGATTTTATTCTGTGCATCAATTTCGCTCACACATATACATGGAGTTAGGCTTAAAATATCCAAACGTTTTTGTTCATTCAAATGGTAGTGTGGGATATACTTGACCCATTTCATGAGGGTTGGCCAGTGAATAAATTAATTCGTAATTTGTTATCTTTTATTAGAAATCGAGGAGTTTTTAGTTTTAGATTCTATCTGGCAGTAATTTGGACGCGCTGCAGAATTACATTTAATTCTTATTGATTTAAAAAAGCTAATTTCTGGAGTGTGTTGTAAACATGTTATAGTAAAGCAATTTTATCCATTCTGTTGTTATGTCTACATCATATTTCAGTACTTACACTAATTTAAAATTTCACTTAAAAATTGCGTCTGGTACAAACTAACCGCCAGACAACTATATTGGACATTAATCTCAATTTTCTGAAAATAACCAGTTTCTATCTTCGAGGTACATTTACTAATAAACTTCAACCTCGAACCTAAAATATTCCTCAAGCCTACCAACTACAATCATCCTAAATTATACTGAAATAATCATTTTCTTAATGGTTGGATAATTAAATTTGTACAATTTTTTAAAGATAAAACACGAATTAGGGGATTTTCTTTGTTTATTTTACATAAATGCTAGATTTACTACCCAGCTTCACCCGAGAGTTTATTTGCTTCAGTCACTGTTCTCATATTGGCTTTTCTATAAGTAAAATCTTAATAAATATGTATTTAATCCTTACCTTTTAGGTTGAAAATCACTCAAAGCTGAATATTTCTACATTCATTTAGACTAGATAAATGAAATTAGGATGATTGCCTGAGTACTGTGACAGATTGGCCCTTAGTTGCACAACATAGTAGTACTTTTAATCATCCGTTGATCGCATTGGTCCTGACTTGTGCATGATGACTTTTTTTGATATTTTTCTTTGTTACTCAATATAAATAATAAGAGCAACAATGTATTATTCATAAATTTAAATAAAATTTCAATAATTTATTTTTTAGTATGTCCTAAATTATACTAAGTGTTTTTTAATTAGTACTGCGTGTGTAACCAGTAACAAAAACGTTGAGTACCTGCGATCGCATTTGCTAAAAAGAACCGCGCCTAATGGAGGGTTACACATGAATAAGTGAGGGTTGGGTCAAGGCTCAGCAGTTCCCTGCAGTGAATAGAAACAGTATCACCAAATAATGCTTCTTCATGTAAGCCAATACAAATAAGACACTAAACCATAAATACGAAAGAAAAGAGCTAAGAGAAGGGGATTCTCCAAGGCTGTTGAAGAATAAAATGTTGCGAGATAGATGGTGATGGCTGCTGCAAATGGCATCTTCATGCCATAAACATCATGTTATCAAGGAAATGCACGACCTCTGCGAATGCTCTTTCCTTGCCAGTATCCTATATCCATAAACAGGCTGGTTTTTTAAAGGGCTATGTGAAATATTCGCTGCACTCGTCATTTTCTTATTTTTATTTTCTGATCCATACTGAGATAAGATAAGAGTTTTCAAAACGAGCTCTTGTTTTTCTATGGTTGGATATACTAAGGACTGTTATATATATATATGTAAGATTCGTGTTGTTCTGTTTGGTAAGGTCTATATTAAAGACTTCGAATCTTACAGCACATTGACATTTAATGAATTAATATCCACAGTTATTATGTACAGTTGAGTTATATTTTAAAACAGTTCCGTCATTATCTGCAGCAGTCGTCTCTGCTCGGAAAAAATACATCAGCTCTCAATGGCGTCCAGGGGAAAAAAGTGTCTGTTCTATTAATTTTCTCGTAACTGAATACCGGAATGTGAATGGCTCCTGACAGTCTTGCCTTGCATTCCTACTACAATGCAACTGACTCCTACCAGTCTCGTTGCTCTTATAATGAGTTCTTTCCAGACTAGTAGACAACTACCGTTGTCTAGTATTCCTACACATATATATATATATATTAGGGTGTCCCTTATATGGGCGAAAATTTTTTTTTTTGCAGTTATCAAAACGCATACCCTCAAATTCTTTTCAATAGACCAAGCCTTACTTAAATATAAAATTTTAACTTCTTACGTTAATGTTAACCCGTGCCGACAGGGGCCCAAAGTTTATGGAAATAGCCGGTTTTGAACAGATCTTAATATATAGCTAGGTCATCGCAACTATGCATATCTTAGTTAAATATTGATTGAAAGACAAATTTTTGCCGCCCAGCCAGTATGGTGGTTATGATCCTCGGTTGTCACCGAGTGGGCCCGGGTTCGAATCCCGGATAAGGCATGGATGTAAAACCTGGGAAAGAAGTCGGACTTTCGCCTGGAATGGATTCCCGTCTTGAAAGGAAAGCAGCGCACACCTTCTGTTCTTCGCTGGGATCATCGTTTGTTCTAATAAAAATATTCTTCTTCTGTATTGTCTTGAATGTTTCTGTTCACCACTTGCTTTCATATGCATCCCAGAAAGAACATACGACAACAACAACAACAAGACAAATTTAAGTAATGCCTTTAATTTAAAAAAAATAAAGTTACACATTATTTTCAGGATACTTTCATTTTAAGGTCACTATTTTACAGTCTGGATACATCTTAATATGTTCTTGCGCACAGCGTAATAAGAACTGCTTCTGTTCTTCTTCTGCGGTAATTAAACCATGGAAGGTTTGCATTAGCTTAACAGCTCTTTCAGATGTGTCATTTACTGTTTTTAAGCTAAAATTCTTATTTTTAGCATCCACAAAGCTGCAGTTTCTTCCTACTAAGATACGTTTTCTTGGAGGAAGCTGCTGTCAACTTTTAATCGCAAAAACAAATTTTTGCTCTTGATAGATACGAAATCACTCAATGATTTCCCTAAAACAATAAGTAAAATTAGTATCAGAGAAAATTAACAGAATTTAAAATAACAGATCAAACAAAACTCTCATCGTACAAAGATACAGACATCTTTTCCTTCGATGGAACATATATCTTCCCAAAATCATATTAACTTTCTCTTAGTAAGTTCGCTACAATATTCGCCTTGGTTTGTTTATAAACAATAACATCTAAGAGTGACAATATGGCTATTTCCTCTGATAAATACCATTGGTGTTGATTGAACTTGCTCAGGGCCGCTGTGGAAATCAATTTGTCAACTGTTTCATACTCTTTTGACGTCTTTAAAAAACGCACATCCTGATTCACCGCCTTCACCGCCAAACTGCATCCAAGCCAGGGCATCACATAAACTGCCACAATGAATGAACAAACATCTTGCAACGCTCGTTTGTCCTCAACGCTCATTTTGAACTGAGACTGCAGCAAACATATTTTCAAAGAGTAAATAGCTGTTGCCATCCATCGTGCTGGATGCATTGCGCCAGGAGGTCTTATTTTAATTTTACTCTCGCTATCTCCTCTCAAGAAAATAACAGATAGTTAGATCAGTTCCCGATAATCGTCACGTAGAATGCATTTTTGCAGTTCATGGTTAAAAAACGACACCAATCCGTTAATGGTCGCGTCAAAAAGATGATGTTTGGCAAAATCTGTTCATGTTTCGATAGCATTAGGATTATGTTTTTTCAGTTGTCTCTGAACTTTTTGATCAGTGGAATATCGGGACTGCTTGCGACTTAGTGGATCTTTGATTCAAATACACTTTTCAGAACCAGTTCATAAACGTGATGACGGCAAGCAAAGAGTAACAATTCTCTTTCTAGATTTTGTTCAAAAGCTCACAAGCTCCATTCAAGCGGTCTGTATTAGATGCTGTCGTATCACAGCACATTATTTGTACTTTATCATTAAGATTCCATTCTTTAAGTGCCTTTTAAACTGCTTTAGCTTCATCTTTGCCGGAAGAGCTGTCCAGTTTTGGTACTGCAATAAGTTAATCCTTCTCTCCAAATGAAATAGGGATCGGCAGACGTTCTTCTTTAGAACTTTTCACATCCAGGCCTGATAACAATTTTCCATCGTAATGAACGTTAACTACTTCGGGCACGTTATTCTAACAATCGGATTTTATGGATTCCGCTCTAACCTTTCTCAATTACTCACCTCACCAACCAAGAAAATGCTTTTTCTTACTGCTTCTCAGTTCCATTGACATCTTCGAAACATAAAACGCTGCGCGTTAATTACCCAACAAGCCGTGAGTAAAGCCCGGTTTTTCAAGAGTCAGTGTAGAAGCGCCGCGCAAATAGATTCAAGTCCAACGTCTCGAATTCCTCTACCGGTATAGTGGTTAAAGTGTTAGCCTCTAGATCGAAAGGTTCCTGGTTCGAATCCGGGTCCGGGCATGTATGTTTGTAAGCGTATGGTATAGAGACGGTTGGTGCACCTTAAATCTGTCGTGGCCGAAAATCCTCAGGTTGGGTTGGTGTGGAAGTTTGGTGAGTGGGGTGCCAGCTCAATTATTGCAACGTCATCTGACCGTTGTTCAAAATTACGTGGTGTTGTCTTCGGATCTTTCACTTAAGGGTTTGATCCCGGACCGTTGTCAATAGCCCTTTGTATTGCACTAGTACGACGTTAATAACAAATTACCAATTACGGCTCCAACAGGCATTCATTCACAAGTCATAGCAACACTGTCTGTTTATGTTTACCTAAGAATCGCATCAACTCTAACAGTCAGTCACGTGATTGGTTATTTGAACTAAATTATGCTGGTAGTACGTGGCGTATGACGCATTTGACTGACCAGTAAGCTAGGAAAAAACGCTTAAACTGACAGAGCAAGCACGGCGCAAGCGAGGCACCTGCGACGCAACTTGTACGAACATGTGTCCATGCAAGTCGGCACGGGTTGCAGTGCTCCAAATAAGGTAAACATTTATTTTCGAGTGTTTTAGGGTCAAATGAACAGAACTAGAACCTATACGTTAGAAAATAAAAACTTTGAAAAATAAGGGACACCCTAATATATATATATATATATATATATATATATATATATATATATATATATATATATATATATATATATATATATATATATATATATATATATATATATATATATATATATATATATATATATATATAATATACAAAATAACAGTTACATAACACACACAGAATAACAAAAAATATAACAAAAAAAAATAACCAAACAGCCGGGGTGCATTAACCTGAAACCGAAACTACCCATGCAAGCGTGTATATATATGCTGACTTCTGGATCAAAAAGCTTCTGATTTGAATCCGGGAGAAAGGCATGTGTGTTGGTCCGTCCTGAATGAATGTGTAGCCATCCTATAAACAGGGTGTGTCTAGAATGCATGGAAAGAATGTAAGGAGTAGCGTGAACCCATCCCCTGTGGTGCACCGGGGGATAATTAGTTCACTAATCCACTTTTATTGCGCCATGATGGAGATATTCCAATTGACAGTGAATTAGAATAAAATTATATTTACGTATTCGTTGTCACTTAGGTGGTACACACAAAATACAGATTATATTACTTGTAGCAGGGACGCCAATTCCAACTGTCTGAGTCCCTTGAGCTATCCAATATTATTTCAATGTAGCTCGCCCCGGAATTGAATACTCAAATAATTACACCTGAATATAACACATAATATGAGTGACCAAATAATTAACTTCAACTCATCATTAAGTTGTATGGCTGCTATATCAGTGGACGGGGTCCCGCTCTCAGAGGCCCGATAATTTTGGGCAACAAACATTTATTGATCACACCTCCCTTCACGAGTTTGAAGAACAAGTATTAAATGTATAGATGTTAAAAGCAGTGTAATCTATAGATATTACAGGTAGTGGAATGTTTAGCTATTATAAGTAGTGAAATGTATAGACAAAGCAAATTCCAAAAATCTGCAAATTTCAAAAATCATATATTTTTTTATTTTCTAGGTAATTTCTATTTGGGAAATGAGCAAGCAAATAGCAGCTTGCCATACAGTTTGGAAAGGTTTCCAAGACCACGCTCACAACAAACTATTGTAAATAAAAATTTTTATCACATTTGTAAATGTATCGTTACTTGTAATCCTTGAAAAGTATAGCCACCTGTGTAAGCTCACTCTCTCTGAAAGGCTGGTAACAAGGAATACTCTGAAAACAGTAACGCTTTCATTTCTTGCATTTCATTGTTAAATTTTTTTTATTCATGCATAGTTGCTAGTTATTAGACGGTATAAAGTAGATGAAAAGAGGAATTCGTGATTCGTGGGGAATCACATCAGTTTGGATCATTACTTTTTCGATGATTTAAACACAAAAAAGGGCAATATAATTTTTTACGGAAAATTATGTACGAGTTAAATTACATATTTAGTGAATGGCGATTATTTGGTGGACATTTTTTTATCATCTAATATATTTTGTACTTTGACTAAGAGCTTACACAATCTAATTTCCTAAGAGCTTACATTTAGCACAAGTGAAAGATGAGAAGTTGAAGTTTTAGATCGGATTTATTATTTATGATCATTTATTGGAGAACAACTTTTCATAAACATTTTTAGTCATTTTATCAAAATTAATTTTCATAAATACTTTTTAAAAAAACTTTTTTTCTGATCGAATCCTTAATAAATATCTGATCATATTTCAATCAAGGTTTTGTACACCACACAGGCAGTTATTTATTTATTTTCAGGCAAACCCAACAATGCATTGAACAACAAAGCATTCACGACTACTTAGTGATATTTAATAATGGTTCCATTCACTTAATCCGATTAAATTAGAACTTATCGTTATCTTCCTAGTATTCGTAACTTTGCGAACACTTAAAAAAATGCTGTCTACATGATTAAGAACTTTTAAAACACTATTTCATAAACCTTAGGATTAAAAATATATTTTGATTTCGCTGAAAATCAAAAAATATTTCTCCCTCCCATACTCTCTTAGTCCCACTAAAAGAAATAGGATAAACAACTCATAAACAATAATCCCTTTACTTCTTAATGACATTTGTTCCATGTGAATGCACTGCAGAAGCAGCTCTTTTTGAATATAATCTTTTTATAAGAACCATGTTAAGCATCGTGAAATTTGCTTGGCGTAAAGAGTTTAAATACTGAAAGAAATAGTTTAAACAATTCGTTTCCATCGTAAGAATTCTTATTCTGCCATAGACATGCAGTCTAAGAAGGATTGGGATAGTTTCCTGTGTTGCTTTGGTAACACTTAATCACGCTATTAAAAGAGGAAGGTTTTATTTGGCTGTCACTCTACGGGGTCACTGCTTACTACAAGATACCAGCATCTACAGCTTAAAAGTAAGTAAATAAAGGAATTCAAATGAAGTCTTGAGGACGTAGTAATTCTTTCTTGTATTTTCTTTACATCATCAGAGTATCTTAAGTGCTACTATTGTATTAATATGTATTCTTCACGCCCAGGCGGACTTGAAAATGTCAGCTTTTTTCTCTGTAAGATACTAAACTACTGAACTGAAAGGTCGTATTTTCTACAAATATGTTTATGTAACTTGAAGTATCAATTTTGAAAACTTTGTAAAAATTTTAAAAATAATAACGAAACACACAAGAAATTTTCATATTTACAAATTACCACTTATTTGGGCAACAGTAAAATTCGGAACATTATGAAACTCCATACGCCTTTTCCCGTCAACTTTTCCAAATAATTTTCATAAATTAAAATAATAATAATTAAATTTTCTTAAAAAAATTTTTTTGCACAAAGTCTGACGTAATATTTTACTTATTTAATTGTTATCGTTAAAAACAATCCAAAAACCGAAAAAGGGCGAAACAGTTTTGTCACATACGTGGTTATAAAAACGCGTTAAAGAGTCTAGTCTGTTAGATTTTTCACCATGTTTCTTTTCGTTTTCGATACAAACGTCTTTGAGCATTTTATTGGGTAGGGTATGGTGGGGTAAAATGGGTAGGAAAAGCACTGATTTCTCAATCATCACTCTTTTTTACTTAAAAAAAACTGGAAACATGCAATTTTTTTGTGTGTATTTATGCAATGGGTTCATTACCATCATTGTTAAAATAATTTTATATATTGTCTTAAATTATATATTTATACTTTTTTGCTTCTTTTTTTATACCCATTTTACCCCAGAGGTGGGGTAAAATGGGTAGTATATGGGGTAAAATGGGTATTGATTATAAAAGGCTAATAATTTCACAAACTTTCAATCAAACTTTATTTATTTGTTACAAAGTCATTTACTTGTGATTTAAGTATAATTTATATTAAAAATCTGTAATGGCCACGGTTAAGGTTAGGTTCCATTAAAATGCTAATAATTTGATCCCTCTCAACAATGTCACTATCATCATTATCTGGGAAATCATAGTAATCTCCACTTTGTGATTTCCTTGCATATTTTTATATGAAATCTTCCCCATCCATGCCAGTAATCTATCCAGTAAAGTTTTTTTATTGAATTTTTCCCAACATATTTTACGACGACCCAATTGCCTATCATTATTTTAGGTAAATCAAATTTACAAGTTGATGTGAAACATTTTGGGCCACATTTGATTCTGATATAGAGTTATTTCTTGTGCCTTGTGGAACAGCATTAATTCCTTTGGTAGATTCTACATTTGGGGCATTTTTCCCCCTTTTTCTTGAACAAGCAGTTTTTTTTAAAGGCGTTGTGCTACATCGGAAGCAGTCATCACTTTTCCAGCCTTAGTTTGTACCAGCTTCCTTTTTCGTCTGGCATTTTGTAAGTCTATTTTGGTTTCTTCGGACTGCAGTTGTAAAATTTGTTAGGATGGCGTTTTTAAAATCCTGATAGGGAGAAGAAATGGCAAAATTCAAAGTGCTGTGCAACATCATTTACTATTAGTTTTCTATCATTTTCAGTCAATTCTATTTTGTGTTCAACAGCATTTTTGTCAATAGGGTAAAGTCCAACTGCTTTAAAACCTTTTACTACATTTAAACCTTCAGTGTGTCAAATAGCTGTTTCAGCAGATAAGGGAATGTTACATTGGATACTTTTTGAAGATGGCTTTCTCTGTACCACATCTACAGGATTTTTCTCCAGGCATGCTTCACAGGGGAAAATACCCCAACATCCAACAGTTAAAGGGCATGGCTCATGTTTGGTGGGAGGCAAAGATGATTTTATTATCCATCACTTGTTTTACTGTCTTATAAGTCAAGTGACTGCCATGACCATCGAATATTAAAATAATGGGTTTTTCCATGTGTATTACAATAAATAAACCATTTAATGTGTAAGTTTCCTTATACATAATTATTTGATTAGTGTTTCAACAAAATTTCCTTATACATAATTATTTGATTAGTGTTTCAACAAAATAGTAAAAAATTAAGAGTAACCACATGTATTTTTAGACCGTGTAAATAAATGTATTTTTAGGCTTACAAGCTCCATTTTACTACTATTATATGAAGTTATTGGAGGCCTGGTTTAAGTCATTACATCTAAGAATTTAGAACGTTTTAATAAATTGTTAAGCCTAACCAATACCCATTTTACCCCATCATATAAAAATATTTATAAAAAATAAAATATAAAATTTTTTTTTTTCCTGTTTTTGAAAAAATGTTCTTCAGAAATCCTTTCAGTTGATTACTAAATAAATATTAACGATCAAGCAAAGATAATATTACTTTTTTGAAAGTTTTCAGATCTTTAGTAACGAAGCATGCATTCCTGACTTGAAAACAAAGCAATCTATGCTGCTAGATGCAAAATATAATACTTTTAAGGAAAAATTAATGTGGGCAACAAATGTCTAAAAATATATTTCAAAGTTAAAATATAATTGTTAAGAGTTTTTCTGTGTCTTTTAAGTAAATTATAAAACATACCCATTTTACCCCACTACCCATTTTACCCCACCATACCCTATAATATTTAATTGTTTGTTGAAAACCAAGATATCGCCCATGAGGGATTTGAACTTTCTGTGCTAATTTGCCTAATAAAATTGGCCATATTCCCTTTTTATATCCCAATCTTTATCAAAATTTGAAGTCTCAAACTGCCCTGAATAACTGAATATTATACTTTATCGGATATTCTAGAAGTTTATGTTTTGATCGGTAGTTAAAAGCAACTGTTATCTCGGAAAACAATTCGTGCTACTTCTCGACCGAGATTAATAAAGGGTTAATTGTGAGTTTTCAATTGAAATTTTTACACGATTTCTTTAAAATGCCGGCATTGTTTACGCTTTTTCCATTTTATGTTCACCATTCTACTTACGTTTGGAGTATTTCTCTCTTCTATGTCAGTAACATTTGTCTTGTGGGTATATTCATTCCTTGACATTGCCTTGTGCACAGATTGGTCAAGTATGGCCCTTGTCCATAAAACTCGTCCAACCATCTTTATTCCGCAGTACATCTGATAAATTAAAAGAAAACGGAACGAAGAAAGTTATTCGAAACTAAACTTGAACATCATCGTTATTTATGAGCGCTCGCCGGAAAAATTTGTTTGATCCAATGCCAAATGACTATTGTCCGCGCACGCACATTGGGATCTTTGCTTGCAAAGAAAAAAAAAACACTTGCAGGTTTTTAGCCTCGTTTTTGTTTTTTTGATGCCGGTTGTGACATTTAAAAGGTATCCTTGGAATTTGTGATCTTGTTATCATTGGAATTCTTCGTTTAAACAATGCCAATCTTGATGCAATTCATACCGGAAGGACTCCGACTCGACAACCAGCATGTCCCAAGCGATTTAGTAGGTTCCACGTAAGTGAACTGTATAATTAAAAAAATTATTTATTTACAAAATTCTATGATCATTAACAGAGGCATCAACTCTGAATTAATGAATTATGCTCTGAATAATTAATAATGTTGAAATAATTATCTGTGCTATTCTATTACATGTGGACTTGTTTTGCTCGTATGTGTAATTCACTAAAGCATCACAAGGAATACTCTCTTTTGTGTGGTTAAAACTACTTTTAATAATCTTCTCACGGTCATTGTATAGGTACGTCACTAAATACAACATAAAAGGTAGAAAATATAAAAAATGACACAGTTCAGTTCTTTAAACGAGTGTCTACACACACACGTTACCTTCCTTTTCGACCTTTCAACAACTTTTCCAACAAAAAAATATATATATATTTGGGCATCCGAAGAGGAGCCGTTTATCGGTCTCCGCAGAAGTCTTTCCTCATGGCATACGAAAATCTTATTGCATAAAAACAGATTGCCCTAAAACATTTCGTAACTTAGAACAAATTGTAAAAACCTAGGCATAGTGTGTACTTGTCAAGTTACTCAGTACATAAATTAAAATCACCTTGATTTAACTTTCCAAGAGATACCGACGAGATATCTCGTCTATCAAAATCTGACCAATTTTTCCAATGACGAGATATCTCTTCCATATTTTGATTGTCAATTTTTTATGATGACGAGGACAATACCTATAGAGAGTTTACTTCCAATCAAGACATATCTCGTTCATCAAGATCTGATCAGTTTTGCTATTTCGAGATAATTCTTCGAGACAAATAGCAGGAGGGTTGAAACAACTAGCAATTCTTTTTTCTGTGCAAACGGCTCTTGAAATTGAGCCCTTAGGTTAGGCCTCCACTTGAGATTTCTAGTCGCGGTGTTCGAAAAATACAGCCGCAGAAAATCTACAAGATTATCCGAATGTATACAAATTTTCCGCAGATTCAAATCCGTTGAAATTTTTACTCTATCTTTCACGATCGCAAAGATATAAACTTGTACTAGAGAATAAAAAAAACTCTTTTGATTTGCTCTCGAATAAAAAAAAACACGACAAAAAAAGTCGCCGGAGACTGAACTTCCTCAGTGTGCATATTTTTGCGTCTCTCATAACGGTCTCCTGCGATCGTGTGAAGTTCTATGATTTCTATGCAAATTCCGTCGCCTTCATACCGGAATGAGAGATCGATCTCCTTCGTGTAAAGGCGCCATTACTATGTCTTGCGATCGACAAGCAGTATCAAAACAATGTTCTCCATAATACAGAGGCTGTTCACACATTTTTTAGACAATGTATATTGTATTCACAAAACTAAATTACATAAAATTCTTGAGTTTTAAATGTTCGATTTGATATCCCTTACTTGATAACTATCTTTCGACACCGTAATTTCCAGGATAATAATGCCTTTTGAAGTGTCAGAAGCGGTATTCTATCCCATTCCTCCTGAACAGCTTTCCAGAGTCCTGTAAGGGTTGTGGGACGACGTTTGGATAATGCAGTTTTTAAATGTCCGAAAGCACAAAAATCCATAGATGATACATCGGGATATTTAGTAGGGATATCAGTGAAGGGTATGACCTTGATACCGGTTTTTTGTTCCATTTCTTTTAGGAAATCTACAGTGCATTTTGATGTGTGACAACTAGCTTTGTCTTGATGGAGTCCCACAGATTGATGGCACTGTGGGTAAAGCGATTCAGAAAAATTGGCGATAAAATATGTTCCTGTAGTATTTGGAGTTAAACTTGAAATTTTTTCCCCACTCTCTTTATTTTTAACTTGCCATTAACCAGCAGCAATCATGAATCCCTTAGAAAAACTTTCTTTCGATCCTGTGAACCATGTACTTAAATTTCTTTCTCACCTTTTATGATAATAAATGGCTCTTTTTTTTGCTGCAATCATTTAAATACACCCATGATTCATCTATTGTGACAATTTTTTTCCATTTTTCTTTGGATAAGTGTTTTTCATATAGAACCCGGCAGCGTGTCTTGCGTTCAGCGATATGCTTTGGAGAAAGACGATGCACATTGCGTATTTTTGCTTTCTTGAGATTTAAATCAACGTTTATCATTTTGTTTACAGTGGACACCGAGCATTTTAATGATTTTGCAACTGTCCTTTGACTAGGGGGATTTTCTTTTAACATTAAACAACGTACCTTGGCAATAGTCGAAGATGTCCGTTTCTTCCTTGGATACTTGTTTGGAATTTTTGTCCCACTTGAGGCTCCAATTTGACGTTTTCTTTCTTTCTGGTTGACGATATTACCTATCGACGCTTTAGATATCACAAAACCAAGACTCTCACATCGTTTTTGGGTAACGGGGAATATGAATATTTATCTTCGGAAAGACCATAAATATAGCCTTCGAACCACTGCTTCGTTAGAAACGCCATCTATATAAATAAGAATGGAGTGTTTGTTTGTACATTCAATATTTTCGACCCATTTCAAGTTTTCTATCCGTTTTGGACCCTTCTGATGCCGAATCCGCCTTTTTCTCGTTTGGTGTCTGTCTGTCTGTATGTTGTGCCCTATACACGTCCACACGGTTTAAGATATTTTCATGGAAATTTGCATACAGTGAGTACTTATCTTCATTTAGTGAGTGGAATTGGTTGCGAAAGTCTGTCTGTCCGTCTTTCTGTTCTATGCTCGATTTTGTGCTTGTGTGTTTGTGTAGGCATCCCATAAATTGTATTCCAGATATTTGATTGTAGTGTATTTTATTTTATACATTATCTATTAGTTTAGTGAATGCAATATTAAACATTTCTTTATTGTTATATTTAGATGAGTTTCATGCTAAAACACCTGAGTAAGTATACTTAAATCAACCATAATTTGGCAGTTTTGGAAAAATTGGAATGTCTATTGAATATTACGATTACTTCGATTTCTTTACCAGTACTGCTGAAAAAGTAATTATTCTTCAAAAAATTATATTTTTTAATGGAATTTCAGCTTTGATACTTCATTTATTTCGAGTCTTATTTTTGTTATTTGCGCAATGAAAACGATTTCGGAATATTTGAGACAGACGATATTTTTCAACGAAACGAGAATGAACAAGATCGCGTGAGCAGTGATGTTTTCTGTTTCTTTCGCTCTGAATTAATTTCACAGTTCTAAATTTTGTGCACTTTTAGTTGTAAATTGTGGCAACTGTGCGAGATCAAGAGATAAAAATGAATCACGAATTAATATCTTTAGAACAATTTTTCCGACATCTTTTATTTTGTTCTATTTTACTGTTTTCTGTTTTAAATATTTATTATTTTAATAAATGTGTTTTCCTTCTTATCACACGCAACAGCATCACAAAGTATTAGACTTAAAAATATTAGGTAAGTCAGTATAAATTTGCAGTAAATTTTAAGTGTAGTTACGCCATTATTGAAAGAATAATGCCGTTATTGAAAGAATAATAATGTTTAAAAATCCGAACTAGAACTTTTTCCAACATTAAAAATTTGTTGTAATATTGACAGGAGAAGATTGCAAAATTTCACAATGTCGCATACCGGAGGCAAGAGTGCCACAAGTAAAAAAATATTGTTTTGTTGACTATGAGTGCGAGAGCACTCGCCGTAAATCGTAATTTTAATTAATTGAGTTGAACATGAAAAGAACTTAAGAAAGGGAATTTCAAATCTCCCTCAAAATCGTCTTTTATAGTAGTAACCTTAGTATCATCTTTCGTCATTTTGTAGCTTTGTCATACAGCAATTGTGCGATGTATGTGAAATGTATTACATGAATGAATATGCATGTGTAGGATTTGTGTCCAAAGTAAGTTGTAGAAAATATAAAGATGGCGAAAAGTGTTAAAATAAATTTTTTTTTCTACAAAAAACGTAAGTCATTATATATTTTGATTATCTCTAGAGTAAACCAATTCAAACCGAGTAAGGTCGGGTATTTTGCTAGTTTTTAATAAAAACAAACCTCTCAAGCCGCAGACGATAATTTTGACTTTTAAAAACATAGTACAACTGCAAGTATTTCTTTTGCAGCAAACGATTTTTTATTATCGCTAACCAAAATCGTCTAAAAATGTGCGCACAGCCTCTTGTATTACTAAAATAATTTACTCTCTCTCAGAAAAAATTACTCAGAATTACTATAGATCAATCCTTGAACTAGAATAGTTTTCCAGTGGATGTCATTGAAACTACTTGTGCGATCGCTATTTTCTTCGGACGAAAGTAAATGGAGGCAGCATCGCTACTGGGTACATCCAGTAACAAATCAAAGATTATTAAAAGGGCAATTTTATTATTAAAAGGGCAGATTATTAAAAGGCCAAAGAGCAGCACCCTGCAAAGTTTTTCCAGTATTACAGAATGACAAAAAGTTGTTTCAAAGAATTGTTGGGAATAATTGGTCTATCAATAACAATCTTCAATTTCTTTAAATTCTTCTTTTCAATTTCTTTAAATTCTTCTTTTCAATTTCTTTAATATGTAATTAAGTATCAATAACTGTTAATATTCGCCCATCTTCACCTTCGGTAGATTCGTTGTCAGACATTTTAAACACGTATTTTCAGTGTTTTAAACAGAAACCAGAACAATACTGCTTCATAACTACGACTAATCTATCGTAAGTGGGTGCATGGCCACGCCTGTACGTGTGATTCATTGAAGTAAAGCGACTGTCGCGTCGCAACGAAAGTAGGACAAGTTTCAATTTTTTAATCGCATGTTTGTGCACTTATATTAGAAACATATAGTTTTATTTTTCCGACTGAAAAATTGCGCGACTAGAATTAGCAAGTGGAAGCCTAGCTTTAGAGATTCAACTATAAAACAACCAGCGATTGTTTTGCAATTCTTGCTTGATTTTTTTTTAAACGTAAGTTTATAATTTAAAAAAAAATCTGAAAATTTGCGTTTTTTATTGACAATGCTACAAAACTATGTGGCTTTACGCACAAGAGGCGAAATGATTGCAAAATTATGAAGAAGCACACTGGATTCGACATAATTACTTCTTACGAGGACAATCACCAACGTCCAAAGCAATATTAGAAACAGGAGCGTGGCAGGCAAACACTATGACCTCCATTCCAAGTAGGTGGTATTTTTATGTGCTGTATAATTGGTAGGCATATTTTGTTAATTAATTCTAGTTGATGTTACTGCAATTGTTCTTTGTTCTATCAGATTGTTGGTCTTCTTTATTTGTGAATATGTTCTTTTCTTTGTCTTGTAATTAGGTGAATCTATTTGATAGTCTGTATAAATAAATAAGAACTAAAGAAGTAACTGCTGGACACAGATATACTGAAAGGTTAAAATCTACACGTTGATTGGACATTCTAATTTTATTAAAAATATTCCCCATATATAAAATATATTTCATATATAGAAATAACAAAAACAATTCACCAAAATACTTTTCAATCATTTTACCACGCTCAAAAACCATAATCTGTTCCTTCCAATAACTACCTTCAAATGACGCCTTATTCGCCAACAATATTTTCACAAATTGAGGACTTTCTTTGAATAAATGAACACTGAGTTACATCTGTGTGTTCCTGGATTATTCTTCCTTAATACAGGAGCACTGAAGATATAGTATCTGACGGAAAATTAATAAATTGATTTGTTAATCTGCATTAATCTGTTTGATAGTCTGCATGAATAAATAAGCATTTAAGAAGTAACGCAGGAATATTGAACGGTTAAGATCTAACCGCAGTGAGGGAATTATAATTATATTTCCATTAAAAATAACAAAAACCAATTTATCATAACACTCAGAAAATTTTACAATGCTCGAAATCCACAACCTGTCCCTTCCACAAGCCACCTTCATGATGAAGCCTTATATACCATCAACTATCTTTTCGCGAAGTCCTCTGACGCACATTATATTAATAAGAAAACATCAGCGATCGGATGTTTACACACACCCAATCGCAAGACATTTCCCCCCTCCTTATCCTATGTGACAAGGGTTCGCATTTCACCAATCTCGGCCACCTCTCAAGATCAAGAACAACAACGACTGTCGAGTCTTTCCAGTCGGAAAGAAGATAATCCGCAAAGTGGATTGCCGTTCCCATTAGGATCCCGATATTCGCACTCGGGGCACAGATTACTGTGACGCAGTGACTTCAATGGGGAGTCCTTCGGTGTAATCAACTGCAAAATGGCGGGGTTTCTTTTTGTGAGCACTCGAAAGGGGAAGGAAATGTCGTATCCGATGAGGAGTATCTCATTTTTGTTTTGTTTGAGGACAAGTTTAAGGGTGGTTATCGGAATGTTAATTCGTGTACTGACAAGTGCGGTCAATCGAATAAAAGAATCATTTTCTGCTATGGGAATGGAAATGTGGCGAATTTTAGAGGCGGCAAATAATTTGGGGGGCTGTGGTGATAATACCACGTGATAGAAATCGCTGAACTGATTGAATCGATTCATACTTTTTAAAAATAATAGTTGCATGTTCTAAACTCGACAGTGGATTTTTCTGCTCAATACTCCCCCTGAAACCAAATAAGTCACACAATTAACACTTGAATTTCGTTTTGAAATAGGTGTCACATTTGTAAAAAAGGTGGGAAAGAAATTTAGAGGTGTATTTTTAACAATGGTTTAAATATTGCATATTAACCCTGGAAAGCCTAGCGGTACCATATGGTACCAGAAATAAAGGTTTAAAATATTACAATTTTCTTCGTTATAATGCAAATATTTTGTGTGTTTGTTAGTAGATGGCACCAGACAAGAGAGTGAATAATCCTGTCTAGGTAATAATTTTAGTGAACAACACGTCAGATTTTTACTTTGAGTGGAAGAAGCAAGAACATTTTTGGGCTATGACAAAATGACACATCGAAAAAGTAAGTACAACCGTTCTCTCTTTACTGATACATGTAAAAATGAAAGTTTGATACAATATTTATAGTTTATGTCTAGATATTACGAGCACAGTGTTTCAAAAAAATATATAATAACATTATGTACATCTTTTTTGTATTGGAATGTTACTGGTACCGTATGATACCACATGGTACCGCTAAGTTTTTACACTATCTTTTAGTCACTGCTTAGATTTTTATTTGATTTTTGCTCTAAAAAATACAAAAATGTTTTAAAAGTGTATAACTAATTTTTTTATTGTATATAATAGAATATTTAAAAAAAATGTGTTTAAAATAATTATACGAAAATTTTGCATTTAAAAAAACAGTATTTATATTGCTTTTTTTTTATAAAAATAACAAAGTCAAAAGTATAAAATGGGGAGGGAGTTGTTGGTTAAAATGCAGTTATGGAATTAAAATGTGTCTGTCTTTGACTATATTTTTGAACATATGATTTCTTATGGCAGTTCTTATGTGCATATTTAAATCATGTGTATATTTTATTATTTTGAAATACAATTTCATTTTTCAGAAATATTTAACACTAGAAGAAGGTCTTCTTCTATTTGATGAATTAACTCAGAGTCGGACTTAGAAGATGTCTATATTGAACATCCTGATGTTGCAGTAGTGTTACAGAAGAAGATGAAGGAGAACTTACAGATAATTTTTCTGGTCGTCAGTTACATGTAAATTTAAAAAAAGTCATGGAAAAAACCCACAGAAAAGATTATTTAGATTTAGATTCAGAGGAGAGAGTGTCTGGCAAACTGCTAACGAAACAAAGTAGCAAAAAGAATTAAAAAGACTGGTACAAATAAATTCAGAAGAAGTTGGGTTCAAGATGTGCTGCTAAAAACTACACTTGTCGAGTCCACACTATGTGCGGAAAATGTGACGTAGGGCTTTGTATTTTTTTTAGACTTTCACTCAAAATAACATTGCAAATAGACCATGTAATAAAGTTATTGATTACATTTCATAAAAAAATGCCAGTATTATTGGTAATATTATTGGTTTTACCATTTGTCTTGTGCTTTCTGGATAGTAAAAATTGTTGCACTCTTCTTACTTCTCTTCTTCTTCTCTTAGGATATTTTTTTTACTATTATATACTTATCAAAATGTGTTCTTCTATACCATACATTTGTATTTTTGTATTAATTTCAAATCATAAACTTCTAAAAATATATTTAAACCGCTTGCGTCAATATCAATAAGAAATTGCATTACTTACAATTTGATCCCTTAAAAGTCTAGCGGTACCATGCATTTTTGAGAGTATTATTGAAATTTTTTTACGACAAAAAAAAAGGCTTTTCCTACATAAATAGCATCTTATCAACAATATACTAGAAAGAAATTGAAATTGGAAAAAAAAAATTAATTCAGGCTTTGCCGGGTTAACCCTTCATTAGATTAGATCAAAACTGTGTGTGTGAGCAAATCTTAAAGAACAAAATACCTTTATCAAATTAAGTGAGTCGGAACTAAGTTATATTGATCATGTGCATATTGTGCATAACATAAGCGTCAGATTTATATTGAAGCCAAGAATTTTCCAAACACCGAATCAGCTGAGATGATTCAATTTATTATCGAATAAGAGAATATCTGGCTCATTACTAACTTAAATGTAAAAAAATCTATATTAAATATTTTTTACAATTTATTGATCTATAGTTCAGAATTAGAACGTCTTTCTGCTGTTTCAAACGAGCATAGAAATACTAGTTAAAATTATTACTATAGTACACATGAATTATAGACAATTAAGTGAAAAACGAGAAACACGGTGGAAAACGAGTTTTTGTAAAACGAGCCACGGTTTTCAATGATTTTAATACATTATAAGAGGCATTTTTTTTATCAAACTAAATGTAGATGTGTGGGAGAGATAGTGTTTTTGTGGGGCGTATTTTCAATATGTATTTTGGACTTGACTTTTCATGACTCGGTTTTGAAATTCCTATTGGTTGTCACGATTTCGGGCAATAGGAATACCGAATTTCAATTGGCCGATACGATTTCGACCTATAGGAATTCTAAAGAATAAATTCCGAATAAGAGAATATGCTAGTAAATTGGTCCACAACAGTTTGTTAGGCCGTCAAACGTTGTCAAATGGCAAAAAATTACATTTTAAGGTAGCTCTGAAGTGAGTAGATTGTGGTAACAACAAACAGTATTCCATCTGATTTGTTTACACTGAATCACTCTCATGCTGGTATTGGGTCTCATGGCGCGAGCAGGTATATTGGACCAGGCTTAGCTAAACTTAAGAAGTACCACATTTGGGTCGCCAAAACTAGGAAGTTCCTATTGTATTATGCGATCACACTGAGCTATTGCGTGCCCCACATCTTTTATACTGAACAGACAACACTAGGATTAGTCCTCGATTTTTATAGATTGAGCATGCAAAATACTATTTGTGCTGAATTTAATACCAAAAGCTAGATGTACAAGCTTATAAGGTTAATTCTTTTTTCTGATGTTACACCTACATCTGTCGCCTGTTGTCATCGTCATCTCACCGTTGATATACAATTATAGAAGGTTGTTATTGGATCTTTCTCTTCGGGATTAATCCGTGAACGTTGCAAATAGCTCTTATAAAAATTAACTATATGTCTATTTGCCCCTCTACCATCTGTGCTTTACTACATAGTAATTCAATTGACTTTTCGAGTGTCGATCCTACATCAGTAGTGGGTATGCATGAGGTCAAAGAAAGCCGCATTTCGGTTTTTCATATATTATAAAGAGCCACACCTTAGTTACATAGTATTAAATACACAAATTCAAATTTAATTAATATGGTTACATATTCAACACAAGTCTTAAGTGCTATGTAAAGTACACATATAAAAAAATATAATAAGAAGAAATAAAATACAAAATAATTATTTCAAAATTTTAATACTAAAAAAAAAATAATAAAAATGTATAAATAAAAAGTATAACATTTAACGTACACCTTTGGTCAAATATTTGAAATGTGGTGTAAAATTTGTTAAAGACGTCGCCAGCATTTCTGTGATATGCTGAGTGGCCTGTAAAGGATATTTCGACTTCGCGAACTTCATTGTGGAGTACAGAGATTCACATCAATATAGTGTACCAAAAATTCAATTCTCCTCTGGGTGTACCTGATCAAGGGGTTATCGGCCTCTGATTGGGATCTAAATTACGATATGTATGAGTGAATGGATGTGTGAAAGGGACCTTCCTGTAAAACAGATGTGTCATGCATCAAGAAGTCCAACCCTCCGGGGCAATGGCACCCTCAATTGGGCCATATATGGCCCGCACGACAACAATAAAAATTGAAATTAGACGGCAAGAAGCTTTCTTAAAGGGTGAATATTTTGATTTAACAAGATTCGTGAAAAAAATTCTGAAGTAATTGAAAAAAAAACGGATTTATATAATTTCAAAGGGAGCCGCATTTAATTTAACGAGGAACCGCATTTGCCCTCCTCTGTTATATATCTCTACTATTATAAAAGGAAGTGTTTGCGTGTCTCTATGTCTGCTTGTCTCTATGTACTGTCCTGACGAATCTGTGGCACTTACAATAACGAGACTTGGCACACAGTAGTCCAAATTTTTTTGTAATTTTTGTACAAAGCCTGAATTTTAAAATTTAATCTAGAACATTTTAAAATTAATTTAATTGAATTTAATTGTTGTTGTTTTCTTTAGAATGGCAACACCATAAAGAGATGACAGATTCCAAATTTATTTTTTCCGTTTCCATTTCATTTTGCGGAGGAACGACTTTTCAGCAGACGAAAAAAACAAAGTTTCAACTGGAGTTATGTAGTTATTTTTTTCTAACTCTTAGATCGTCAAAGATAGAGTAAAAATTCAACGGATTTGAAATCTCCGGAAAATTTCACCTTTAATCGACATCTAAAATATGATTTTCTTAAAAATAAATAATTTTTGAATTGTAACTTTTATATTTTTTCCCATTTGACCTTCGCGATCGAGAAATCCGAATCGATTTCCTGCGCGCAAACACTTCCAACGAAGGATAGCAAAACAAATAAAAACATTTTACTGGCATTGTTTAGTTCTTTTTGTAAAATCGGGATCGTTAAAGATAGATTAAAAATCCAAACGAATTTGAAATTTTTGGAAAGTTTTACACCCGATAGATAGCTTACACATCTAATTTTCTTTTATTAAATAATTTTTCAAATAAATATTTATATTTTCGCAAGAGATTATGACGTCACGCCGATTGGATCCCTTCGCAATTCGAATTTGGCAACGCCGTGATGACTGTTATTCAACAGGCTGGGAATTCACATTTGGTTTCCGAAGCAAACCAAACGGGAATTCGTAGCAATCGGGTGTTAGCGAGCAGTGGTCACACCTGACCCCACCTGAACTATCATGGGCAACGCCGTGCTGGCCACCCAGTGGCTAGTACACTATATGGATAGAAGTATTGCGGCACTGCAGAAATTCGGAAGAGGATCCATCTTACTGTGGAGTTGTTTTTCCTGACAAAGCCCATTGCCTTATGTACCTGAACGCTGACGTGTACCTCGATTTTCTGGATAATTCGGCATTGCCTAAAGTATGATATTACTATGGCCATGATGGTTGTTTCTTCCAACAGGATCGAGCTCCATGTCATACTGCAAAACGTGTGCTAGACTGGTTCCTTGAAAATGAGGTAATATTGCTTGATTGGCCTGTTCAGATCACAGATCTCAATCCGATGGAGCGCTTGAGGGACAAACTGGAGCGACAAGTACGACACCGCCATGCACGATCACCATCACAACAATATCTTCTCACAGCCTTGCAAGATGCATAGCGAGCTATTCCTCTCCAGACTTACAGAGTACTGGTATAAAGTATGCCTCGACGTGTTACAGCTGTAATACAAGCAAAAAGCGGGTCCATCCGTTACTAAATAGAATAACAAAGTACTTTTTTCTGAAAAACATGCAATGTCTAAATACTTGTGTCCATATAGTGTATATAAGTCTGCGTTATGTTGTATGAATCTTTTTACTTCATAAAACATTTCTTCATACATTCACAGCTCTGAGGGTGAAGTAAATGTGTGTTTTCATGCGACCATAAAGGAGGCTATCACAACTAGAGTGGCCTAACTCACCAACATACTCAATGGATATAAATGCAATTTTCTGGGCACCATTTTTTATACGTATTTATTTATCCACAATATGAATTTAGTTTTCTAAAAAATTGATCAACAATAAGTTATTTTGTAATTTTAGAAGACTTGAACCTGTAGGTTGAAAATGGGTAATAATAAAATGTTCGGGGTTTTGTGGGTTAGGCCACTTTTGCTCTGAGAGCATAAAACGAGAATATATGATTTTACTTCAGCCTTTTCTCTATAATTATTCTCTAAATTAACACAGGTAGGGCAAAGTGTTTTATGAGACATAGTTTATTGTTTAGATAACTTTTTTTAAACTATTCTTCCGTGTTTGTGTTTATTGTCACAGAAATGCAAAGCGGACTAATGAGACTACGAATAATGAAAATTGTCACTAATTATACTGAAACATTTAATGAATTATGGACTGGTGGTGACATAAGGTAGAAACTACTATCAATAAAGAATAGCATTGAAAAGTACTGTAAAGTCGTTAATACCGTTTCGACACAGAAGACATATTATCAAGTTTAATTCTCTTAGACGCGAGTCTTAATATAAGAGATCGTGGTGCAACGGTGTGGTGCTCAACACTTTCTTTCCAAGAAGCACACACACATTAATTTTTCATTAAAAGATACTTTGAAGAGTTCAGGATAAACTAAATAGTAAATAACATAAACAAATAAAGTGTTTTGATAAACAAATATGTAATATATTTGTGCAGTTATTGTTTTCATCTCGAAACAATAAAAAGTCACTGCGCATCTGTCCAGGCTGCGATATTCCACATTGACTAACTCCCGGGCACTCGTGTCGCCAAGGATTTCGCAACTACGCCAATCCCTTATGCCAACCTCGCGTTTTCTCGCGTTTAATGAGATTATTCGTGAACCGCAGTGATCGCGCGCTGTTTGTTTACGGTGAATTTAATGTTTGGCTATAACATTGTGTTTGCACCCGTTTTTGCGCGACACCACTTCGCGAAATCAATTTCAAAATAAAACTCACCTGTTCAAATTCTTGCGACGAAGGCACTCTATCCAACACGTGTTGGTTAGTGAGCTGAAGATTTCCAAAATTCTATTTCCTCCTCAGTTTGGATTGCACATCAAAAACGATTTTTTTCGTCAGTGGTGCAACTATCCCCGTCAAATGCAAGAAAGAATTCCATCTTCAACTCGCCTAAATATTTGTCTTTAAACGTGTCTATCTTCCATGATAGTTGATAATCAAGCCTCTGGATAATAAACAAACAAACAATAGTTCGCGGTACGAGACGGGCGCGTTAACATGAGGACGTGGGTTGCCAATTTATGGGGGAGGGATTACCGCGGAACGACAGACAGCGTAAAAATTCGACTGGTTTGGCAAGCTTGGCGACGCGAGTGCCCGGGCGTTAGTCAATGTGGAATATCGCGTCCGGGCTAGTGCGACAGTAGTTATATTAGACAGTACGGACTAGAAGTTATATTAGAAATATTAAATTCTATCATAAACTTTATTGCTCCATATTTTTGTAATAGATAAAAATTAGAAAAACTCCCTAAAGATTTTTTTTTACCATATCAGAACTAAAAAAACTCTTAAATGAAATTCGAAATATACATTAATTAAAAACAAATATTGGTTGACGCAGGGCTCGAAATACCCGGGGGCACATGAAAATATAATTGTGCACCTAACTTTTTCCCGCTAACGTTAAAAAAAAGGGAGGACGTGTTTTCTGTTATTTGTTGAGAAAGAAAAGACTAAAGAAATAGTTGTTGGTTAAAGGGCAAAATAGTTAACGTCATTAATGAAAATAATGGCAAGAAAAATGTCGAAACTGGTTAAAAAGTAATAATTTAGGGTCAGGCGGGGTATTTGTAAACAAGCTATACAAGCACCCACGTGAAATTAAAGAGTTGTGAAATATGAAAGCTGGCAACCCTGAGAATGTAATATGGTGATCCCGTATTTCTTTGAACCACAGCTGATACCAATATGTTTCTCTCTATATTAAAAAAAAGTTACCGCCGCCGCCGCGGCAGAAGGGGGTTGGCGAGCGTAAGCGAGCAGGGGGCGGAGCCCCCTAGTAGTTGAAAAAATTGTGGTTGAAAAGTTTGGGTTTTAAAGTTTTTGTATATTGCATTTTCTGTTGCCCTCCATAATAAATTGAAAAATATGTTGTTCCAATTCTTTACTACGGTCAGTTATGTTTCTATCGTACAGAAAATCGTTGACTTTTCCTTCTGGGAACTTTAATACATCTACGGTTGAATGTTTACAATTACCCCATATTTTCAAGGGACGGGGTAATTGTAAACATAACTTTGCGAATAGTTTCGTTCAATTTATTGGATGGAAAACCAATCTGTTTTACAGTGTAATTTTTTATTTAATCGTATTTAGTACGTTTGAATTGCGTTTAATTGCATTTTTCGTGTTCCTGGGAGCAGGAAGGCTGATTTACTGAAACGTCACACATATTTTGAAGTTCGAAGCAAATGGAAAGGAAAGCAGAACTCGAGGACAGCGAAGGATGAGATACTATTGAAAGAATTGACAAACATTGACGGTGAAGAGTTTGAAGTTGTCCAAACATTCATCCAAAATATAGAAGACTAGCTTGTAGGGGAAGTTAAATATTTTGGAGCCGTTCATGGAAGACATTGAAACGACTACGTTTCTGCTTGTAGGTGTTGAGGGGGGGGGAAGAGAAAGTAAACCCATTTTTCGTATGTATGAAGGGTGGATGTCGGTTCAGAAGAGGAGTGTGAGATCACCGGACTCAAATGCATCGACTAAATTCGCTGTGGTTGAAAAAGACTAATTTTGTGTTACCAAAGACCATGTCAAAGCAATTTTACCTACTCCAACTGTAGCAAAGAAGGCCGTAAAGAAATATTCCAATTTGAGGGCACTGTCAATGTGTAAGAAATGTAATGTTTGTTTCTTGTACCTAAGTTGGTATTTTTCAATTTTTTTTTTTTTTTTTTAATTTTACACTAAATACATTCTTTGTTCGGTAAATGTTTGAAATATTTATTCTTATGTATTTCCTGGAATTTCACCTCATGATCAATGCAACTTTCAAGTGTCACTATATTTTGCTGGGGTAAGAAGTGGGAGTATTTGGTAAATGTAAAGATCAAAACGGGGTTGTTGTAAGCATGGTATTAGAAGGGTAAAAATACCATGCAGTTCCTTCTACTGCCATGACTACTGCTCATGCTGTCACTTGTTCAATATTCAATATCACGAGGAAAATCGTTGTTTACAATCACCCCTACTTTCAGGGGTAATTGTAAACAGCCGAGTACGGTGTTAAATTTATTTTCTGTAATCTTCGTACTAATTAAATCTCAAAGTAGAATAGTTACAAGTTAGTTTAGTAGAGTGAACAATGTTTAATTACTTTATCAAGAGTTTGAAAATAGGGATTGAAAGTGAACATAAAAATTATGTTTACAATTACCCCGCCTTACCCTAACTAATACTTACTTTTCAATAAACTTGCAAAACTGGACGGGATTGGCTTTCTTACAATGAACATTTGAAAGCAATGTTTTGTACTGTTTGTCATTCATGTGATAAAACATCACGTTCAAATATCTTTCGTGACTGTGGCTGTTGTTTCTTCTGGAAACTTATGGTTGAAGTGCTTGAAAGAACACCAGCACAACTTAAATCAATGGAAGCAAAAATTGCATTTACCATTCTAATTGAGTTATTGAATTATTTCGGTGCCAAGAGTTGTGTCTACAAGCTACTTTGTGATAGTCGCAGTCATCTACATGGCATACATTGTTGTGCTCATCGGCTGGAACTTCCAATCAAAGATGTTATGTGGAAGTTCAAAATATTTAACTCAAATGGAATCTGCATTAAATGACTTATTTGTAATATATAAGTACTCTTCTAAGAACTGGGCAGAGCTGCAAAAAGTTGGTAAATCATTGGAAGCTAAAATTCTAAAACCTGTGCAGGTAGGAGGTGTTCGTAGGTTAACTCGTCATGATCGTGCCATTGATATCTTAATGAAGTGCGATGAGCCGTTTAATACAAATTTGGAAGCTTCGTCAACTGGCTCAGCAAAAAACAGAAACCATGCTACAAGTATTATGAAAACAAAAATGAAATCAGTGCAATTTGCACTTTTTTTGATAATGTTATCAAAATTAGTAAAATTGCTTTCCATTTTAAGCAAAATACTTCAAGAAAATGATACTAGTGTAGAACATGCTCCCACAAGAATTACAGCTATTCTTCAAAATCTTAATAATTTAACAGATCTTGATAATCTTGTAAAATTTTCCGAGTGAGACACAAAACATGGTGTTCAAATAATTTCAGAACAAATTATGTTTCACAAGGTAAAACTGTCAGAAGGTGGAAGTCAACATTTAAGAGTATCCCATTCGGGTTCATCAAAAAACTTGCACGAAAAGCCTGTATGGTCTGTTGCTGAAAAATTAAAACTTGCTTAAAAAGAAGTCTTTGAAAGAAACACGACACATATATAATCCAACTATGCAGTTCGCAGATTGAAGACAGATTTAAATCCATTTTTTAGGATACACTTTTGTAAACTTTTGCTGTCTTCGAGCCATGTTATTGGCCAAACAAAGAAATTGAGAATTTCTGGTTGCATTTTCAAATTCCAGTAGAAGAAAATAGCTTTAATAAAGTTGAGGCGATGATCCAGTGGAAAATGTTAAAAAAAAAAACATCTGAAGGACATATGGGAAAATCGAAAGAGCGTTTGTTCACAAAAACGAATAGACTGTTCACAGAAACCAAATTCCAGATTTGTGGCAGAAAGTTATATCAGATGATGATGGGAGATATACAGATATTCTCGGTCTCATACAAATTGGACTCCTGATTCCCATCAATACAGCTGAGTGTGAGCGGGGGTTCTCGTTTCTGGAACGTGTGAAAAGTGACTGGAGATGCTCCCTTCATCCTGACATTGGCTCATCTAATGCGAAGTAATCTAAGTGAAGAGACCTTAGATCATTTTAATCCAGAAAATGATGTGTTGCAATGTAGGAAAAATACAAAAAGCAGGATAGCCACTAAACCTTATGGGTAAAGATCTGCCAAAAAAGTAGACATTTCTGATTGCCCACCAATGTCTGATGATGACTGAATATTTGTAAGTAATAATTTCGCAGATAAAAAAATTGTTTAAATATTTTCATTTACTACCTATTAACTAACTCATCTAAACATACCCAACTAATAAAGTAGTTTACATTACATTAATGCTCTGTTATGTTTTTTTTTATATGTACACGCACCTAAAATATAATCTGTGCATCTAATTTAAAAACTTAGGTGCACCTGTATTAAAAAATCCATTTCGAGGCCTGGGTTAACGATTCTGGTTAACCGGAATATACTTCTCATTCAGTAACTTAAACTCCTATCAGTGATTTAAATGCATCAGCTAACACCATATCTGAATTCATATATCTATTAACTGGGATTGGTAAGACCAGCGAAACAAAATCTGACAGTTAAATATTGAAAGTATGCGTGAATGTGAATAACTAATTTGGATAAAACATTGATTAATAAATGTAACTTGGTAAAACAAATACACTTTTATCAAAATATTAGAAAAATGGATAGTTTCTGAGTAAAGTACTCTGTATGAAATGAGATAAGAATATCTCAGCATTCTCCTTTATAGTTAAACTACCTGCACGACAGATAAAGTTTAACATAAAAGCATCTGAATCTAGCAACATTCTCTGGTGTTCAGATGCACACTGGAGTAAATTTAATTGCAATCCAAGGAACTCTTTCAAGACGGAGTACACACGGTACCAAATGGCTCCTAGATTATGAATGCACGAGACGTGTTGAGGCACTTACAAAATGTCGCAAAGCGTGCGAACATTATCCAAATTAAACTCATATAACACGTTCTATCTTTGCATAAAACATTAGGTGGAACGTGCTCGATGAAACAACTGGAGGAGAGTCCTCTTTAAAATCAGGTGACTCTGGAGACCAGAAATATGGTTAAATGGTACCACTATTTTGAAATTAACTTAGCTATTAGCATTTAGGCTAAATGAGACGAGTTTCGTATATACCTGGTTGCAATACAAAATGTCCTGATTGATATTTGAATTAAAGACGAGGTAAAACAGGGCATTTTATGTTTGCTAAGCAGTTTTTATTGAACCGCGCGTAACATATGCGCTTAAGTTTATTAATTACTAATTTATATTGATGGCAGTTTCGTATATACCTAGGGGCAATACAAAAAGTCTTGATTGAAATCTGAATTAAGGACAATGTAAAACAGGGACATGTTATGTTTGCTAAGCAGTTTGTATTGAACCGCAATAACGTATGCTAAAGTTTACTAATTGCTAATATCTATTGATGGCAGTGTGCTTACTCACATTTCATACCTTATTTAAATAAATTTTTAATGAATATAAGCATTTATGTACATGCACATGTCATGCTTCCGAATGTAAAAAATTTAGTCGAAAACATAAAACGGCAATTTGTTTACATTTTTCAAATGTAATTCTACTGGGGCTAATTCAGATTTCCTACAAAGTCCAAGGCATAAAGTTCACACTTCAGACATGTTACCACACTTAAATGGTTTACTTCAATTGTATCTAATTGACTTGCTCAGAGACAATTCAAAATATTTGTTTTACCTCTAAGCCTACTTTCTGGTTGGATCAGTTTTCTTATATTTTCTGATTTCTGTCTTCTCATTAATTCTCTTAGATTTCTCATTGTTCAGTCTTAGAGCGGAGAGCTCTTTCATGCGATTGATGCAGTACAAAGCAGCTCGTTGCTTAAATTAAGAATATTTAAACATGATGAATTAATCTTGTAAAGATTGGTTTTATGTTGTTTATATTCGTTTGTTCCCATTAACCAATTGTGCAAAGTACGTTTATGAAATATATAGAAATATATTACAAAAGCAACAACATGAATTAATTCAAATGCACTTTGTATTCCGCTGTAAAAAATTGTGCTAAGCAGGCATCTACATTGGTTAGAAGAAAATGTATTTATTACGTAAGGTTTTAAACATAAAAACTACATAAGTCATTCTTTATCATCGGATTTTAATTGCAAACTTTAATGTCATAATTTTCGCCATGTACTATCCCAAGTTGTTTAGGAGCAATTTATGAACCTTTAATTGCTTCTAAAGTTTACTTGTTTACTAATTTACTAAAGTTTGCTAATTTTGAAGTTGTTTATATGATCAGACACTTCACTCTCTGCATGGTTATTAGATACCTCCTTCATTGTGGTGTTACCTATTTTCTATACACCTTCGTAAAATTTAGAAAAACTGACTTGAAATTGGGATTTAACTACACAAAAAACATGGAGAGGGTATTTATAGTTTCAGAAATTCGAATCCAATAAATATTTTTGTTTTGAAGACCCACATGTTTTTATACTAAGTATGTGTGTGTTTGTGTCTGTGTCTTAAATATACATTTCAATCAAATATAAATGCTGTGGGGGAACAGATATTTGTGCAAGAGCTATAAGTTGATTTCTATTTCATTTCTAATTTCGTTAAATTTGAAATTGCTAATTTATTTAACATTCGTTTCGAGACATGGAGGAGCTACCATAAACCGGTCGTATATAACCTACTTTTACTTGAGTAGATGCTACGGGAAATTTTAAGCTCGCTGATTCGTTTGTTTCTCACCGCCATCTATAACGTCACTCACTCATAGTGCGTATGCTTGAGAAGTATCACGATTTTTTTTCGTGCAATGACAAGTCTCGTTCTCAGTCCGACGCATCATGATTGATCAGTGGAGATTTTATTAATAATTCTCACTCTTCAGAATTCATCCCGGACAGTCACCAATAGCCCATTGTGTTCCTCCAGTGCGACGTTAATTCAACTACATAATTACCAACTTTTGCTACTGAGAGGTAATTTGGTAATTTTTAAACTAACGTCGTACTAGAGCAACACAACGACTATTGACAACGGTCCGGATTTTTCCCCTAAGGGAAAAATCCGGACCGTTGTCAATAGCCCGTTAACCGGATAAACAAACTAACCGGACGAAAAGCGGAGATTGAACTTCCGTTGCTTAAATGCTCTCACATGATACATATCGGGGTTGCATTGAAATGTAGATTATTGCCGTTTTGGTGATGTTTGGCGTATAATCTAATGGTGATGACTAATCAACTGCCCTTTTTCGATTCGAAATTCATTCATTGAAATTATTGATGACTTAGAGGTAAAATTGTGATGCAGAACAAGCCATTTGATGCCACTTTCGGAATATCCCCGAATATAATATTATTAAAATCGAACTTTGGAGTTGGATTGTACAGAAGCATGTTTAAAATACCTGCTACATCTTCTCAAAGGAAGATTTCTTTATATCGCAGTGATATTTCAAAATATCCGCAAGACCTTCCAGAATCTCAAGAACACGTCGTGAACCCGAACAAGAGTGTGTGCAGATAGGCAACTCGGCAGTTCACCCTTATTTTCCCCATTCACAGGACTCGATGAATTCTACAAGATGTAGATAAACATGGACCGTCAATCCCTTTCCTCTACACGACTTCCTGTGCAAAATCCGTAGGAAACTTCTGTCAAAATTTATTTATTTATATCTACTTTTCGGAAGAGTACGTCCGGTACACAATTCGCCGGATTACGTTCACGGGAGAGAAAAAGGAGGAGGGGAAAAAAGTTTTATCTCAACTAGAGGATGATTCCTTTTTATTTCTCTGTGAAAGCAATGTCAGCCGAATAGAGAAAGAAATGTAGAGCTCTCTTCTTTCTTTGTTGGATAGCGGCATGTCAGAAATATGAGATGCGTTCAAAGGAATTTTTCTTTCCACTTGGGTGAGGAACGATAGAGCTTCTCTTCCTTAACTAGATTGGAAATGATCCTTAAAACATGATTCAATATGTCTAACAGATGCTTACATATGCTACCAGCTTGGGTTGAATCAGTAAGGTGGGCAGAAAAACACTTTTGTTCGAAATCGCTATTCTAATAGGGCGGAAAGGGTTCTCTCTGGGTTCAATAAACATGGTTTAAAATATTTTTTTGATTGCATAATATCTTCTGCCCCCGCATCGCACTTGGATTTCGGAAATTTGGGTAAAAATTGGCTATTTTTACTCGGCGTAGGAAATATGATTAATTTTCAATATTGTTATTCTAATAGTGTGGAAGAGGTGCCCACTGGGTTCAATAAGAAAGGTGTAAAATATTTTTAGATCGAATAATATCTTCTGTTCCCGCATCGCAATTGAAAATTTGCTATTTTTGAAAAACGTGCACTTTTTCTTGTCTTTTCATGCTGCCTGTATCTGACAGGAAGTGAACGGAGGGTAGGAGTGTTTACAATTCACATTCCACCGCAGATATATCTGAAATAGATTTTTAAATTTAGACATTTACAAGCCATTGACATCGAACCGTTTAATCTCTCTTACTGACCCCAAGTACAAACAATTAACTCTGTTTGTATCTAAGTCATCACAAATGCGACTTGGCCTCCCTTCAACTGATGTGGTCGCCAAGAGGTTTGGACTCTTGGACTGGGCTATGTGTGCAATTGCTTCAAGTGTTCTTCACGATGTCAGTCTCATAAATAGCAACAACTCAGATTTGGCGGTTGATAAAAACAAGCTGCGAAAGAAAAAGGCTAAAGTTATAAAGGAATTAAAATTTCAAGCTTTAGAGTGAAACTCAGGCTGTTATCCGATGATGGGGCTGTATTTCGATGGTCGTAAAGATTTTATATTGGTAGAGGAGGGAGTAGATAAGAAAAGATACACGAGAAAAGCAAAAGAGGAACATTTATCTCTTATTAAAAAATTAGGTTCACGTTACATTACTCACTTGAGTCCATTTCGCACCTCAAAACAGATTTCCGTGACTATTATCGGATATTTTGAAGGAATCACAAGATATCTTTCTCAGCTTCTGGCAATTGGATGTGACGGCCCATCTGTTAAAACCGGATGGAAATCAGGTGTAATTCGGTGTTTGGAATTGAAACTTGGTAAACCTCTGCAGTGGGTAATATGTCTCCTGCCTTTGAATGAACTAACTCTGAGGCATCTGTTTGAAACGTTGAATGGTCCAACAAATGGTCCAAAATCATATTCTGGTAATATTGGGAAGGCGCTCTTTATATGTGAAACTTTGCCAGTGACAACTTTCGAAATTATTGACGGCGAGTTACCAATAACTGATAAACATGACTTAAGCAAGGATCAAATGTACTTACTAGAAATATCTCAAGCGGTGTGATTGGGTAATTGTTCTGATGAACTGGCTAGACGCTGTCTTGGTCCATTATTACATTCACACTGGCTGACAACAGCGAAAAGAGTTCTAAGACTATATGTTAGTTCTCCAGATCCTTCTTTGAAGTTGAAACAAATCGCTAAGATTGTTAAGAAAGTTTACACTCCAAATTGGTTTAATATAAAGTCTAAGCACTAGCTAAAAGATGGAGCTAAGCATGTGTGGAATACTATTTCTAGATCCAGATATTTATCTCAAGATCGTCGTTGATGGAGTAATATGTCGAAATTCGTTCTTTTCGCATCCTGAGAGTATGTATTGCTAGAGTATCTTGCTTGAGAACATCTACGTTGAAGGATGAAATATCGCACATCAGAGAACTTGCTGCACGACGTATAATTAAATCTAGAGAGTCATCTTCCAATGTAAAATCGGTACGTGTATTTCTCCCACCAAAACTGAATTTTGAAGCTGCTGACTATACGGAATTGATTGACAGGCATCAATTACTATTACTTCTCCACCAATCCTCCGTGATATATCCACTGCCGTAATTAGTTCCATTGAGCTTGATAAGAAAAACCCTTGAATGGGACTTTACTCACCTCACTTCCAATGTCACATACAGGCAGTTAGTTGAACGGTGTGTAAAGTTAGTGCCAGAAGCATCCACTAAGGTTTATGGGTTTCAAAGTAGAGACGGGTTCATTAGATCTACATTCTTTTCCCGATCAATTATGCCTGAATTCGACCATACGGTTGATTTCAAGCCTCTTCCTGCTGATTAAGTGTAAGTAAACTTTTGGTATTGGCATGTCATAACATTCTATGGTTACAATATTTTTAACAAATATTATATTAATATAATGTGATTAAGCTGTTATTTAATCATTTTCAGACAATAAAATCAAATCTACAATACAATACAGCAATAAATAGTGTTTGTAACCATCTATTTTCATGTTTGATTTATTTCTATAACACATAAAAAAAGTGCACTTTTCTTCAATAACTGCAAAATTTCAACTGCAATGCGGGTTACAGAAGATATTATTCGATCGAAAATATATTTAAAACCTTTCTTATTTAACACAGTGGGCACTTATTCCGCCCTATTAGAATAACAATATTGAAAAATAAATGAATTTCCTACGCCGAGTAAAAATTGCCAATTCTTACCCAAAGAATTTTACCTTTTTTTGCAGAAGATATTATCCAATCAAAAAAATATTTTACACCGTGTTTGTTAAATCCAGAGAGAACCCTTTCCGCACTATTAGAATAGCGATTTCGAAACAAAGTGTTTTTGGGGCTAACCTATTCAATCAGTAGTGCATCGCTGTTCATATGTGAAGTGTTTTTATTTATAGTCTTTTACGGCAACCTATATCGTAATATACACTCTATAACAAAAAAAATCGACGCACCAAGAAGGAATCATCCGATTGCCTTGAAATTTCTATGCAAAAATGTTTTGACCAAATATACAAATGGTTAAAATTTGGTGTCCAATGAATGACTAGTGCAATCTCCAGCGCATCGGAACTGCGCATCCAGCAGATGTATATAAGGACATGGTTCTAGAACTGTAGTTAAAAATTTAATTTCTGCTGCATTGCGATTTAGAATACCTTTTATCGACTGAAAAAATGCCTCGCCGCAGGATTCGAGCTCATTACGAGCAACTTTCAGAGTTTGAAAGGTCGTATCATTGGATTGAAAGAGGTTGGGCAAATTGGAGAATCGCTCGTCATGTGAGTCGAAGCGATGCGGCGATTAGAAGATGCTGGCAAGAGTGGGTGGATTTCAACGTCATGATGGTAGCGGTCGACGTAGGGCCACAACAGATCGCGAGGACAGAGTAATTGTCAGATCAGCTGTCACAGCACCTGATTCATCGCCATCAACCATCAGTCGTGCGACCCACACACGAGTGTACACCAAGAACATTCACAGACGGCTGAGAGAGCGAAATCTACGCTCGTACCGACCGTTACGCCACCTGCCACTCACGCCTGCGCACTGTCGAGGCAGATTACAGTGGTGCTTGTCTCGATCAGGCTGGAATTATGCTGACTGGGGACGTATAGTCTTTAGCGACGAATCCCGTTTCCAACTGTGTCCTGACGATCATCGAAGACGTCTCTGGAGACAACCAGGGCAGCGTGCCGATCCTGCTTTCACTATTGCACGACACACGGGCCCTCAACAAGGAGTTATGGTCTAGGGTGCCATTTTCCTTGATAGCCGAACCCCTTTGGTCGTCATTAGAGGTACACTTACTGCACAGCGGTACGTTGACGACATTCTGAGACCTGTTTTGCTACCGTTCCTTTCGCAGTACCCTGGGCTTATTTTTCAGCAAGACAACGCCAGGCCACATACGGCACGTGTTGCTATGAACTGTCTTCAAGCTTGTCAAACACTTCCTTGGCCAGCCAGATCACCAGATCTCTCTCCCATGGAGCATGTCTGGGATTTGATGGGAAGGCGACTGCATCCGGTTGGGAATGTTGATGACGTTGTCCGACAATTGGAGCAAATTTGACAAGAAATACCGCAGGAGACCATCCAGGTGCTTTATCGGTCTATGCCACGCCGTGTGGCAGCTTGCATCCAGGCTAGAGGCGGGTCAACACCTTATTGAGCTCGTTACTGTAACTCTGAAATAAATCATTCAACTGTTCTGAAATTTTAATCATTTTCTATTCTGTACATAATTTTCCTATCCACCAATTTTTGTTTCCATCGGACAACTCCTTCTTGGTGCGTCGATTTTTTTTATTATAGAGTGTAATCACCAACAAAATAATAAATAAGAGATTATCTAAAGACTGTACATGGAGTTGGATCGTACAGATTTATGCGCTTAAAATACTTGATGCATTTCTTTAACAGATTTAGCAGTTTTTTATAGTAGCAGATTTTTTTTTGTGTCAAACTTAAGGCCTCCAGGATCTCAAAAGCCCCTCGCGAACGCAAATAACAGTCTGCAGATTTTTAAAGTATATTTCCTTATTATCTCTATATATAATTATCTTACGTGGCTCGCAAAAAAGACGTTATTTGTAATCGCGTTTAGCCAACACTGTACGATTGTTTGTTTACCACGAAGCCTCGCGCCTCAAATGAATTTATAGTGTTGTCGCATGAAATTTTGTTGAAAAAAATTGAATAATTAAGGTTGATTGTAATACTTTTTTTCAAAATTTCAAAAGCGAGGGTTCTTTTTAGGGTATTTTACTAAAACGGCCATTTTCAGGGCCAACAATTATAGTTTAACAAGAAGCCTGCACTTCAACTTTCGACAACAAACTCAATGAAAAAGTGTACAGGTGGCTCCAGTGCTGAGGAAATGTACACACAAACATGCTGGGTATTTCGATTTCCAAAGCAACGCTCACATTTCGAGTCAAAATTTGCTCAAAGTTTTTATTTGAATTCTAAATTGTTCCTAGTTCTGACATTTGAAAAATATTTTTTGGAATATCATATTTTGTAAGCAATCCCTTCTGCTAGGACACATGTCTTCATTGATACTGTAACGTCACAGCTGGGAGGTCCCTCTGACCACAGCTTTCATGGTGGTCCATGAATTTATGGCCGGATGGGGGTATCCCCTTCTCTTTGGTCGTTAGCGGCTTCGGAAGAACGTGTGGGGTCTTCTCTCGAGGAAAAGAGAATCGGTGAAAAACCAGAACGTTAGCGGACGCAGGCACTCTGCTCCGGATTGAGGCCGTGGGACTGAAACCCAAAATTGTACAGTATCTATTAGCCTCGAAAAAACTTTTAACATATATTTATTCTTCTTTAATTAATTAAATGTGCTGTAATTTTAAATGTCGTTTTAATTATCTTCAAGCCACTCGCCACGCAAACTATACCCACGACGTTACAATACGTACGAAGCGAGCAAGGTTCGCACAGTAAACCAATGAGGGTTGCAAAGCAATCCTCCGGGGGTTGGCGAGCGTTTGCGAGCATGGGGCATGGCCCCCTAGTAAAAGTATAATGTCAGTACCGCTGTTCTCTTGCTGATGTTTAAGGTGAGTATTAACTAACGTCGCACTGGAGGAGCACAACGGGCTATTGCCTATTTTTAAGAAAGAAAAAAATCTCAAGAAATATTCGAGAAGGGGATAGAATAAAGGACCACTACCAAACTATTACTTTCTTGTGCAAAATGCTGATCGCTAACAGCTTGTTGACAATTTATAAGCTCAACTTTTATCCGGTTATCCTGTCTTATTGAAAATTAAAGTTCAAAGGCACCAGCATCCAAGTTGTGTCAACCTCATCAGTTTTGAGATTCTTGCTGTTTTTAAACGTTTACTGGTTTCTACATTGATCTTCTTGTCTTTTTTTCCAGATTTCTATTTACATAAATCTGCAGCCATTTGTGGTTCGCCGTTGAAATAGATTTTAGTCTTTTAAAATTTATAATTTTATAGTTCATTAATATGATTGTTTGTATATTTTAGCCTGTCTTTTTGTTTCAAACTTTAACGAAACAGAATTCTTGTTCGAATCGTGGCATTGCCTGTCATTCGGATATTTCCCTTTACTTCTATACTACTTTTCAAGTAACTCTTATAAACTTTTAAAGTAACTTCCGGGGATTGCTAAACAATCCAAATTTGGTTTGCTTCACAAACCAACACTCCTTTCACAGATGCCATTTGCTTTGCTTCGCAAACCAACATTCCTTTCGCAGAGTGAAACTATCTGAATAATTCGTATTACCCTGATTTTACTTTCCGGTCCATGACGTCACTGCGAGGGCTTCGCCCCATGATCGTTTACGCGCGCCTACCCCGTTCATTGTTACGCAATCAAGAACCAAATTGAAATTTCTAAAGAAACTCGACGAGCTGCAAAAATTTACGTTGATAGGTACTCTTTAAAAAAACTCACGGCTGAAGACTGAAAATTTGTATGTGTTTTGCTCACTCGCGGAAGAAATTTTGCTTTTTCAATTTTGACACTTAATAAACCCTAAACTAATAGCTGCATCGTAAAAAATCTTAATAATTGTCCAGGGAATACGATGAAGAACAAACCATGTTAATTTCGTTTTTTCCCGATCAGTACTTTCTCGGGAAACCGTCTAAGAATCGAGCTAAACAACACAGTTTTCAATCCTGCGGCGGCGGTAACTTTTTTTTAATATAGAGAGATTAATGTCTACCTATAATTAAAAAGTTTTATAAAGTCATTCATCCATGCTCCAAACCATCGTGTGTTATGTAACCCATCTCTCGATTAGGTTTTCATATATTTATATAAGAGAGTGCAATAAACATGGCAAGTCACAAAATATGCAATTTTTTTGTAGAGTTCATTAAGTTTTGTAA
Organism: Metellina segmentata; assembly: GCA_947359465.1. Lineage (NCBI taxonomy): Eukaryota > Metazoa > Arthropoda > Arachnida > Araneae > Tetragnathidae > Metellina > Metellina segmentata. Next base: position 54,212,601 of record OX375873.1, on the reverse strand, counting down.
AATTTTATAGTATCGTGCAGATTTAAATTTGGTGTAAATATGAGATATCCCTGATTTTCGAGAAAAGAAAAATACACCCAAATATGGATACAAGAACAAATTAAATGACATACAATTCATCGAATAAAAGTGGGATAGTAAAGTTGTTACCCTAACATATTCAATTATTTGAGACATTAAAAGGCTATGACTTACAACAGCTTTCAGAAAACAATATAGATGGCAGCACGTACACAAAAAATAAAAACATAGGAAGGGTATACAGGAAAGCATGTACAAAACTTCTGTCCAGCAAAATAAACCTGTTTGATACTCATGCCGTTTGACATACTAACTGAAAAATAGTTAAAACACATTTAGAAATTATTCAAGAATGAAATATAGCATAGTTCAAAAGATATGCCTACTAGATAGAGAAAATACTCTGTAATGAAAAATCAGAGAGTACTTGACAAATAATTAATTTTCATTCGTAAAGTCGATAGAAACTACTAGATATATATGAGCGACGCCGGGGCTCAATAGGTTTGCTCACAGCTCTAGCAACCTGAGAGCTGTAAATGGTGCAGGATCGATTCTTTTATCTTACCCTGTGCTCTCTTCTGTGACAGAAGCAATTTCCTTGAATAGGTATGTTTATTACTTGACGACGTCTGTCTTATGTTGGGCTTAGCTTGTTCAAATATTCCATTGAGCCATAAAACCCAATCTAGCAGCCTACGCATGTGTAGATAGATGTTGGATCTAACTGTTATATAAAAAAAACACATGAATAAGTAGACACGAATAACGCGTAGAGCAGGGCTCGAAATACCCGGGTGCACAGGTGCACTGTGCACATGAAAATAAAATTGTGCACCTAATTTTTTCTCGCTAGATGCACATAACGTTTAAAAAAACGGCGGGGGGAGGAGAAACGTGTTTTATGTCATTTTGATGTTTGAACACAGTATTAGTATCGACCTCTCTTGCTCTAAAGGAACGTAATTAAAATTCCTACATAAACACTATGCGAAAACAAAATAGCTGGGCCGTAACGGGTTTATACAGGAGGAAGGTTTACTTGTGCCACTGCCACAAGAACTTTCCGATGATCGAAACATTTTCCAGATGGCTCGGTTGAGGCGACTGTCGCGACAGCCGTGCGCTAGAGAAAGGAGAATTTAGATGTTTTAATATTTTTATTTACTATCTACTACTAATCTATATAAACATACACAACTAATAAAGTAGTTTACATTACATGAATGCTCTTATATTACGTTTTTTAAATGTGCTCCTAAAATATTACCTGTGCACCTAATTTAAAAACTTAGGTGCACCTTCTGCACCTGTATTATAAAATATATTTCGAGGCCTGGCGTAGAGTATCGTTTGATTAAATTGAAGATTATTATACACACAACGAAAAACCAAATGTAGTCTTATCCTTTATCATAGATATATTTCGAACACTCGGTCTTTTCATCAAAGCAAATTAATGCTATTTTTGAACGAACCGATTGAATGGATCCCAACTTTTTGAGTGCTCTTAGAGATATAAACAAATATATCGCTATCGCATCTATCTGCATTGATTATCTGTACTCAAAATAAGACAATATATCTAAAACATTGCATTCTAGAGTCCAACGATTCGTGAACCTTTTCCATTTTTATTCCAGTCCTAATGTGTGGAGTGCATACGCTTACTGCCTACCAAATGAGGATAGGTGCAATCTAATCTAAATCAGGAACTTAAACCTTCTTTTGCGTAAAGTAGTTTAGAATGGAAAGAATAAACATTAAAATGAGCTTCCTAAATATTTCGTTTTCATTTCTTTCAGAGGGCGGCTGTAAACCATTTCTAGTTTCTAGTTCGATTTCGAAGCGCGCAAATTAACCGTGCCGCGAGAACGACTTTCATTTGGAATGTTCCTATTATTAAAATGGAATTCCTGAGCACATCGCTGAATGGCTGGTTTCATACTTTCGCAAAACAAATTTCGAAATACATTCTTTTTATTTTTACCTTCTCAAGCTTTTGTAGATGAGAGGTGTAATAAAGCCCTTCTAAGATCTCGATCTTTCCGAGAAAAAAATGGTTTTTCTTCTGATGTTTTTAAAACGATGTTCATCATCATTATGGATTCATTTAATGTTCAATTTTTCTACCTTTTTTACCAGTTTCGATGCTTACGTTTGGATTTTTTTTTTGTGGTGAAATAAAAAGAACCAACGCTTTGTTAATTTGGTAACCTTTTAATCATTTATTCTATATTAGAATAGGAGCAAAAGATCAATATCTGAGTGTTGCTTGTATGTGTATATTTTCATAAAAGAATTCGTCCAACGGCTGACGTGGCAAAGTCATTTCCAGCGTTTCTTCTCTTTCTCTGGTAGAAACGCGTTGAAAAACCGATGGAGAATAAAACTATTAAATTCATTTAAAAATCTTCTAGGTTGAATTTTAAAATTTCGCCGCCACCCAAAAATTGCAAAACATTCAGACTACCTGTATGCCAAATATCATTGCTGTAAATACCATAGATCGTCAAGATTTTAAGGCCGCGAAACAAACAGACAAACAAACAAACACTTCCTTTTATAATAGTAGAGAAACAATCAAAAAAGACGCCCTGAATGCGTTTCATCGAAGTAAATACAAGTTTGGTTAAAAGACAATTCAAACATACTATGAGATTGACCACTCCCGAAATTATTTTAATAGTACGTTTAATACCGGGGTTTTGTGAGCTTTCTGGTTTAACTCGAAAATGTATGTCCTTTGTGGGTAGCTCTGTCTCTCTTTCCCTTCCTCTCTCTTCCTCCGTCTCTCTGTATGTCTTCAACTCAAACTAGTTGGTAGTACCTTGAAATTACGGTTATTCAAATTCATAAGATATTTGCATCTCCAAGTAGGAGCTTAATTTATGTCCTAAGCACACACTGTGTCTTATTCTAGAGGAATATACTAGGGTGCATATATTCAACCTTTGCAGAGCTAATGTTGGTTATTTCATGATCCTTGTGTTTGATCTGGGCTGATGGTTCCAAATTTTATTTATTTATTCGTGTCCATGCAGAATTGTTTAATTTAGCTTAGTTTGTAAAATTTAGGTTGTTTGGTTATTTTTAGGATTCAAGTGCCATATTTGGCAAAGCAGTGCTGAACACGACAATATCAAATAAAAAAAGGTCGTGAAAGCTGAAAAAGTGATTTGGTAATTTAATTAACGTCGTACTTGAGGACAACACCACGTAATTTCGAACCCCGGTCAGATAACGATGCAACACCTGAGCTGGCAGTCCACTCTCCAAACGGTCACGACAAATTTAAGATGCACCAGCCGCCTATACGCTTACAAACATCCATTCACTGACCATTAACTTTCCTATCTGGATGCTAACACCTTAACCACCAGGTCGGTTGATCGGCGAAAAGGGTTTAGGACAGGGCTCGAAATACCCGGGTGCACAGGTGCACTGTGCACATGAAAATAAAATTGTGCACCTAATTTTTTCCAGCTAGGCACACCTGTGCACCTAATTTAAAAACTTAGGTGCACAAGGTGCACCTGTATTAAAAAATATATTTCGAGGTCTGGTTTAGGATATATAGTAATGCAGTGAAAGCAGAAAAGTATCTCTTGGTCATTCCGGAAACTCGTTTCTAGTGTTTAATGAAGAAAGTAAACCCTTGGATAAAGAAAGGTTCACAGAAGTACCTAGTGTCCTTGAAACCTGTAAAGGAGATGTACCCTCCAGGGATGAAGAATTCAGGATTGATCTATTTTTATGCAAAAGTTTCAAAATTATTGAAGTCTTGTTGATGCGATTTTACTTTTAGTGATTGTAGATTGCAGCAGGGTTGGAAAAAAAAAACAAGGTTTAAAAAAAAAAGAAAAACCTTTTTTTTTTAAACTTTTCTAATTATATGCATACATATTTATAAATAAAATTTGATATTAACTAGAATAATTAATGTTCAAATAACAAGTAATATTCCTACTGAAAATTATTTTATTAAAGTAAATAAACAAGTGTTGCTACTAATGTGGACATTCAAATCATATTAAATTTTAATATTTTATTTAGAGGTACTTTTTTTTAAATTCAATGTATACAATATAATGCAATAGTAATTGTTTACTACATAATACATGGAACTTTGCTCTTAGATTCATCAGTAAGGGTGATAAGTTGTTCGAAATGATGTTTTTGAGGGTTAGAAATAAGCTGTTAAAATATAAGTTGTTAAAACACAAAATCTTTATTTTAGAAACAAATTTAAAATGCAAGCTATAATTTAAATTTAATAAATAATTTTGAATAATTATAAAACATTAATATCTCTATTAGATTAATATAACAACTTTTTACTGTTGATACTTATAAAAACTCCAATAGTCTTTAATTACAATATTTATTTTTACACTAGCAAAATACCCGACCTTACTCGGTTTGAATTGGTTTACTCTAAATTGAAGAGATAATCATAATATATAATGACTTACGTTTTTTGTAGAATAAAAATTGTCTTAATTCCTGCTATTTTTTAAGCCCAAAATTCAAAAATCGAAAATTTGAGCCAAATTATGTTCCCTGTGTACTTAATAACTTTCGTCATCTTTATAATTTCTACAACTTACTTTGACACAAATCCTTACACATGTATATCCATTCATGTAATACATTTCACATACATCGCACCCTTGCTGTACGACAAAGCTACAAAATGACGAAAGGTGACACTACAAAGGTTACTACTACAAACGAACGGACTAAAGGTTACTACTACAAAAGAAGATTTTGAGGGAGATTTAGAATTCCCTTTCTTAAGTTCTTTTCATGTTCAACTCAATTAATAAAAATTACGATTTACGGCGAACTCTTGCATCCGGTATGTGACATAGTGAAATGTTGCAATCTTCTTCTGTCATTTTGACAGCAAATTTTTTAATGTTTGAAAAAGTTCCAGTTCGGATTTTTTTAAACATTATTGTTTTTTAATAACGGCATATTCTTTCAATAACGGCATTATTCTTTCAATATCGACATTATTCTTTAAATAGCGGCATTATTCTTTAAATAATGGCATAACTACACTTAAAATTACTGAAAATTTATTTTGACTTACCTGCCCTTTTTAAGTCAAATACTTTGTGGTGGTGTTGCGTGTGATGAGAAGTAAAACACATTTATTAAAATAATAAATATTTAAAACAGAAAACAGCAAAATAAAACAAAATAAAATATGTCGGAAAAAATTGTTCTAAAGATACTAATTTGTGATTCATTTTTATCTCTTGATCTCGCACAGTTGCCACAACTTACAACTAAAAGTGTACATAATTTGAAATGTGAAATTAATTCAGAGCGAAAGAAACAGAAAATATCACTGCTCGCGCGATCGTGTTCATTCCCGTTAGTTGAAAAATATCGTCTGTCCCAAATATTCCGAAATCGTTTTCATTGCGCAAAGAACAAAAATAAGACTCGAAAAAAATGAAATATTATAGTTGAAATTCCATAAAAAAATTACTATTTGAAGAATAATTACTTTTCAGCAGCTCTGGTAAAGCAATCGTAATATTCAATATACATTCCTATTTTTTCAAAACTACCAGATTATGCTTGATTTAAGTTCACTTACTCAGGTGTTTTAGCATAAAACTCATCTAAATATAAAAATAAAGAATTGTTTAATATTGCATTCACTAAACTAATAGATAGTGTATATAATAAAGTATATTTCAATCATATATCTGGAATAAAATTCATGTGATGCCTACACAAACACACAAACCCAAAATCGAACATAGAACAGAAAGACGGACAGAGAGACTTTCGCAACCAATTACACTCACTAAATGAAGATAAGTACTCACTGTATGCAAATTTCCATGAAAATATACTAAACCGTGTGGACGTGTATAGGGCACAACATACAGACAGACGGACAGACAGACACCAAACGCGAAAATGGCGGATTTGGCATCAGAAGGGTCCAAAACGGATAGAAATTTGAAATGGGTCGAAAATATTCAATGTACAAACAAACACTCCATTCTAATTTATATAGATTACAACTTATTCTATCTAAAGTATTCGTATATTTTTTCATTTACAAAAAATTCACACACTCATGTTGATGTTATACCAAGAATGTAGATATTTCATTTAGTGAATTAGTTTCTTAAAAAATAATAGAAAGAAAACTATTTTCTTATTTCTTTATTCCATTTAAAAACAAATTTGAGATTTAACAGTTAGGATTTAACATTTTGAACAAAACAACAAGTTTTTCGGCTTTTTCTAAACCTAGTCTGTTACACAACTTTGATTCTACAACTCCAAAAGAAGAAAAAATTCTCTCGACATTCGCTGTAGTTGGTTTTGCATTAAGAATTACTTCAACTTCATTCAACACATAAGCATTAAACTCTTTTTTATATCATTTTCTTGCATTCGCCACCATTATATAACTGTTACATTTTCAATAAATTCCTTTTGAAGAAGAAAACAAAATTTCAATATCAGAGTTAGTAAGTTATTTTTAGGAAATTTTTTTCTTGCTGCTGAAATGAGTTGAGTTGTTCAGTTAAAAGCAAAAGTTATTTACAACACCAAATAATTTGAAAAATCTAGTTATAAATAAATAAATAAAAATACAATTTTAAATTATTCTTAATTTTTTAATTTTTTTAATTATTTGGTTTAAACTATGCCAACCCTGGATTGCAGTAAAACATACCATGCAAATCACTAAACAATTACAGATCATTTTTGAGCAGGGTTTGTGTTGAATTATTGTTTTTTATTGATTTTTATTAAAAACTTTAGCTGAAGTAACTTCTTTAAGCGTTTACAATAGCCTTTCTTTGATGTCATTTGGTGTAAGTGACAATTTTATAGATCCATTCCAATCAAATTTAAATGCACCCAAAAAACCACAAGCTCCAGTGCAGTAAATGCAATACATTGTGGTGATATTTTACGAATCACATTATGTTGAATGCGAATTATATCCAAGTAAAGCGATTTACGAAAACTTCAATCTAATTGAAATAAATCTTTCGTAAAATACCACTGAACTCAGAAGAGTTCTCGATACATAAGAAAGACTGAAATGACTTCTTGAATCCGAATGGAACAAAGTGAACGTTACCGTACAAAGAATGGATTAAAGTTGAGCCATTTATGAGAATAACGTTAGACGAGTTCTATTATGTAAGGATCAGAACGATGGGGGAAATAAATTGATGGACCGAGATAGAATTTCTTTTGAAATTATTTTCCAAAAAGATATTCTATATTTCAATAGCGTTTTTTTTTCTTCTTCAAGATCTGGTATCCTTCAACATAAATGAAATAAATTATCATACAAGTTTCTATAACGGTAATTACTAAACTCAACTTATGTAAAATGTTTGGTTCATTGCTATTTAAGAATGTTTCCTCTATATATATCACTGAAGTTTATAGGTTTTATAAATAAGCTAAGTATAGAACTATAATTTAAACAAAACTTTGATGATCGGGAAATACAATTCATTGCGCTGAGAATATTTAGTAGCAAGATTAAATGGATATACATCCTAGGAAACAAGAGGGATAAGGATAGATAAGTGAATCAGTGAACCCAAAAGATTTGGCTTTGAAGTCCAAAATATATTAGCCTATAAAACCCACCTTTAACATCGGCGCTGGAATTTCTTCCTATAAAAATTGATGGTAGTGTCGTTACTCACTTTTTCACATGCCTTCTTTAAATCCTTATATGCTGTAACGTCGTGGGTATAGGTTGCGTGGCGAGTGGCTTGAAGATAATTAAAACGGCATTTAAAATTACAGCACATTTAATTAATTAAAGAAGAATACATATATGTTAAAAGTTTTTCGAGGCTAATAGATACTGTACAATTTTGGGTTTCAGTCCCGCGGTCTCAATCCGGAGCAGAGTCGACCTGCATCCGCTAACGTTCTGGTTTTCCACGATTCTCCCCTTCTCGAGAGATGACCCCACACGTTCTTCCGAAGCCGCTCCAGTTCAAAGAGAAGGGGATAACCCCCATCCGGTCATAAACTCATGGACCACCATGAAAGCTGTGGTCAGAGGGACCTCGCAGCTGTGACGTTACAATGCGATATAAGCATTGATATAAAGTAATAACCATAAAAATTTTCTAAGTCCAACTATCAAAGCACACCGCAATAAACGAAATTTAAAAAAAACCAGGGGATACTTACCGGATTAATAATTAAAGAATAAATATTAGTGTTAATATAAAAATATAAAAACAAGTGGATCCAGACCTGCCCCCGGACGTTCATTTCTGCGATAAACATCTCACCTCTGGACTGCCGGGGGCAACTCGAAGCAGTCAACACCACTTCTCATTTTTGAAACAGCGTCCCATTTCATCGCTAAAAATAGACTTATGACAAAATCCTCCCGAAAATAAAATAGAAACAAACAGTCACTCACCTCCACTGTCACGGGGACGGCCCACCCAGGTCATGTACTTGCCATTCGGGGCTGCTTACCGATATAACACATAATTTTCCGGTGGGGTTCAAGCTCTGGGTATAGCTTACTCAGACTATTCGCCCCACCGGTTTGCCATCATAAAAATTCAAACACCATCACCTAAAATCATACAAATCATACGTCACCTACCGGTAACTACATTGTCCCGTCCAGAAAGACATAACGCCCAAATTTTGATAAGTTTTTCTCTAAATCTTCACTTTCTTCCAGCTGCATCCAAAATTTCTATATTCTCTTTATATACACTCTATAACAAAAGAATCGACTCACCAAGAAGGAATCATCCGATTGCTTTGAAATTTCGTATGCAAAAATGTTTTGACCAAATATGCAAATGATTAAAATTTGGTGTCCAATGAATGAATAGTGCGATCTCCAGCGCATCGGAACTGCGCATCCAGTAGATGTATATAAGGAGTTGTTCTTGAACTGTTGTTAAAAATTTATGCTGCATTGCTATTTAGGATACCTTTCAACGACTGAAAAAATGCCTCGCCGCAGGATTCGAGATCATTACGAGCAACTTTCAGAGTTTGAAAGAGGTCGTATCATTGGATTGAAAGAGGCAGGTTTGGCAAATCGGAGAATCGCTCGTCATGTAAGTCGAAGCGATGCGGCAAGATGATGCTGGCAAGAGTGGGTGGACAATGGCAGATTTCAGCGTCATGATGGTAGCGGTCGACGTAGGGCCACAACAGATCGCGAGGACAGAGTGATTGTCAGATCAGTTGTCACAGCGCCTGATTCATCGCTATCAACCACCAGTCGTGCGACCTACACACGAGTGTCCACCATGACCATTCACAGACGGCTGAGAGAGCGAAATCTACGCTCGTACCGTCCGTTACGCCACCTGTCACTCACGCCTGCACACTGTCGAGCCAGATTACAGTGGTGCTTGGCTCGATCAGGCTGGAATGAAGCTGATTGAGGACGTATAGTCTTTAGCGACGAATCCCGCTTCCAACTGTGTCCTGACGATCATCGAAGACGTCTCTGGAGACGCCCAGGGCAGCGTGCCGATCCTGCTTTCACTATTGCACGCCACACGGACCCTCAACAAGGAGTTATGGTCTGGGGTGCCATTTCCCTTGATAGCCGGACCCTTTGGTCGTCATTAGAGGTACACTTACTGCACAGCGGTACGTTGACGACATTCTGAGACCAGTTTTGGTACCGTTCCTTTCGCAGTACCCTGGGCTTATTTTCAGCAAGATAACGCCAGACCACATACGGCACGTGTTGCTATGAACTGTCTTCAAGCTTGTCATACACTTCCTTGGTCAGCCAGATCACCAGATTTCTCTCCCATGGAGCATGTCTGGGATATGATGGGAAGGCGACTGCATCCTGTAGGGAATGTTGATGACGTAGTCCGACAATTAGAGCAAATTTGGCAAGAAATACCGCAGGAGACCGTCCGGGAGCTTTATCGGTCTATGCCAAGCCGCGTGGCAGCTTGCATCCAGGCTAGAGGCGGGTCAACACCTTATTGAGTTCATTACTGTAACTCCGAAATAAATCATTCAATTGTTCTGAAATTGTAATCATTTTCTATTCTGTACATAATTTTCCTATCCACCAATTTTTGTCTCCATCGGACAACTTCTTCTTGTTGCGTCGATTTTTTTTGCTATAGAGTTTATTTCATCCAATTCTAAATGTTCGCTCTTCGTTTTTTCCGGCTGCGTCTGGTCTTTCTTTAAATGTTCTCTTTTCATGTCATCTGTATATAAACCATCTAAATGGTCGCTTATTTTATGTTCAACTGGCCTTGTTTGCACATGTTCTTTCTTTTTTTTTTTAAATCAAATAAATCCTTCGGGTGTCCGTTAGGGATGCTACATCGATGTCGATGTTTTCAAAACATCGATGTTTTTTAATAAACATCGATGTATTGGAGTCGATGTTTTTGTAACATCGATGTTTATACTTGTCAATGTTTTATTTTCAAATAAAAAAGTCCCGTTATAAAAATTTAAAAAATAACCAAATAGCATAATCTTTATAATCAGCACATTGAACATACATTTAGACCAAAGTGGCCAAGGGTGAAGGGTCTGAAAAGTAGGGATGCGACATCGATGTCGATGTTTTCAAAACATTGATGTTTTATAAAAAACATCGATGTATTGGAGGAATATACAGGACAACAGGAAGAATATACTACGTTGCTCCTGATGAAAATGAATTAATTGAACTATCATTCGAAAACTACAAGACAAATTGAATTATGAAGTAATAAAGCTTTTTACTTTGTGTTAATGTGACCATTTTTATTTATGCTCGATATTCATCTTTAAAGACTTACATTTTTTAAAAAAATTCAGTGCTCAGAAACTTTAGTTTTATTTTGTTAGTTTCAAGAACATGATTAGACTTACTATAATGATTCTCTTTTTTAAACCAGCTTAAAATATTTAAGTTCGATCAACTGTGATAAATTTTGTATTTTATTGAGCCTATATCAATTCATATCTTATGAGTGTTTGTTATGTACAATTGGGGTTATAAATATTTTTGTATTTCTAAAAAGATAACTATAAAGTAAAATAATTTCACTGGTAATTTTGAAACAATATACCCTAAGCATAAATGTAATTTTTTATAGAAATATTGGAATTAAATATTGTAAAATGCATAACATTTTAAAAAGTATTTTTTAAAAATTTAAATAAATAAAAACATTTTTCTACGGTGCTTCTTAAAGGTACTTTTAGAAAAACAGCCATGCTATAAAACAAATTAAAAATAATTTGATACAATATTGATAGATAAACATGAAATAAAGTGAGCTTGCTTTGAGTTAGTACATCATAAAAATTCAAATTTGACCATTGTTTTTAAGTTATGGTCATTTTTGCAATGCATGATGAACGCCGTTTTGAAATCAATGCTGTCATTAGAATAGCTTTTATTCAAAAAGGAAAAATGTGTTGCACGCTCTGAATTTTTTTCAGATTAAAGTACATATGTTAGTTAATACTTCAACGAAGTTTCAGAGAAAAAAAGGAGGGTTCATTTTTTGATAGCCCTTTAAAGTTGACTGTTTTTAAAAGTGAATTTTCCACTTTACATGTAAAAAACTCCATTAAAATGTAAAAATACCACTTTTTTTGTTTTTTATGTACACTCCTCAAATAAATGGCTTCCATTTGGTACCAAAATTACTGAATTTGAACTATTAGTTCTATAGTTAGGGCCCTGTATAGACAGTGTGGCAAATCCAAGATGGCCGCCATTTTGTAAAATTGGCCAATTTTTAAATTATTGTATCTTGGCTAATATTGAACAAAATATTTAAAATATTGAGATCTAAAGATTTAAATGCCATGTCTATATATGGTAATAATTTGAAAAACAAATCCATGACTATGGTGCAACAACTTTTTCTCGAAATGGGTGTTTTCACGTGGAATGACCCATATCGAGAAAGCGACATGAACTGGTAGGGGAATTGGACACTACATCACGATAATGCTCGCCTGCATGTCGCTACTTCTGTTCAGTAATACCTTACCAAATGCAATATTAAAATCATGCCACATCCCCCTTACAGTCCAGATCTCGCATCATGTGATTTCTGGCTGTTTCCGACGATGAAGGAGAAGTCCGTGGTAGAAAATTTAATAGAGATTCTGAAGTTATTTCAGCAGTGTAGGGTTCTTTGAAGCAGCTTCCAATAAAAGACTTCTCTACTTGTTTTGAAAAAAGGGTTGAACGATGGAACCGTTGCATATCATCTGAGGGAAGGTATTTTGAATAAGAATGGTGTATTTTTTTCTGTAAAGATATATATTTCTTGATTTTTTATGATTTTACTCTCAGTTTTTATGGAACGCCCTTTGTGTATATATATATATATATATATAAGCACTCTGTTATTGAAATTAGTTATAACTATAATTTTTTATTGAAAAACATGCAATATTTTGTATTTTTATCATTATAAAATGAAAATCTGCAATTTATATCACATGAAAATGAAGGAAAAATTAATTTTTTTATGTTATTTCCCTTATTATGAATAATTCGTCTCTATGAATTAATTTACTAATTTTGCATAAAAATAGTGTATTAATTTTGATTATTAATGAATGGTTAAAAATTCTAAATCTCTCTCTATATATATCTATATATGATGTTAAAAACTCAGTGTAGGGGGGCTGGGCATGATTTCTCCCCTTTTATATCAATTCTTTGGTCTTCACTTGCAAAAGCAAAAGTTGTAAAACAATAAAGAATCCTTAAGTTTTTAAAGGATTAAAAAAATGAGAGCCAAACAAAAAGTAGTTTTTTACCATGTTCCCTTCCCTTTTTCCAAGTCACCCACGAGCTAGTACTAAAAAAATAATGAACAAAATTTGAACAACTTCTTAAAAAGGTTCGACGTCCCTGGTCTAGGAGATAGAAAAAAGAACTGCATAGCTAAAGTTAAAACTTTTTTTTTATCCTCTGCTGGAAAAACATTCCTTGGCGCAAAATGAAAGCGGAAACAAAAAATATATTTTTCTCCGAGTTCCCTACGATGAAAAAAACTTGGCATGGTTACAAATGCTGACTTCAATGTCACGTGGGTAGAAAAGGTCCATATTCGGGTGTTTCTTCTTCTATCCGGAAGAAAACGCGTTGAAAAACCAGGTAGAGAATAAAACTATTAAATTCATTTAAAAATCTTCTAGATAGAATTTTAAAATTCGCCGCGACCCAAAACAAAACTCATTGCTGTAAGTGCCATAGATAGTCAGGATTTTGCAGCCACGAAGCTAGAAGACAAACAAACACTTCCTTTTATAATAGTAGAGATAAAAGATTTCCGAAAGCACTTTCCCAAACATTACTTGCTCCCGATTCAAACTCGGCGCTTGTAAAGATAAGTGTTTGGAATTTCCTGTTGAATTTTACATCATAATTAAACGTTGTTTGGAATAAATGTACTTTAGATCGATACTCACCCCTTTGTTTATACCTCAACCCGCATAGACTAAACAATGCTAAGTTAGGGAATGAGAAGAAGCTATGTCACGGGAGTGGTTGAAAAAGGGATATAAACTATGTGGATCTTGAAAAATCAGTTATTATAAAAGAACCATTTGCAATCCCATGAACACAGACCACGAATATAAGTTTCTTGAATTTTCGGGGCCTGTTTTTTTTTTCTTCCGGTTATTAGTTTTCAAAATAACAACCACGGTTATAACCGTGCCAAGAAAACACCAAAATAAACCGGTTAACCGAAACGAAAAAAAACGACTTATCGGTTTAACCGGACGGTTATTGACATCCCTAAGTTTGATCCCGAACCGTCGTCAATGGTCCGTGTGTTGCTCCAATTCGACGTTAGTTAAAATACCATACCCCATCTATCTTCCAAATTCCTCATTGTCTCCTGTCATCAGACGGCTGAAGAATTTGATTAGAGTGGTCCGAGTATTTTTTTTAATATCGTTTTAGAGCTCCATAGTTAAACTCAAGCACCTCTCATTTAAAATAATTGACAGAATCAGTACCGTTTTATTTTTAAAAGTTTGTATCAGTTTCTTCGCCGTTCGCAGGTATACAAATAATGTCGATTTCCTTGCCGCATACGTTGGTGAAACGTCGATATACATATGTTACAATATCTTTATTTTGTATAAAAACTTACTGTAAAAGGAATATATTTCTTTAATCTAATCCGCGCAAACATATATATATATATATATCCATGTTGTTTATTAGTACACTGCCCGACGTATATATATATATATATATATATATATATATATATATATATATATATATATATATATATATATATATATTGTGGGAAAATAGTCCCGTCGGTTCCCATTCTACGCGTATGTATACATTAGCGGTGACGCGCCGCATCACATAGTACCTAAGCAGACGCTGAATGTAAGCCGCGGAAGCAAGAGCTTCGCGCTTTAAGTTATTGAGCTATGACGAGCTCTATTGAATGTTATGTGACGATGTTGATTGCCGATGTTTCTTCCTCATTGTTTTAACTGTTAACTGTTTTGTCCCATGTCCCTTTTACATAATAAAGTGTCCGTCTTAACTAGCAGTTATCTATTTGATCCCATAATTGGGGGCTCTGGCCTTTCTTCCTGGTCACCCTAATTACCCCTAGCAACAAAAACCAATCTCCTAAAGTGTGAATGTGAATATTTTTTTTCAAGAATTGTGCTTTTGGATTACTTTGAATTTCCAGTTGTCCATGGTAAGTTCGCAATTATGACTTCCTTAATTTTGGATAACATACCTTTTCTTTCAAACTTCTTAAAAAATGGATCTATTCGGAACATTAAATTATTATTTTCCATAGTTTACCCTAACGAAATTTACGACCGCACTAGTCGAAGAAAACTTCGTGTTTTCGCAGGTTTTGCTTCTGATTTCAATTTGCAAAACGCTAAGGAATCCTTGCTGAAAGAGTTATCTTTAACTAACTTTATCTGTATATGTGATATTTTAAATTTAGATGTAGAGGGATCCGCTGAAGAATTGTGTGAACGAATTTTACTTTCGCTTTCTGATTTAAAATCATTGCATGAAATGTTAGACTCAAATTCTGATGATGAAACAGAACAGGAAGTAGTCTGTAGTAGTAGTAAGCGCGAAAAAGAAGGAACAGAAATTTCCCCTAAACCGTTATCGCAGGTGGCTTCCCCTACTAGTCTAAACACATCCAATCCGGCGCCAGAAAAACAAAATATCCAAACAAATCCATTCAGTGTTAAAACTAGTGATGGGCAGAATCGAGTACTTTTGAGTATCGAGTACTTAGTAATCGAGTACTTTCAAGTATCGAGTACTATTCGAATATACGAAAAAAACGATTAATCGATATAAGAATCTGAGAATTACGATATATGGCTTTTATTTGTAAAAAAACTTAATATGTCACGTGTTACTTGGTATAGTGGTTAGAAGCACGGATTTGGAGTAACATGGAACGCGGTTCGAATCCAGATCTAGGACTGTGCTTCCTTAAACAAAAAATAATAATAATCAAATTAGTTTGATTTTTTTTGCTTTGTAAAAGGATTGGGTTTTTTTCTCACAAAACTCTGAATGTTTTCTAAATTAAATGTTTGAACATTTAAGTTTTTGCATTTTATGGATTTGGTTTTCTACTATAATTTGAGGAAATAATCACTCAACAGGAAACAAGACAAACTTTTATTTTGAAGGGAACCCCAAATATAAGAACAAAAATTCTTTTTCTACAAAACTCTAAAAATATTTTAAAAGATGTAAGAGTGTTATTTTTAATACCAGGATCTGAAACTTTAAAAATATTTCTGTAAACTTAGCCCTTATTTCGATTCTTAATTTTTTTTTCAATATGGTATATTCACATTTAATAAGATTAAAATCTGCTTGTTGAAGTTCAGACAATTAAATTAATACATATTACACTTGCACTGAACTAGTAAAAATTTGTAATTACAATATTTAGGTAGTAATATTAATAACGATATACATATTAAATTTTTATCATGTCAGGATTTTTGCTTCACATACTGAGCAATATAGGGCTCTTACAATGACAAAATAGGAGGGCATTTATCATCGTTTCATAACTTATTTCATAGTTCAGAAACCTGTTCGGTGAGACGTTGAAAATTCAATTAAAATAGTACTTTATTTCTAGTCCTCGTCTACAAGTTCTCATAATGGCTTTATTTTTATTCCGTGCTTTCTTTGAATATTATTTCAAATCAGTCACAGTAATACTCCCAAGTGCTGTGTTCGCATTAAACGTCAGGGTGGTCATGTTCGATGAGATTTGTTTCATTAGCAAAACTGACCGTATCTTGATGCACGATATATCTCATAACTAGAGGAAAACTGACCCAATCTTCATCTTGTAATCAGATATTTTTTGTACTTGATGTTTTTCGTTGCAACCACTAGGGTGGTTAAACTGAATTCTTATTAAATTTGAAATTTTTAGAAACTTTAAAGCTTATTATTGTGAACTTAATGTTTCTTAACTAAATTAATTTCAAATTTTTAAAATACCATTTGGTGTTAAATTTTGAGTAAATATTTTTATTCCAATCAATTGAATAAAAACACCCAAGCTTGTAAAATCTATATATTTTAATTGGATTTGCTTAAGTGTAAAGAACCATAAATTAGTAATTTTTTGTTAAACCCACAGATCTTAAGAACATGTCATCCACGACTGAGTGTCAGTACAATAACCAACTAATTAATGTAAATGCCGAGAATGGAACAAGTATTGTTCAGGGGCTGTTTCTTCTGGTGTCTAATTTCTCTCTCTTCCAAGGAAGGCACTTTGGACACAATTGTCTTGTTCGAGAATTTTTCTGCTACTAACGATACTCACTAATGTTACATAACAGGGCACCGTTTATAGGCAACGCCATCTACATTTATAATAAGTATATTTCAGACTGAATACACCAATTTGATGTTTTAAAAGCTATAACAATTATATTCTGTAACTTAAAACATGTCCTAAAATGAACGATTCCATTTCCACATCACCCATGGGGTAGGAATCATGATGCACTTTTTTTATAGAGGTATCGCCAAGAGCTCTAATCCTCTTTAGCAGAGGTTCTCACCTCTAAATTTAATAACCAGTTTACGATGTAAACTGATTTTTCCTGTAGGAACCCTAGATATAGAATGTATGAAAAACTAAATTTAAAATTAGGAAAACTGCAAACATTTAAATTACTTCACAAACTTTAAGGAGGGAAAACACAAGAAAGATCAAGCTAGAGAGGAAAACCACTGCTCTTCTTCAGATTCCAAATGCCTAAAAGAAAAGAGAAAGCAAACATAAAAACATGTGTGCCAAACTTAGCCACCACTACAAAAATTAACTTAAGTTTACTAGTATATATAACTAGCAGTGTAACTCTTCTTTACTTTTAATACTTTTGGTAGATACACGCTGCTAAACATATAATGTTTAAGAACAGTTCACTATCGGCAATCTTCAAGCAATTTAATGACTGATTGTCAGGACGTAAATGAAACCATGTATCTTCTTGGCCTCGATGGTGGACACATCTAATCTCGCTTCTAATTTAAGAGCCTAAGTTGTGTCTAAGATTCAAGTGAGACGAGAATTAACCATCTTTTCAAAAAGTTAGCACATGCAGCTGGTGAGTGTGATTGGCTTATTGTTATATGCATTTGTTGGATCTTTACAGGTTTTTGAAAAGGTATAAAAAAGGAGTGTATCCAAGCCAAAGGGAAGACATGTTCCTCCAATATGTGATGATACAGATGTAATATGTTATAAAGTGAGTGACAGAGGAAAGATGTATCATTAGATATACAATGCCATCAGGACAGGCAGTTTTTCTGGTCCTTTTTAAAGCATCACATCAATCCTTTTTCTCTGAATTGAGTTATACGAGAGTTCAGATCAAGAATGGAAATTAATGCAATGGGATTATGCATGTTTTGTGCGCTGAAATGTCTCTGGATAGGTGTTAAAACAGGGAGCTGCAGAAAAAGCATGTGAAATGGCATTTACTATCGACAGGCTCTGAGATATGTTGCCCATTTGCTTCAACGAAGGAGATCGAATATAATCTCATTGCCTTCCGAAATCTGTCCCATAACTGTGTAGGAGCAGCAGATGTTATGCTAAAAGCATATTTTTGCCAAGATTCCCTTAGGCCTTTGTGTCGCACTCTTTGAGCATTGCCTTTCACTCGTTACTGCATAAATATGAGCACTTTAGGCGCTGAATATCACTTCTTGCTTCAGCGATCTAATGTACATCATGCTTATCTTGTCTCATATAGAAATCTTTGTCATAATATGAACACTTACGTTTTTATTCTTTTAAACCTGATCTGGATGACTCAGTTTCAAATATATCTTGGTAATGGGAATTTTAGTTAACGTCGTATTAAAGCAACACAATGGGCTATTGACGACCGTCCGGGATCAGTCCCTTAAGGGAAAGATCCATAGACAACACTTCAAGATTTTGAACCACGGTTAGATGACGAAACAACACCTGAGCTGGCACCCCACTCTCCAAACTTCTACACCAACCCAATGTGAAGACTTTGGGCCACGACAGATTTAAGGTGCACCAGCCGCCTCTACACCATACGCTTACAAACATCCATGCCAAGACCCGGATTTGAACAAGAAACGTTCCGATCTAGAGGCTAACACCTTAACCACTATACCGGTTGATCGGCTCAAATGTATCTTGAGATATTTAAGATTCATACACACGATGACATGCAAAACAGGGAAACAAATCGAAAACAATATACAAATGATAAAGCAGTTGAAACTAATTCAAGAGTTTTACTGGATTATACTAGATATTAGAATCAATTAAATTTTAGAAACATTAATTTAAAACATAAATGAAAACAAATAAGAACTGAAAGCAACACAACATTTACTCAAATGCAAGAAAGAACCCAACATACAAAAGATAAAGCACTTGTAACTAATTTAAAAGTTTTACAGAATATTCTAGATTTTAGAACTAATTAACTTTTTAAACAATAATTTTTAACCTTTATGAAAAAGTAAACAAGAAATGAAAGAAACATTTAAACTTAATAATGACCCCAAGTAACTTTGTTAAGACTAATACTATCACTTAAAAGAATTAATCTAGAAATTAAAGAAACGTAATAGAACTGATAATACTTAAGTGATTTTCCTAACCGACAGCAAATTGTTCTTGTAGAAAATAAAGGGCATAGCATGTGTACTTCACTGATAATCCAGCCTGTCTATTCGGGAAATTGCTTCCAGAAAATTTTAAATCCAATTTCTTAATCGATGGAACTTTTCAGCATTTCATGCAGCACATATTTTTTCAAGATAGCATGTAAAAATTGGGAATTTGTAGCCATTTACTCTGGTCAGGTACTTTGAAGAAAGTAACAGCCATCTCAAGAATGAAATAATAACGTTATTTTACTTGAAGAAACAGAAAAACATTTTGAGCATAAAAGTATCTTATTTGTATAGATAATTTTAATACCAGAAATAATGCCTGAAAATTAAAATTAAAAAAAAATTGACAAATTTAAATACAATTTTCAACAATAAAAGGCAAACTCAATGTCTTTTGCAAAGAAATCCAATCTCTCAATCGATGGAATTTTTCGACGCTTCATTCATCACGTGCATTTTCAAGATTTATAAAATTGGGAAAAGCAAAATCGAGACAAGAAAAATAAAACTAACGAGAACCATAGATATCCATACTTTTACAATATGACACTTCTGCTACTTAAGAATACGATGAATTCTCAGGTGTTCGAATACGCAGCGACATACTTTTGGTATTTGAACAGCCAGCATGAGTACTCTTGTATGCGAATACCTTTGATGAGTACTTACTACTTTGTATGAGTACAGGAACTACTACTAGAGTACTTCCGGTACTCAAATGAATACTTTTGTAACCGATACTCCTAGGATGAATACAACTACTTTAGTACTTCCTGTATTCATGAATACTTCCTGTACTCATATGAGTACTTTTGTAACCGATACTTTGGATGAATACAACAACAACTACTTGAGTACTTCCGGTACTCATATGAATACTTCCGGTACTCACATAAAAGTATCGAGTACAGCGGTTACTTTTAAGTATCGAATACATGAGTACTTTTGTATTCGAATACTCCCATCACTAGTTAAAACACTATCGTGTTCTGATGATTCGTCAAAATCGAATGCAGCTGTTGTTGACCGTTTTTCTTGGTTATTTCTGAAAGATGTGTTAATCGAAGAACGTTCGTTCTCAGGTCTAAATTCTTATTCTGTTTATTCATTTATTAAGGATGTCGAAAATTTCTTTTCATTGTATGAAGTAACTCTTGAGTTGCAAAAACTTCTAATGTGTAAAAAATTGTTGATAGGCGCAGCAAAAACTTTCATTCAGAGTCAGAACGCCTTAACAACCTTTTCTTCCTTGAAAACCGCGTTGATAAATGAATTTGGTCAAAGATTTAACTCCCGCGAAATACATGTCGAATTAAGTAGGCGCAAATTAGATGAAAAAGAATCCCTTGCCGAATATTTAATAGCACTCCGCGAGATAGCAGCTAGATCTGATGCACAAATTGATGAAAGTTCAATTATAGATTACTGCATACGAGGAATAAATTATTCTAACGCTAATAAAATGATATTATACGGTAGCAAATCGATGACAGAATTCAAAGAAAAGCTTAATATTTACGAAAAGATTTTTCAGAGTAAAAATCGTTTTTCTAATAATCATTCTCGTACCCATAATGAAACAAATACTCGTCGCACTTTTGATTCTAAACTTCATCATTATCCTCAAAATTCTAAATCACAAAACCAAACTTCGATTTCTTCCAAACATTTAACTTGTTATAACTGCAATGGTACAAACCATATTTCGCGAAACTGCCCAGATAAAAATCGTGGAAAGCGCTGTTTAATTTGTAAAAATTTTGGTCATATTTCATCCCAATGCCTAAAAACCGCGACTCAGAAATCACCCGATGTTGTTAGTTCCATTAAAGAAATTACTCCGCACACATGTAAAGTAATTACACTTTTAAATACCAAATACTCTGCGTTAATTGATACTGGAAGTCCCTTAACTTTAATGCAGCATGGTATATGGAAATTCATTGGTTCTCCTGAATTGACGCACAATACTTCCCTCCTTACTGGATTTGGTTCAGCAAAGACCCCAGTGATAGGTACATTTACTTCTTCCATCCAAATTGATGGAATTAACTTTGATACAACTTTTCGTGTTGTACCCGACTCCTCCATGACGTACCCCATCCTAATTGGCTGTGATGTTATTCATCAAGCAACCATGACTGTTGCCCCGGATGGAATAAAATTTACAAAAACTAACCCCACTTCGACGTCTTTGTCCGAAAATTTCATCCTGCACATCGAGGACGATACCCCAGAGTTTGATGTGGACCACAGCATTCCCAGAAAAATCCGTGATGACGTTCAACAATTGCTCCAGTCCTACTTGCCGAAAAAGACTAAATCAACTGATGTCGAACTGAGTGTTACTTTGGTCGACGAAAAGCCAATCTATCATTCACTTCGCCGTTTGCCTTTTGTGGAACGTGACATAGTTGAAAAACAAGTCGACGAATGGCTTGCCAATGATGTCATTGAGCCCTGCTCATCGCCGTACTCAAGTCAAACACTTGTTGTGCGTAAAAAGAATGGTGATCCCCGTGTCGTTATTGACTATCGCCAAATTAACAAAGTGATTGAAAAAGATCGATATCCCCTACCACTCATTGAGGATATTCTTGATCAGTTGCAAGATGCTAAAGTGTTCAGTACTTTGGACATGAAAAATGCTTTCCATCAAGTTTCAGTTGCAGAACAAAGTCGTCCATACACTTCTTTTGTCACATATCGTGGACAGTACCAATTCAAACGTATGCCTTTTGGTATGGTGAATTGCCCCGCTGTGTTTCAACGTTTCATCAATACTGTGTTTCGTGACCTGATAGTCGAGGGAATTGTTTTACTTTATATGGATGATTTAGTTATCCCTGCCAAAGATGATGTTGAAGCTCTGTCCCGACTTCGTTCAGTTCTTGATGTCGCCAAGGACTATGGACTTGAGATTAACTTCAAGAAATGCCAATTTTTTCACCGCCGTATTGAATTTTTAGGACACATCGTTGAGTCTGGAAAACTTTTTCCTTCGCCTTCTAAAACTGATGCTGTCACCCGTTATCCAGAACCCAAATGCACGAAAGATGTTCAGAAATTCCTCGGACTGACCGGTTATTTTCGTAAATTTATACCGTCCTACTCACTCATCGCTAAACCTCTTAGTGACCTGCTTCGTAAAGACTGTAAATTCAATTTTGACGCAAACGAACGATCCTCATTTCTTCACCTCAAACGACTTTTATGTGAAAATCCCGTTTTGGCCATTTACCGCCAAAATGCTGAAACTGAAGTGCACTGTGATGCTTCAATAGATGGTTTCGGTTGTATCCTACTTCAGAAGGACACTGACAATAAATTTCATCCCGTGTATTACCACAGTCGCAAAACAAACGACAGTCAACGCAAATACTCCAGTTACGAACTCGAAGTCCTTGCAATCGTCGAGGCCTTACGTAAATTCCGTGTGTACATTCTAGGTCAACACTTCACAATAGTGACCGACTGTGATGCCTTCACTAAGACAATGACAAAAAAAGATGTCTGTACGCGCATTGCTCGATGGATTTTACTTCTTCAAGACTTTGATTATTCAATCGTTCATCGCTCAGGAACAAAAATGGCTCATGTTGATGCTTTGAGTCGTGTGCAAGTTGTTTCCGTATCTCCTGATCCACTTACTATTCGTATACATCGTGCTCAACAACAAGATGCTTCTCTTCGCGCCATCTGTGAACTCGCATCAAAATCGAATTATAATGACTTTACTACAAAGAATGGTGTTCTTTACAAATTCGTCAATGGCAATGACATTCTTGTTGTACCAGAATCGATGCACCTTGATATAATTCGTAGTGCCCATGAACGAGGTCACTTTGCCGTTAAAAGAACAGAGGAACTCATTAAGCAGCAGTACTATATTCCTCAATTACACCAAAAGATCGAACAGTATATATCAACTTGTATACCTTGCCTTCTCTCAAACAAAAAAGCCGGCAAACAAGAGGATCTGTTAAATCCTCTTCCCAAAGACGATACTCCTCTACATACATACCATCTCGGACCGTTAGCAACTTCAAACAAAAATTATCGTCATATTTCAGCTGTGATTGACTCATTCACCAAGTTCTGTTGGCTCTATCCGTGTAAATCGACCACATCTAAAGAAGTTGTTGCTAAGCTTGAAGTGCCAAAAACTACTACCACCATCGCTGAATATATTAAGCCATTTACTTAATATTTTTGCATCTTACATTTTACTATATTTCCATTATGTCTATTGTAGATTTTATGTTTTCTTAATTTTTTTTACAAAATGTGAATGTATGAAGATGAAAAATATTCTTTTCCATTTGTGTTTAAAATATGTTCTTTTGATTGAAATATCTAATTTTTTTCCCACTCATTAATTTTTTTCTGTGTGCAATTAATTACCTTTTGCATTATAAAAACCTTGAAATTTATAACTGTACTTTCCCTGTTACTTTGCATACAAGGTTACGTATAGAATTTTTTTTTATGATGTTTTGTTTTAAATTTTCATGTTCTATATGCTTTATTTAGAATGTTTGATTACTACTTTTCATTTACATTACTGTTTTGTGCATTATAATTTGACCTTCAAAACTATTATGTTCTGTTTTGAATTTATTGCTAATTATTCAAATATGTTAGTGAGTAAAATGTGTCAAATATGTTTAATAGTGCCATATTCTATTTTTGTTTAATTTTTCTATTTGATGTTATATTTTCCCCATGAAGTGCTTTATTTCCCTGTGTTATATTGCTTTCATGCGAGGTCGCATGCGTTGTCGGATGGCCGATTGTGGGAAAATAGTCCCGTCGGTTCCCATTCTACGCGTATGTATACATTAGCGGTGACGCGCCGCATCACATAGTACCTAAGCAGACGCTGAATGTAAGCCGCGGAAGCAAGAGCTTCGCGCTTTAAGTTATTGAGCTATGACGAGCTCTATTGAATGTTATGTGACGATGTTGATTGCCGATGTTTCTTCCTCATTGTTTTAACTGTTAACTGTTTTGTCCCATGTCCCTTTTACATAATAAAGTGTCCGTCTTAACTAGCAGTTATCTATTTGATCCCATAATATATATATATATATATATATATATATATATTAAGACACAATTTTTTTTATGTATTCCTATTCATATTATTATTGATTAAATGCATGCACCAAATTAATTTTTTACCTTTCTATGACACTCATAAGAGCTATTGTTGAGAATAGGAATGTACCACGTGGGTGTTGTTGAGAGTGGAGCTTCTTGCTGACACTCTCGGCGAGACCACGTGATCGTTCGTAAAGTAATGTGATTCAAAACAATTTAAAAGACTTCCTGAATGGCACGGCTTCGGGTGTGAGCTTTCTTATGAGCTCCCTCCTTTTTCTTGAAACTTGAATTTATGTATCGCAGCGTAATATTATCGTTTGTTGTGTTGTTGTACCGTTTGTACTGTTTGTTTGATGTCCGAAAATAAATCACAAAAAGACATTCTTGGACTCGATGAATCTTTACAGCTATCTCCACGACATATGATTCGTTAATTCAAGTTAACAAGGGTTTTATTGTGAAATCAACATATTAACATTAAAATACAGAAAACGTTTTGCACTAGGTAGAATGCATTATTTATGTGAAAAGGTATTAACACATCGGAAATTTATTGCACTATTAAGAACTTCTGATATATTACAGACAATCACTATCCTCTAATTTTCACTTCTAGACCTGTCAGTTCTTAAAGAGACTTATTTCAAATACTTTAAGAGGATAAAGGTAACATTTGATATAAATTGTCGGTTCATAAGAAAAGGTATAAATCATTCATACAAAGTAGGTGTATTATCGTTGGTTAATATTTTATGCCTTCCTCATAAATGTGATTAGAATTTCATGTAATATATAATCCCACATTAACGTCTTTTACTCTCAATGGCAGTTAGAAATAGAATGAAAATAATCATAGGTGGAAACATATTTACGTGGGTATGCTCTGATAAAAAATGCAATTATTTTTATTACTAATCGACAAATATGGTAAGATTTACAAAATAAACTGTAGAAAATATGTTAAGTGAAAAAAAATGGTGATAGTTGTTTTAATAAATTATTTTAGAGACAAGCTCTATTTCTCAATATTTATTATTTACAAATATTTCTCATTTGTAATTCACTGATCTTTTGCATACATTACTAAATACCGCTTGTTAGAAATTATTTGTAATTGAAGAGAAAATTTACGATTTAAAGTTCGGAATATGATATTAAATTAATAATGCAAAATATGGATAACTGCTGTAAAGAATCAATGTATAGTAAATAAACTAAATTATTGATTTAAGTTGTTCACACTACGAGAAACATTGGGTTGTGCCATCTATATATGAGCCGTTTACAGCTAAAGTGGTTAAAGTCAAAAACATTGTTGCTGGATAAAGAGACTTTAGATAGTCATAGACGTTTGATAGCCAAATGAACCGTATAATCTTGTGCTGCCATCTGTTTGGTTATTTGGGGAATTAGTGGTTACACCACCTTTCCGATTAGTTGTTTTCCATATTCAGAATTTGTTACCAGAAAGTGGGCTTACACCACTTTGGCTTTAAAAGGCTCATATACTAAAAAAAAAAAGATTTTTGTGTGTATGGGTGTATATTTTCTATAAAAACATACACCGTTTGAACAATCCACGCCAAATTTGGCACACATACTTTAGAACACTGCGGAAAACAGAGGTTATTGCCCTCCTGTCTCCAGACGAATCTATAGCACTAACTTCCATGAAAATTTGCTCCCAGGTAATCCTAAAAGTGCACATCGAAGCCTTAATTTTAATATCTAAAGTTTGTTTCCTTGCAATAATTGAATATTGACAAGGAAAAACGTTGTACAGGGTTTGTGTATTAGGGTTAATACAGGGAAACGTCGCTGTCATATTTGAGCATTACTGAATTTCGTAAACCATTATCGTCTTTATCAATATTTTTCTATCTTTATTCGAATTGCTCTATTTCAACTCAGCAAGTCGAAATTTGGCACTTTGCACATCTTTCATTTTTTTAAATTCTACATTTTTATGTCTTAATACTTTGCATATTCCAATATATTATTTAGGTATTAAATGTATGTATTTGCTTAAATGATTGCATTTTTCTATGTCAGAAAAGTGATTATTTTAGTTCATTTTTCAAACAACATTTAACCATTTCAACCCGAGCAACGCCGCGTTATTTATCTAGTTAAATAAGAAACTAGCCACTGCGTGACTAGCCTGGCGATGCCCGTGAGTTTGCTTCGCAAACCAACACCACGGGCAACGCCGTGATATAAGGTATTAATCTGGTGTAAAATTTTCCGTAGATTTCAAATCCGTTGAAGATATATTCAATTAAAAAATTATTAAAATTAAAGAAAATCATATTTTTAGGTATCAATCTAAAATGAAATTTTCGTAGTTTTCAAATCCGTTGAAATTTTTACTCAATCTTTAACGGTCTAGAACACAGAAAACAGAACTAAGTGACTCCTGTTAAAAGATTTACCGTCTGGCTGGAAAATCATTCCTCTGCGGAAAATGAAAGCGGAAATGAAAAAAATAATTTTATCCGAGTTACCCGAAAAAAACCTTGCATGGTTCTAAAGGCTGACGGAAAGGTCACGTGGGTGAAAAGTCCAGATTCGGGTGTTTCTTCTTCCGGAAGAAACGCGTTGAAGAACCAGATAGTGAATAAAACTATTAAATTAATTTTAAAAAATCTGGATTGAATTTTAAAATTCGCTGCAACCTAAAAATTGCAAAAAATATTCGGATTACCTGTGTGCCACATCTCATTGCATTTCTTATTCTGTATGGAATGCCTGGTTCATCTTGACTATTTTAAGCTCACATCGTTGTTCCCTGAGAACCTTAAAAGCAAAATTTTATACAGAAATTTTTACCCAAAGAAACCAATCTTCAACAAACTCGTCATCACAAATCAGCAAAAGCTAAATATATGTGAGCCGTCGGAAGTGGAAAGAACGCAAGCGTGTAAATTGGAAAAAGCCCCAAAAGCTGAATGAAAATTTTGAGGTAAAAGAGGAGCGACTTTGTCTGAAGCAGCAAAAACTATTTCCCTTCGCAGAGTTTTTGCTGCTTCAGACAAAGGTTCTGGATTTTAAACCTAGTAAATGGAATTGAGTTGTCCCGGAGCTACTAACGAAGCCACCTGATTCTGACTGAAGATACAGAATTCGAAAGCTGAGATGCCTTTTAGCTACAAAAAGTAATATAATATATGGAACAATTCATCGTATCTAGGACAAGGATTTTGATTACCTAAAATTGCAGAGTATTACACAGCCTAAATGCATTGTTAAGAAATGCATAAAAAACGATCCCAAAAGAAGAAAACTGAAACAAAATGGCATTTTTAACACTACATTATTAAAAAAAAAGGTTTTAAGAAACAACACAAAATCTTAACTTGCACTGGTATAGGTCAGAAATGTCCATAAAAACAATTTTGTTCTTACAGAGTTTGTAATGGACATACTCGCATAACACATAGACACCTCCTCCTCGAAGAAGATAATCCTATTTGCAATTACTGCATTTGCCCTCTAACTGTAAAACACAT
The DNA here is from genome assembly GCA_947359465.1 of Metellina segmentata. NCBI lineage: Eukaryota > Metazoa > Arthropoda > Arachnida > Araneae > Tetragnathidae > Metellina > Metellina segmentata. The sequence goes on along the minus strand of OX375873.1, from coordinate 54,184,743 downwards.
TTTAATAGAATGTTCTCATTTTAATAATCAACGACTTAAACATTTTAATTCATATACCTTGACTTTAGAAGACATGGTTGGAGAGAATCCTCATCCAAATATTTTTAGCTTTGTACATGACATTGGGTTCATCCATCACATGTAATTTTATATAGTATTCATTTTATTATGACATGACTCATTTTATTTTTAAATTATGTATCTGATTTTTTATCTTGAGTTTGGCATAATATGTCCCTAGAGGACTCAATACCACAAAACCAAATCCAATCCAATCAAATCTGACAGAGTTTGTGCAAAACTAAAAGCAATATTCTAGAAAAATAGTCCATATAAAAGAAAACTCAAAAAAGTATAACTGCAGCTTACCTTTTTGCGACAGCTACTTCCTATGTCAAACTAAAACTGTTGCTAACAAAACTATTTTACTAAAAAACTTTATACAGTGCAATATTTTCATTTCTCCTGTCTTGCATTACTAGACAAAACCATATGCAAATTCAAAAGAGAAATATTTTTTAAGGTGTGACTATACTTTTAAATAAAAACATCATTTCTACTAAAACAAAACATTACATTACAAATGATACTGATGTATTTTAATTAACATCTCACTGGTGCAACACATCGGCTATTGGCGACTGCCCGGGATTAAACCCGAAGGGAAATATCCATGGACAACATCACGCAATTTTGAACCACGGTCAGATGATGAGATCACACTTGAGCTGACATCTCACTCTCCAAACTTAAACACCACGCCAACGTGAGGACATTTGAGGCCACGGCATATTTAACGTACACATACCTTCTTTATACACAACAGTCTTCATTAGAATTCGAACTCACAACCCTCCGGTTGCTAAAAATTACGAAAGCGGCATCAAATTGTTCCAACAAAAGAAAATCCTCAAAGGGTCAATAGACTTTTAAAATCGCCAAAATCGATATAAAAGTAATTTCTAAATTTTGCCGTTAAAATTAATTGATGTTATATTCCTTGGATAGCAAAATTAATTTTTGAAGTGCGAACATTATACACGTATTTACAACTACAACATCAGATAAATAGTAGACAAGTATTTTAAGTCTACAAAAACCCGTTTTTCTGCGATTGAGATTTTTCTATTTCAAAATCTTCTCTACGTATCAGGTTTAAATTGGTTTACTAAAATTCGAATTTTTTTTTGAATAATCCTTGAAATTTGTTGTTTAAGAGCAAATAAAAAATTCGTCGTGTTTCAAAATCTTGAAACATGGGTTTAAAATGTTGCTCAACTAATGCTTTGTTTGCTAACAATTAGGTGTTTTAGTACGAATTTTGTTTTTGATTGATAATTGAGCGACACACCAATGGATTTAATTTTATTCATATGTATCCAGACTAATAAGTGAATTAAAATTTTTACACACGAAAATATTTTAGCCAGTTTTGTATAAATAACTTCAGAATGATTTCGCATTTTTAGACCATACTTTCAAAAATAGTTGTTTAGTAGAAACCAAATAATCTGTGCAAATTTCATACCACAATAGGATAACTGCAAAATTTTGCTTTGAAAGTTCATGGTCCATTTAATTTACAAATATTTCGAAGACACACAATTCATTCGAATAATGTTTATAGCCTTGCCATAAAAGTCAAATCGAAATTCATCAAACTCAAATCAACCCTACATGACACACATCCAGACAGCTTAGATTTAATGGAAGCACAAAATCCGCTGAATTAATCAAATCCATCCGTATTTAGAGAGAAGAGAGAGAATGCTACGAAAGAGAGTATAATGTTAATCACACACAAATTTTAAATATTGGGCATTTTAAGGAAAAAATAAGAAAGTACCATGTTTCCCAAGGGAAAGACAATGTACCAAAATCGTAAGATAGAATTAATCTACTAAGTTGTTAAAATTACTAATTTGACAAAACATTCACATCGTTTATCAGATTCCGATAATTAAATATCCGAATTTTAATTCCCGAAGACAGCTGGAACTAGTTTTAAGAACCGAAAAAAGCACTATTTATAACTTTAGCCACATTAATCTTCGATCCCCAGTTCTTCTATCCCATACTTCTCAAACTCTTTGTAGTGGAAAAATTGTCGAGACAGCCAAATCAGCAAAACGTAATCACACGAACAATACTTCCTGATTAAATTCAGTGAAGATCTGAAGTTTAAGATATGTGCCCAAGTATAATCACGTGTTCCAAAAAACAATCAGCGCTATATAATCTGAAATGCTGCTAGTAGAAAAGTGTAAGCACATTTATAAAAGTAGATAAACTAATCTTTCAAGATACAATGCTGTTTTCACTGAAATGCAACAGCAACAAAAACTTGAGTTACAGCAATGAGAATAATTGAACCAATAAACGTACAACGTATAAAGGATTGCATTTACAGAACTCCTTAAGTCAAAAGTAACAAGCTGAAATCGGAAATTGGTGTCCACATTTAACAGTTGCAATTGCTTACAATTGGACTTTAAAATTCTGTTTGGGGCTGGCTGTGAAACGTCGTTCCATATATGCAATATGATCTATAGTTTGTCATTTTGTGACTGCTGTTAAGGCCATGCAGATCAATTTTCAAGAATTATATCCCACACGTATTCGGTAGGGACAAATCGGTTGTTGTTGTTTCTTATGCCTACACTGGCTGATCATCGGAGTGACAGGCCCGTCGTAGACGGCAAGAGGCAAGGGGGGGTGCGGCTTCCATGCAAGTGAGCCCCATTGGGAGGAAGTCCGACTTAGCTCGAATTTTTTTTTAGCCAACAGATGGCAGCACATCGACACGTCTCGTTTTTACGGAGAGGTCACATTTTCACAACATTCAATCATCCTCAGGCACACGGTTGTAATTTTGATTCAAACCAGAGACCAACTAATCCCTGGTTTGTCACCCCCAGAGGTATTGATTTATTATGGGAACTTGTAGGACTTTGTGACCACTACAGATTTTTCGTGCACCAGTCACCTTTAGCGTACACGGGAGTTTTCGGTCGGCTGGGCTCGAACTCATGATCAGTCAGTCACGTTAGTCAGTCAGTCAGCTCGACGCTCTATCGACCAGGCCACCCAGGCCCAATCGGTTGACCGAGCAGAACAAGGAAGAAGTTCTACTTTCTGTTACTTCATCGTAACAGAAAAAGCGTTGGATAATTCAGGTGGCTTAGGGACGAGCATTGTACAATCTCAAGAAAGCTCCAGGGATTGCCTGAGTAAAACGCAGGAACTTCCTTTTTCAAGATCTCTATGACGCACACTGACTGTTCACAGTGCCTGACATCCATGTAAGGCGAAAGAGTGTTTGAAATTAAATAATACCCCAAAACTCTAAGCTTGATGTGAGACCACTATATTTGTCCACAATGCACTCTATCCGATGACGTTATACATAGTATCTACGAACAAGGATCCAGTTGTCATGGTTCACGAGATATTGTATCACGACTCGTCATAAAGCAAGCGATTCGCTTCCATTCAGAGTTCCAATGTCTTACCTGGAAACAATTGAAACCTCTGACATCCATGGTACAAGGTTAAAGACATTAAAATAACGAACGCTTATATTTAACTGACCCGATTACACCTGATGTGTCACTATTCTTTGTTGTACTAACGTAGTGGTAATTAGTAATTTTTAGTTAACGTCGTACTAGAGAAACACAACGGGCTATTGCCGGCGGTCCGGGATAAGTCCTTTAAGGAAAGATCCAAGGACAACACCTCGTAATTTTGAACCACGGTCAGATGACGAAGCAACACATGAACTGGCACCCCACTCTCCAAAATTCCACACCAACCCAACGTGAACTGCTAACGTAGTGGATGTCTCTGTATGATTCGTCACCGCCATGCGTAATAAGTGTCTGTCTTCCATTAATGGCGAAGCCATGTGTGCTCAAAATCCAACGCTATGATGTGTGGAATCATCTACTTCTATGAGTCTACTATGAGTCTACTGTCTCCAAGCACGCAAGTTTAGAATTTAGCATGTTTCCCTATTTTTTGAGGCTTAACAAAATTCGTTACATGTCTCGTTATACACTTATTGCCATAAAAATTTGCGCACCAAGAAAAAGTCGTCAAAATGAAAGGAAATTTTACACATGTAAGTACTACTTTGATATAAGTAAGTGATTAGAAAATCAAAGAAAAAGGATAATTTATTGCAGAAAAAAGTACAAATGAACAGAAGTTTTAGTACTCTGTTGGACCCCCTCTAACGCGAATGCGCGATGCGATACGAGCGGGCATTGAAGCATACAAGTTCCGTATGATGTCCTGAGACATCTCGTTTCACAGTTGCTGTAAACTCGCCTCTAGTTCGACCAAACTCGTAGGGTGTCCAACTTGCCGTCCCAAATGATCCCAGATATGTTCGATTGGTGACAAATCTGGGGATCGAGCAGGCCATGGAAGGGTGGTAATGTGGCGGAGGCAGTCGTGTGACATCCTTGCTGTGTGTGGCCGAGCATTGCTTTGTTGAAAAATGGCTCCTGGGAGCCCTGCCATAAGTGACATCACATGTGGCTGAAGGATGTCATGGACGTACCGCTGGGCTGTGATTGTGCCATGGATCAATATTAGTCGTGACCGTGTATCGTAAGCGATGGCACCGCATAGCATCACACCAGCTGTGGGAGCGGTGTGATGGTATGGGTAGCTGTACAGAGCAGGATTGAGGCGTTCACCACGGGGCCTCCACGCACAAACACGACTGTCATCACTGCTCAAATTGAATCTACATTCGTCGCTGAAGACGACCTGGTTCCATTCCGTTGCAGTCCAATCCCGTCGTGCGCGACACCACTCCAAACGGAGGCGTCGGTGGGTGGGTGTCATTGGCAGCACACGTAATAGGCACCGCTATACCAGATGTCCTTCAGTCAGGCGCCTTGCGATGGTTCGGGAAGACACAGGGACCTGTAGTGAATGTGCTGCCTGTGACTGGATAGCGGCCAATGAGGCAGTTGGCTCTACGCTTGCGTTTCGTATGATGTGACGGTCTTCTCGACGACTGGTCTGTCGAGGACGTCCTGAGTCTAGTCGCCGTGTAAATGACGTCTCTACTGTCCACTGGTCCCAACACCTCCTTACAGTAAAATCAGACCGGCCTACTTGACGAGCTACTCGCCGAGCTGACCACGCAGCTTCCATCTTCCCGATGGTTCTTCAACTCTCGAACTCTGACAGCTACTCATATTGCCTTCGATGGCGGCGTAACGGCATGTCTACCTCAGCGTTTCCTTTGCAAAAGATTAAGTACACTCAAACAAGCTCTGCTTACCTGTTTTATACTCCAAAGAGAACGAAGTTCAACGCCCTCTAGTGGCATTACGCAATGCACAATCACGCTGCATTTCTAATCATCTGCATATCTGGCCGACATAAACCTTCATGCCAAGTTTCGTTACGATCCCACAATTATTTCTTAGTGCGCAAATTTTTATGGTAATGAGTGTATATAAGAAGTTATATGTCCCACAACAAGTAATTAATTAATGTCTCACGACGAAGTATTAAATGTAGCAGTGTTTCAAAAACACATTGGAAACGTTATACAGATTTGAGCTTTATCATCCATACTCATTGAATTGAATGAAATAAACTATTTACTTCGTCTATCTTCTCTTCTTCTCTACTATTATAAAATGAAGTTTCTGTGTGTGCGTGTACGCGGTGTACTCACGAATTTATGGCATTTACAATAATGAAATTTTGCACACATGTAGTCCCGAATTTTTTGCGATTTTATAAACCAGCCCAATTTTTTAAATTTAATATTGAAAATTTTAAAATTAATTTAATCCGATGTTTAATTATTATTTCCTTTCCTCCGAATGGCAACAGTCATGAATCGGTATTGATGAATCCGTATTTTCAGCGCGTGTGTAGCCGCTCTATTACTGGATATTCTTTATGAAATTCATTGCCTTTTTAAAAGCATATCAACTTTTAGTTAGCGTTAACTTTTAAACTTTTATGTTTGTATTTTTTTATTGAGCTTACTTTATTTTTGGAATTGTATAACGGTTGTGCAATACGTTTGTTATTGTTTCTTTTTTAGACTACGATAGTTTGAAATTTGATTTTTGAAGAATATTCACTTTAAGAATTACTGGATATCCTTTATGAAATTTATTGCCTTTTTAAAAGCATATTAACTTTTAGTTAGCGTTAACTTTTAATCTTTTATATTTGTATTTTTTTTACTGTGCTTGCTTCATTTTTGGAACTGGATGACGGTTGTGCAATACGTTTGTTATTGTTTCTTTTCTAGACTACGATAGCTTGGATTTTGATTTTTGAATCATATTCACTTTTAGTTTGGATTATTTTAATATTTTTTATAAAGCTAAACTATATTTATTTTGATCTTTAGTGCAATTTCTGGTTTGTTTCATTTATGGAATCTTTTGTTTGTTTCTGTATAGTACTTCGGTATTTGTATACTAAATTTTTATCATTTTTGTTTCGATGTCTTATGGAAAGAAAAGCGATATTTAATCCAAATTTTAAATTTAAGGTAGAACATTTAAAAATGAATTTATTTTTATATTTTTGTTTTTATTTGGTTTCAAAAAAATGTCCACAGTATCGAAAGGGTCTTTACTGCACTCACGCCAATCTTGGATTTGTATCATTTTTTGTTTTATCTAAGAACATTTCTTGCATGTAGTTCTACGCTCACAGGATGATGACGTGCTCTTCGAATTTCAACGTTTTACTGAGAAGCAAAGACATGTTCCATCAATTTATTGTCGCCATGTATTCCGAGATTGAATCGGAGAAGGTGTTGTACATACAACTGAATCAGATCACTCAGAGTGGAACAGTATGTACATTTGAGAGATGCGTTGATGAACGATGGAAATGTTGCAAAACGAAAACACACAGAAAGTACACAGAAATCGCTAAACTTCCAAAAAGATATCAAAACCAAAAGTTAAAGGTAATGCTTTTGTAAATTTTTTGTTGCATAAATTATCAAAATTAAATATTGCTATTATTTTCAAAAGACACTCAAACACAGAAACAAACAAAAAATTGCATAAAAGAATAACAAAATTATCGCATTTCGCTATAACAGACTCTTTTAATTTACGCCCCACAATGTTTTGTTATACGACCAAAACAAATGCTATTTTTATGCTTTTGTTTAGTATCAGCTTCTCCCTTTAGGCGACACTGCTACATTTTGCCTAAAAAAATATCAGTAATGTTTGCACAACATTGTCATCATTTTACTGCGTTGTCGCTTTTGTGTAGTTAGATCAACACCGACTTTACATAAAGCCCACATCACAACTAAAAATCCTATTGCGAGGCTACTTTTATGGGCTACGATACAAACTGCAGGCAGTTCAGACTAATAGGTGTAGTTACATGTAGTAGGTGTGTAACATGAGTAACCTTTTCATATTCGTTTTATAATACACTCACTACCAAAAGTTAAACACGGAGAGGAAAATGTTAATTTCCAGAAGCCAATCTGAATTTCAGAGGCTGCAATTTGCTGCCCAGAAAGATGGAAGTGTTCAAAAGTGTTAGGTAACAGCCAATCACTGTTTCGTTTTGAGAAATATGCAAAAAAAAGGTAGTCTTGGATTTAAACATCATTTTGCCAATGCTGGCTTCTTATATGACTGCCTTTTTTGCATATTGGGGGCTGTAAATTAAAAAACAATCTGTTATTGCGAAATGCTGTTATTTGTTGATCTTTAATGCTATTTTTTGTTTGTTTCTGTGTTTGAGTGTCTTTTGGAAAGCATAGCAATACTTAATTTTAATAATTTATGCAACGTATAAATTTGCAAAAACATAAACTTTAACTTTTGGTTTTTATATCTTTTTGGAAGTTTAGTCATTTCTGTGTACTTCAGTTTTTTTATCACAGCATTTCCAGCGTTCATCAACGCATCTCTCAAATCTGCATACTGTTCCACTCTGATTGATCTGATTCAGTCGTATGAACAACACCTTTTCCGATTCAGTCTCTGAATACATAGTGACAATAAATTGATGAAACAGGTCTCTGCTTTTGAAAAAGATATCCAAATAATCCAAACTAAAAGTTAATATGCTTTAAAAATGATAATCCAAACTATCCTACTCTAAAACAGAAACAATAACAAACAACGTATTGCACAATTGTGATCCAGTTCCAAAATTGGAGGAAACACACAAAAAAATGTATACTTATATTGTACATTATGATAATCCAAACTAAAAGTTTACGCTATCTAAAAGTTAATATGCTTTTAAAAAAGCAATAAATTTTTATAAAGGATATCCAGTAATCGGGCAGCTACATACGCACAGTAAATATGGATTTAGTCAATACCAATTGAAGACTTGCTATTCGGAGGAACACAATAATAATTAAATATCTCATTACATTACTTTTAAAATGTTCTGGATTAAATTTTAAAATTCGTGGTGGACTATAAAATTGTAAAATATTCAGAATACCTATGTGCCAAATTTCATTATTGGAAGTACTATAGATTCGTCAGGACACGCTCGCCGAACAGACAACACACGTACTTCATTTTATAATTGTCTAGACTCGCTGCCAAAAGTTAAGCACGGTGTTGAAAATGTTAATTTCTGGAAGCTAATCTAAATTTGAGAGGCTGCAATTTGCTGCAGAGTTAGATGGAACTATGCAAATGTGTTATGTAACAGCCAACCACAGTTTCGTGTCGAGAAATATAAAAAAGGCAGTCGTATAAGAAGCCAGCATTGTGAAGGGTTAGAGGAGTTGCATGTAAGTGCTGTAAAAAGTGTTTGCAACTTTTGTAGGATGAGTTTTCAAGACGGACGTGTTTCTGTCACTTCCACAACACAAATAGTGAGCGTTGCCGTTCTGTGGGATGCCTTCAAGTTGGGCAATCAATCACTGATGTTGCTCTTTTCTTTGGCGTTCATTCCGTCATTTCATGATTATGCAAGCAAGCCAAACAGTTGTCCAAACACCTGTGGCCCGCTGCCAAAAGGTTACAATCCTGCGGTTCATCGATATATTGCTGTTGTAGCAAAGCACTCATCATGCATGGTTGTGCCAAAGGGAATCTTAAACAAAGAAATAAAGATATCAATGTCATCAAAAAGCAACTCTTGTGAGAATTACCCCGTAGTTTTTAAATTTACAAATCTATAGACATTACGCGTGACACAAAAGAGGCCTTAAAACACACGACACAGTTTTTTAACACATTGGAACCATCTGTAGTACTCTCGCACATATTGGAGCACCGATTATGCTTCTTCCACCTTCACTGTGCAATGGCACAAGACTCTATCAAGAAACTCATGCCAAATATTATTCAAGCCACCATAGTGACTAGACATGCTGCAAGTTAAAACGTATTCATTCCTAGAATACCAATCATCACTTCTGATATCCCATTCCAATTTAAAAAACTTCAGTTCACAGTTCGTTTAAGTTTCAATGTGAGCATCAACAAGGCACAGTCACAATCAATTAAAGTCAAACGACTCATTAAACCGTGTTTCTCCCACGGTCAAGTGTTTGAGAGAATTGAATACCTTTTTACTTTTTATAAATAGATATCACTTAAATTTCTTGCCACATATGGTTATTTTAATAAGTGCACATGTATACTCTCTCGGGGAAAAATAATCAAGTATAAAATGCAAATTTTTAAAATTTGGTTTCCTTTCGTACATGGTACAGACTTATTTCATTGAATTTAATTGTTTCTAAAGTTACATTTCACATCTACAAACATTGTTAATTTAAAAAATTCAGATAAGCAATAAAATAATTCACTTTGTACTCAACAAAATAAAATAAATTACCTTTTATTTTGGTCTATTAATCTATTTTATTCAAAATTACCTCAACTTTATGTCTCCCTATTATTTAAGTAATTTGGGGTTAAAATATACCGTGTTGCCCAAATCAACACATTTCATTGTTGTGTTAAAAATAAAATACACATTTAAGATGTAAAATTTAAAAAATAAAACACTCATTTTTTTGGTTTTGAGTAAAAAAGCATGTTTTTTCACTCCTTTCACCATTCAATTTTCTCCCCCCCCCCCAACTGCCTTTTTCAAAAACTTAAATCTCTTAATTCTTAGAAAATACAATTTTTGGCATTGCAGTAAAATGTGTAAAATATGCATCTGTATAAGATGGATTTTAAAAATAATACAACACTCGACACAAATTCTAACATTTCATTAAATAAACATTTCAGCGAATTTGAAATCTGAGGAAATTTGTAATTTTTAATTAACATCACACAAAAGCAACACAATTGGCTATTAACGAGGGTCTGGGATCAATTCCCTAATTGAGAGATCCGAGGTAATTTTTAATTATCGTCGTACTATAGCAACTCAACGTGCTATTTACAACGGTCCGGTATCAATCCCGAAGGAAAAGATCCGAGGTAATTTTTAATTAACGTCGTACTATAGCAACTCAACGGGCTCTTGACTATGGTCCGGGATCAATCCCCTTAGGGAAGTATCCGAGAAAATTGGGTAATTTTCAATTAACGTTCTCAAGCACTACAACTACCTATTAACTAAGGTCGGAGTTAAATCCAATAAGGGAAATATACGTGGACAACATCGCGTAATTTTGAACCACGGTCAGATGATAAGATAACACCTCAGCTGGCACCACACTCTCCAAGAAATTGTGACGTCACACCGATTGGATCTCTTCGCAATTCCAAATTCACAATGACGAGGCCATCACGGCGTTGTCCCTGGTGTTGGTTTGCGAGGCAAACCAAATGGGAATGCGTAGCAAACACCGGTGGTTTACAAACGTTCACAATGGACACACCTAACCCAACAAAGTACAGCACGGGAAACGCCTTGCTAGCCACGCAGTGGCTAATCTGTTCATATTTTACGGTTAACATTTTTCAGGTAAATAATTTGCAATTAGCTGTCAAATCAAAATCGTATAGACTTGCATAGATAAGTCTTTACATACACCCACCGTAACTCTATCACGTAAAAATCGGAAATTAGAGCTGCTATCTTGTAAACTTAGGACGATACGGAAAATAAGTCACTAAGTTGTAAAACCTCAATCTTTTTGAAATATAATTTCCTATTTTTACCGCATTGGTGTCGGTGTAAGAGGTGTCATCTTGTAGACCGGTTCATTGTAAGCGGTGTCATTTTGTAGGCCAAAAGTCACCAGTACATCAATTTCGTAACTGTAGCTATCTCAGCCTGACAGCTACGTGGGTGTAAAAAGACTATTATATATGTATGTACTATGGCAGTAGTTCTAATGATATTTCCATTCTCTTTAACAAATTAATTTATTATTTAAGACACATCGACACTATTTACAACATCATCAGAATGAATATGTACAATGAAGATCGAGCCAACGCCCAAATCGACAGGAACCGAATCATACGTTATGCCAACAAGACTATAGCATTACAAGTGTGTATTTCTTCTGTTGCTAACCCCAAACCCTGACGGAGATTTGGGTCATGTGACACTCCGAAACCAATCGGAATCTTACACGTTACTTGACTAACTAACTAACTAACACCAACACACACACACATTACTTGACAGATACCAGACACCCTTCGAGGGAAACACTCGTGACACCTGACAAGTGAAAGAACTTTGTAGTAAACATTCCCACGAAGACGCCTGGCATCTCCCTTTTTACCCGTTTGGAACAAAATACCTCACCGCCTCATCTTTGAAATAGAGATGAGTTCCTTACTACTTTTAAGTTAAAATGAATTTTTCCTACCCTCACATGTATGTATATATTGTACATATGCACCCTGTATAATCCACACTAGCGCTTTTTAATATATTTAATCATCTCAGAAACATAATTAGTATTTATAATCAAAACTTTTAGCAGCAAGCATACCCAAGAGATAGAAGAAGAATTATTATATGAAGATTATACTTCAAGAGTATAGTGTAGTCAAGTGAAAAATTAACAATAATTTTTCACTTCAGCGCCGGCCTTTAATTGGAATTAAAATTAATTTTTGCTCTTCTCGATAGGATAAAATTGATGATCCAGTATAGTTTTATTATTAAAAATAGCGCGCGTTCGCATAAAATTCTTCTAACAGGTTTAGCCACTAAGACATGTTCTATACAGCCTTTGATAACATTTTCTTAAAGACAAATTTGGTCTAGATAATACAGATAACGAGTAAAAAGACACAAGAATAACGTATTATTTAATTTGCGTTGAACATTTAGTGTTATTTGGTTGCGTTTAATGACTCATCGGCCATATTTCGCCAAGTTGCGTCAACCCCCCACCCTTCGTTAAGTAAATCGACACACCAAACAAGTTTTATTGACAATAGATAAATATATACACACTGGGAGGAATTGAACATTCTCAGTCAAAGAAAGTTCATGCATTTCACAGGGAGTGCAGATGTGTGTGTTTGTGGTGGGAGGGGTTGCTAAATGGGATTCAGGGGAAGCAATTTAGTATACTTTCTCAACTTAACAATTTATCATATGTACCTACCTGATTGTTATTTCATCACAGCAAAATATACAGCAATTACTTTACAAATTTACGTAGCTCTTTGGAAGCATAATTACGTCAGAAATTCCCTTGTGTTAGTAATTAAATTGAAAAGTCATTTTGTTAGGATTAAAGTCGTGATCGTAAATTACCTTGAAATTAAGTTGTTACCCTAGATGAAAGTTTGGTCGGCAAAAATCCACGTCGACTGTACTCAGACAGACAGAATTGTTGCGAGACCGTCATGTTAAATCAAAAATCCAAGTAGTTTGATAAGTTAAGTTAACAGTGTATCCAATCTTACTTATTTTTGATTACTTACTTATTTCGTTCTCGAGTTCTCATACGAACGCCTTTATTCGATGCATTCTCCTCCGAGAAACCTGTAAACCAAGTTGTGAATTTAATGTTTGTTAGTTCCTTTTTAACGCTTTCGCTATTACTTTTACTGTCTTCTTTTTTAACCTCCACGTAGCTTGAACGTTCACACACCAGGGTCTGCTATTAAAAATTCGTGTTAAAAATTCGTATGGTTACTTCGCTCATGGGCTAAAGCAGTGGAACTAAAAAAAACCATTTTGAGATTAAAAAACCGGTTTAAAGTACATAGTGTAAAACACCTTTGCTATCTTGTGGTCCAGTGTCTAAGAAAGATTTACAAGTACGCTGCTGGTAGATAGTTGATAGTTAAATTTACGCCGCGTTGGAACTACATAACGGGATACTGGCAACGTCCAGGATCAATCTCGAAATGATACCTCGTAATTTTGAATTATGGTCGGACTACGAGATCAACAACTATGTGAGCTAACAACCCACTCTCCAAATTTCCACACCATTCCGACGTTAGGACACTTGAGGCAATGGTATAATTGACGTGAACCAATCTCTACGTACACGATGGTCTTAAGTTGGATCGAGTTTCGAACTTGCAAACCTTCGGACTAGCTACTGTGCTACAGAGGCCCGTTTGCAGATAGAATGAATATACACTACGTGTCCCAAAAAAAGTCACATACCTTAATATTTCTGTTACACGAATAACGGCTTTAATTCATCGTGGCATTGTTGCAGTGAGCTTCCACATAATGTCCATTTGTATTTTCGGTCACTGTTCCAGCAAGAGGTCTCCCAGAACCTCGATGGATGAAAGAAGATGCGCCCTTAAATCGTTTTAGAGCATGTCCCACAGATTCTCTATGGGATTGAGGTCTGGAATTTACGGTGGCCAAATCATGTGTTTAAACGATGTATCGTGCCCACTTATCCAAGATTTCACAGTTCCAGCTCAGTGTACCTTGACGTTATCGTCTTGAAATACAACACTGCTGTCAGGGGAGAAAGAGTCCATTGCTAGCACAACCTGATCATCTAAGATGTTGAGGTACTGTGCAGACTTCATTTTGTTGATGCACAATGTTGCGGGGTCCAGTCCAGGCGAACAGAAACAACCCCTTATCATTACACTGCCTTCTGACGTGTGCACAATGTGAACGATACATATAGGGTCGAATGTTTCATGTAAATGTCTTCGAACCGTATTGAGTCCGTCGTTTAAAAAAGCGTAAATCGTGTCTCATCGGACCACATGACTTTACCCCATTGCTGAGCAATCCAATTTTTGTGCTACTTTGCACATTACTGTCTTTTCTTTCGATTAATGGCACACAAGGGGCTTCCTTACTGCAACTCAGATTCTTAGTCCCACTTTTTTAAGTTATCGTGTGCGTCTGGAAATCGTTTGTTGTTGTTGTTTCTTATGCCAACACTGGCAGACCAGAGGAGTGCCAGTCGAAGACGGCAAGAGGCGAGGGGGGGGGGGGGGTGCGCCTTCCATGTTATTGAGCCCCATTGGGAGGAAGTCTGACTTTGCTCGACATACATGACACTTCCGTTTTACAGGAAGATCCCTTTCATACATCCATTCACTCACACATATCGTAATTTAGATCCCAATCAGAGGCCGATAAACCCCTGATCAGGTACCCCCAGAGGTATTGATTTGGTATGGGAACATGGGGGACTTTGTGACCACGACCTATTTAACGTGCCCCAGTCACCATTAGTGAACACGACGGTCTTAAGCCAGGTCGAAGCGCCGATCTCGCAATCATCAGAATTGCAGGCTCCGCTGAGGACAGAACCCACAACCCTTCTGATGCGAGCCCGACGCTCTACTGACTGAGCTACCGCGGCTCTGGAAATCGTTTTGTTTCCATTATTGAAGAGTGCTGTGAGTTGTACAGTTAATTTCTTGCGATTTGCTTTCACTAATCGCTTCAGCGATCGCCGGCCACGTTCCTCAGGATGGATTTTCGACGGCACATTTTTCGCGAACTGGATGGTTCGCCGCCATCTTTACAGGATTTAATTATGCGTTGAACAGTTCGCAATCCTATGCCACAAATTGCAACTATGTCAACATTTTTTCCCATTTTGGTGGAGTCCAACGAGTTGCCACCTTTTGAAAATCTGTTACATTACTTCCTCGACCACAGCTATAGCTTTCAGCCATGCTAACTAAACAATCGTATGGCGTAACAACGAAATTTCGAGCTTGCATTGCGGAAAAAATTATGCAAATATCTGCAATACTCATCGAATCACCGTCGTCCCAAAACTTAACGTCGAAATTTCAGCTGCGCCCTTTTTTTTTTTAGACACGTAGTGTAGCTTTCCACATTGATACATACACTATTCTAGACAGTAGTGGACCGGACGCCAGTGGATTTGCATAAAATCAGACTGCTTGTTTGGGGGTGTTTCTCCTGGTATGGCCTGGGACCTTTTGCTGTTGTTCCTGATAAATTGAACGCCTACATGAACATATTGGACAAACGGGTTCTTCCTACGCTCAGGTAATTTTATGGAATGGACGAGTATTACTTTCAGGACGACAACGCTCTGTGTCATGTTGTAGCCTCTGCCAAGCAGTGGTATCAAGATATGGATGTAAAATATCTTCCCTGGCCTTAACCCCGACCTAAACCCCATAGAACATTTGTGGCACGAGTCAGAGCGACGCTTATGGACCAGGGAAACACGTCCAAAATCTACAGCTGAGCTGGCGACATTCTTGCAGCAGGAATGGACTCAAATACCCATAGCTGTGTATTAAAAATCTTATTGAAAGTATGGCCAGAAAGGTTGCTAGTGTAATTGCAGCTCGTGGGGGACCATCCCACTATTAAAGCATGTATTCTTTCTATTATACAATCACAACTTTCTGTCCGCTCCATTATTGTAGGGTGGAGTATACTTGATCCAAAAATGCATTGTGTTGCTCCAACGCTACGTTAATTAATTACCATTGTTCCAAAAATAATATATTTTGAGTTGTGCCACTGCTGCAGCCCATGAGTGAGATTATGGCTTAATAAGACCTTTTTTGGTCTGAACCTCAAAACCAATGACTGCTTCATTTTAACATAACCCTTGATCATAATTGGTGCGTCATGTTTCCAATAAACAAGTATAAACTATATTTATTAGATTCGTTCTTATAAGCATTCAAAGCTTTCACATTTTCGAAACGCTCTAATTTGAGACAATACTTCGAACATAAATATTCATTTCAGAAGATTAGTCACCCGATTGAATATTCATTCATACCAATTACCAACCACGTACGTTTATGCCTACTTACCAAAGGATATGACGCAATGAGTGGTTTTAGAGATCAAATTATACATTCCCAAGCATCTGAATGTACCCCGCTCATTGATTTATGAAATAATTACCCTCCTCTTAAGTAATTGAAGGGAAATATTTCCGAGAAACACAATTACTTTGAGGTAACCTGATGCCTCCTCGAGCTCATTTCGGAACGAAACAAGATAAAGTTGTCGTATAGAAGGATTTGGCTTTATTTTCTGATTTATTCTAGGTTCTGACTTGATTGCAATCTGGAGAATTCTCCTGTTTCTACTAATTATTGAGTCTTTTCGGTTGAAGAAGTCGATTGCATCGATTATCTTCCTACAGACATAGCTTTTTCTTTCTTTACTACACTGACTTCTACTCCTTGAAGAAGACAAGGGATAATACTTCAGTCGAGTTTACTTCTGAAAGGTAATCCTTTAATTTCTATTGAACATTTTATGTTTTATATTTTTGTAGGGCTATAAATGCAACCACAACAATATCCTGAGGGGAAATACACGCTTCAAAAGATATATTGCATCAGTTTATTTTAATCCTGTTTCAAGGCTCCTGAGGCATTAACAGCAAGAAAAGTGAAAAGTCCAATATCGACAACCATTGTTTACTTAACTTAGATGCATCTTTTATCAGTTCCTGCACTTAATTGCCTTCACAGTTCTGAAGTTAAATGAAACCCGAAGTTTGTGAGTTGTAGGTATACCGAAAATTCTCAGAAATCGACAGGTATGCCATATTAGGTTACTAATGCATATGAAATCAACTGAGACTATATTCTTAGTTACATTACATTTCGAGAAATCATAAATCCACTCAACATGTGTGGTTTTAAATGTGGGCTTCATTTGCTTGCATCATTAGATAGAATCCTAGCACGTTTCCTCTAAAACTGAAACACGCCTCATCCAAGGGAACACCATCACTAATGACACTCTATCCTCTTGATTTTTATGCAGTGATAAAATCCTCCCGCTATCACGAGATTTGAATTCCCTCGGAGAGACATATCGAGCATCGTCCTATTACCTTCAGTAGTTTCAAGTCCATAAGGTTTTCTGCTTGAGTATCTATTACTACATTACTCAAGATTCCAGAAATTAATCATGTTCAAAGGGGCCCGGTTGTTCTTTGATAAGGATATATCTACGTTCATCATCAACCATTCATTACCCCATCCACACTATATGGACAAAAATATTTGGAAGCTGCAAAAATTTGAAGGAGGATCCTTCTTAGAGTCGGGTTGGTTTTTTTTGGTTAGGACTTGACCCATTGCTTTATGTACTAGATACTATGAGCACAAACGTGTGACTCGACGTTCTGGATAGTTCGGCCTTGCCTACATTATGGCAATACTAGGGCGATGATGGTTGTTTCTTCCAAAAGGATCGAGCTCTATATCATGCTGCAAATAGTGTGGCGGACTGTTTTCCTGAAAATGAGGTGAATTTGCTTGGCTGATCTGTTCATAGCCACGATCTCAATCGGACCGAGTAATTGTGGGAAAAACTGGAGTGACGAGTATGCCACTGCCACTTACACCCATCTTCACCACAATCTCTTCTCACAGCCTTGCAAGAGACATGGTGAGCTATTCTTGCCCAGACATACAGAAAACTTATGGAAAGTATCACTCGACGTGTTGCAGCTATAATACAAGCAAAAGGAGGTGCTACCCGTTACTAAATAGATCAATAAAGCTCTTTTTCTGAAAAATGTGTAATGTCCAAATACATTTGTCCATATAGTGTACATAGGAGATGTTCCCACATAGAGCGTATTTAAGTTTCCGGTGTCAGTAAAAGGTTCTATTTGTTGCGCCCTAAATACCCAACCAACCTGTAGCCAGACACATTTTTTAGGGGGAGGATACGGGAATGGCTAAGCCTCGCTCTTGTGTTTTGTCCTCTATTTGTCTTTACATTAACCCTTCTGGTGGTTGGGATTTTGGTGAGATATCTGGTCATTAGCAAACCCGATTAGTATATGGCCACGATATCTCGTAATTAAACCATATAACGATACCGTCATCATCAAAAAATCGACAATATCTTGATGACGAGATATCTCGTCATTAGGAAATTGGTCAGATCTTGATGGTCGAGATAACTCGTCGAAACCACTTGGAGGGTTCAGGTGTATATATTTCACTGCTAAGGTAGAAGTAAAAGTGAAGCTTTCCCCGTTGACTTTCTAATGATATTAACAAATCATGCGCACGCAGTTTTATGCTATGTCTTCCGATCACTTGGTTTGAAGATCTGTCATGTGGTTATGGGAAAAGCATGAATCCTAGCGTGGGACAAATTGTTAATTGCTTAAAATGATTATCCATCGCGGTTAGTGTGTAAAACCAAGCGTGCAGTGTAGTAAAATCTAATGTGTGCTTCGATTGCCAATCGACCAAGTCGATTCCCAAGCACACGTGACTTGCCCTTCTGAGATCATACGACAGTGACTTCGCCATGCTCTGTCCATTTCATCAGAATGACGATAGCTTTATATGAAGTCAATTGTCTAAACAAGCTTAGCCAAATTTTCAAAACAGTTAATGCGATAAAGGTACAAGTGGCACATAACTATGTAACATTAACATCAGAAATATTCGGTTTCGGCTTCAATTAGTGTTCTAAATTATTAGCGATTAAAGTTACATACACCGCTATTCGGCCGAACACTTCAACCGTGATTGATAAGGTCTAGGCAAGATAGTTCCGTGCCCCATTTCTAATCTTTCGTGATACTCCAGTTCCAAAGTTTAATCAAATCCTCGAATTACATTGATTAAAATAAAGTGTTTTAATTTATTATTATTTAATATGTTCTGGATGGCAATATAGCATTACTTTTAAATATTTCTGTCACACATTTCATCATTAAGCATTTTTATAAGCAGTGTACGAAAAATTTAGTGAATTGACACTATCTAGCCCTAAACACAAACATAAATATTTTTATTCAAAAATATTTATATATTTTTTAATGTCTTTAGATGACAAACTGATGAAATTATCATTTGAAATATTTACAGTTTATTCCACACACACACACCCCTAGAATATACAATACATAAAGCTATCTGAAAAATAGTGTATCTTAACTTTGAGTAAGACAAGCACTCTGAAGACATAATAATTTTAGAACCATAACGAACATAAAATAACTAGTAAGGTTAAAATTATACGTATTATTTGGTGTCACATGTCTCATTTTCTCCTATTTCCTCTGGACCAAGGGTCAAATCTTTCTAGTAAGTATGATAGATTGGTGGAACAAAGTCGAGAAGTTCAAGGGCACCCTGAATTTTATTTACCTTTATTTTATCAGGCACACTGCATTTGCATTTCTGTTTTAAGCTTATGAAACTTGTTTTTGCCTTCTTTCATGAGCGTGTGTGTTTCGTATTCCTCAAATTCCATATTCACGCTAGATTTGTTTCATGTGATCCAAGGGTTTCTTTCTAAAATGTATTTATTTTCACTTTCAATCAACTTTTTTGCCTTCACTTTCAATGATTGAAATATCATTGTATGGAGGAGGATAATCAGAATCCCCATCTTCATTTACAGATGTTCTACCTCTAATTCGTTACAAAATTGCAGTCGCCTCTTGCTTACCATAGCTAAATCTGTAATATTTTATGCTTGGCACAATCTCCTGGAATGTCTCGGAGCAAGAAAAAGAACTGACATATTTTGCTACCTATCGGTATTTTAAGGAAATTTTTTGCACCCTATTCTAACTTATTATGATAGCAAAAAAAAATGCCAGTTTAATTTGACAAAAATTTGATTGGTGTGTGGCACTCTCTTGCCTGGGCCTCCTCAATTAACATTTAAAATCTTCTCAAACAATCTGAAATCCATTTTGAAAATAATTGAAACGCCCTTTTCCTTCACACAGATTGCTATTTATGACCAAATGCTCCCTGCAAACATTTCTCTCTCATCAAGCGACACAGGTGTCACAATTTGTATTTACATGCATAAAGCCATAGTTTGAGTTCATTTTCCGCCCGATTTTACTTGTAACTTTTTGTTTGTAAGCCGCTTGCATGTGTATCTGCTTACATTAAAGAAAAATGTATTTTTACTGTACAAAAAAAAACACAGGAGTATTACATTATCGTCAACGAATGGTACAATTAGCACCATATATAACGAATTGCACTGTTAGCGCTATAAAAGTGACTGATGGTACACTAAGCACTAGAAGAGTGACTGATGGTACACTTAGCACTAGAAGAGTGACGAATGGTACACGTAGCTTAAGAAAAGTTACGAATGGTACATGAGCGCTAGAAAAGTGATGTATGGTACACTTAGCACTAGAAAAGTGATAAATGGTTCTCTTAGCACTTGAAAAGTGACGAATGGTACAATTAACACCATATAAGTTACGAATATCACTATAAGAGTGACTGATGGTACATCTAACACTAGAAAAGTGACAAATTGTACTGTTTGCACAAGAAAAGTGATGTATACGAAACAGGCTGAGGTTCTGAATTTGGCAAAAGTACTTCCTCTCATTCCTCTCTCAGAATCTCATTACTATTTATTGGTAAATAATGACTGAATTTTCTTCAAAAAAAATACCGGAAGTGTTATTATTGAGCGTACTGCTTTAAAACAGGAATATGTAATATGAGAAAACATAAGTAAAATCAGAGGCATTGTTCAAATTGTAGCTATTAACGGATTTTATGCGATACAACGTTCAAAAATAGCTGCACTAAAATGACCAATTTAACAATAAAGCCGATTTTCTTGTATAAAGCCTTTTTATAACCAATAACGCAAAAGTTTCTTCGCTCAGTACACAGCCTCCCACCACAACACCTCCATCACAAAGCGTGCTATTCTTATTTCCCTGGGGAACAAAACATAATTGAGCTCTGGTACAACCACACCGAAGGCACTAATGGGTCCACTCTCTTCAAATATTGACCAGAACTTAGCTCTATTCTTTTTCTCTCCCTCTCTCTCCTTGTTATTTCTTTACCACTTAGAGATTATTTTTTTCCCTTCTTTTCTTATTCACGAGCCAGTTTAAGGCGAAGTTTACCAAGTTCTTTCCCTCAGTGTGTGAAGGTCGCATCCATTCGAGTTTGCTTAACCGTTTGTTGGAAAGGAAAGTGCAGTGGTACTTTTCTTCCAAGGAGACTAGAAGGAATTAGTTGGACAATGACAAATACGGAGGTCATTCGACTGTTTCAGTCATCGTCTCATCGAATTTCAAGTTCCATTTTCGTTAGATGTATATTTTCGAGGCGAGCGGGGGCTTTTATCGCGTTTCATCCAAAACTGTGAGATCTGTCGAGTGTTTTATGCCTGTGAGAGGCTTTCTCTGTAAAGCTGAATGTAGATGGCGTTAGTGTTTTTGTACGTGTTTTGTACCTTCGTCGTACAGAAACGTGTTTCCTATAGAATGAAGTCACGGTTTATTTTCCGATTATGATATCCAGCAAATCGCTAATCGAATTCATCATCATAAATTCTCAGTTTCGTGGTTTTCTTTGTTCAACTCCTAGTTATACAGTTTTTAAGAATTGATTAAATTATTGAAGTGGTTATACAAAGTAATATACTTTTGAAAAATCGAATAAATGACTATGATTGAAACAACACAAATTCATTTGTTTTATTCGCAAGGTAATAAAATAGATTTACACTATCTTTACCTTTTGAATTATTTTATTCGCAAGGTAAAAAAAAGTTTTGATACAAGGTAGGACTTTTGCATCAATATAATAATACATAAAATCTTAAAAATTAACTTAAGCGTGATAAAAAGATATAATTATAAGGACAAGTATTTAGACGATGGAAATTTCGAAGCAGAAGTTGATGTACGATAGTTAATTATTCAACCCCAATTACATTTAATACCAAATGCCACCAAAACTTCGATAAACTGCATTTTCAGATAATCCCAATGATTATCATGCGGGAGCATTAGGGTAACGGGGCATTTTCATTGGAAGTAAAGTTCTGTCTGGTTTGTTTTTACTCTAAAACTCCTTCTCATACGAAATACCGTAGGTAAAGTGTGTTCTACAAAACCATCTACACGTAAGCTTCTGTTAGAAATTAAGATATTTAGTAAAGTGCTGTTTTAACAGAACGGTTCACAAAATTAAAGTATGCAGAACCATTTTATATATATTAAATATCTAATAAAAATCCGTTGTTTAGCGTTATCAGTAGGATTGCTTCATTCTCAATATTACAATTTTTTTTTAAAGTATATCATCGTTTGGAAAACATCAGGATTTAAATTTCATAACTCGTTTTTCATAATCCAGTACAGTGCCATGATTGGTTGACAGGCGCTTATGTGTCTCTATCATAGACTAAATAGAGTAAGAATAATTTGATTGCTGAAAAAACAGAAAATATATATGACTGCATAGAACGAGAACATTTACTTGCCGTTTAATTGCGTGAGGAAGAGAGAGAAAGACTTATATGTAAATTTCTCTCACACAGTAAACCAACAAGTCTGCTGAGGACAATAAATTGGCTGAATGCTCCCATTTGCACCGACATGTTGTCTGTAAAGAAACGAAGTAGGCATGTGCATTAGGGTGTCCCTTATATGGGCGAAAAAATAAATTTGCAGTTATCAAAACGCATACCCTCTAATTCTTTTTAATATACTAAGTCTTACTTAAATATAAAATTTTAACTTCCTACGTTAATGTTAACCCGTGCCGACAGGGCCCCAAAGTGTATGGAAATATACATTTTTGAACAGATCTTAATAGGTAGCTAGATCATCGCAACTATGCATATATAGGTAAATATTGATTAAAAGACAAATTTAAGTAATGCCTTCAATTATTAAAAAATAAAGTTATACATAATTATTCAGGATACTTTCATTTTAAGGTATCTTTTTTAAAGTCTGGATACATCTTAATATGTTCTTGCACACCAGCGTAATAAGAACTGTTTATGTTCTTCTGCGTTAGTTAAACCATGGAAGGCTTGCATTAGCTGAACAGCTCTTTCAGCTGTGTCATTACTGCTTTTAAGCTAAAATTCTTATTTTTAGTTTCCACAAAGGCTGCATTTTCTTCCCACGAAGATACGTTTTCTTGGAGAAAGCTGCTGCCAACTTTTAATCGCGAAAACAAATTTTTGATCTTGATAGATACGAAATCACTCAATGATTTCCCTAAAACAATAAGAAAAATTTGTATCAGAAGAACATTAACAGAATTTAAAATAACAGATCAAACAAAACTCTCATCGTATAAAGATACAGACATCTGTTCCTTCGATGGAACATATATCTTCCCAAAATCATATTAACTTTATCTTAGTAAGTTCGCTACAATATTCGCCTTGGTTTGTTTATAAACAATATCGTCAAAGAATGATAATACTGCTATTTCCTCTGATAAATACCACTGGTGTTGACTGAACTTGCTCAGGGCCGCTTTGGAAATCAGTTTGTCAAATGTTTCATACTCTTTTAACGTCTTTAAAAAACGCAAATCTTGATTCGGCGCCTTCACCGTCAAACTGCATACAAGCCAGGACATCCACGTAAACAGCCACAATGAATAAGCAAACATCTTGCAACTATCGTTTGTTCTCAACGCTTATTTTGAACTGAGACTGCAGCAAACACATTTTCAAAGAGTAAATAGCTTTTGCCATCCATCGTGCTGGATGCATTGCGCCAGGAGATCTGATTTGAATTTTACTCTCGTTATCTCCTCTCAAGAAAATAACAAATAGTTCAATCAGTTCCCGATAATCGTCATGGATTTTTGCAGTTCATGGTTAAAAAACGTCACCAATCCGTTAATGGTCGTGTCAAAAAGATGCTGTTTGGCAAATCCTGTGCATGTTTTATAAGCATTAGGATTAATGTTTTTTCAGCTGTCTCTGAACTTTTCGATCAGTGAAATATCGGGACTGCTTGCGACTTGGTGGATCTTTGATTCAAATTCACTTTTTAGAAACAGTTCATAAACATTATGACGGCAAGCAAAGAGTAACAATTATCTTTCTAGATTTTGTTCTAAAACCTCACAAGCTCCATTCAAGTGGTCTGTATTAGATGCTGTCGTATCACAGCGCATTATTTGTACTTTATCATTGTCATCATAATCTAACAGTCAGTCACGTGATTGGTTATTTGAACTAAATTCTGCTGGAAGTACGTGGCGTATGACGCATTTGACTGCTTTGGAACCAGTCTGCTAGGAAAACCCGCCTTAACTGACAGAGCAAGCACGGCGCACGCGCGGCACCTACGACGCAACTTGTACGAACATGTTTCGATGGAAGTCGGCACGGGTTGCAATGCTCCAAATAAAGTAAAAATTTATTTTCGAGTGTTTTAGGGTCAAATGAACAAAACTAGAGCCTATGCGTTAGAAAATAAAAACTTTGAAAAATAAGGGACACCCTAATGTGCATATTTTAGCTCATGCTCCTCCAGCGTGGGGATCGGGTTTAAATAATGACGAGAATTATCAACTCCAATGCTTCTACAAAACAGAGAATAGGAATATTGTTTCACCCAATAGATAACCGCAAATGAATTCAAGATGAATTTGTAAGTGATTTTGATGAGATTAAAATTTCATCTTGAACATTTGATCTCGTGATTTATTGCTTTAAAATTGCAATATTTTAATTGAAAACATTCACTTCGATTAAAATACCGATTACTTTTAAAAGAGGTGTTATTCGAATCCTTCAAGGAACGCATTCGTTTAAAATTGTGTGCTTCCTTTTACATCTTTCCCTCAAGCCCTAGGAAAACGAATAAAATGGAATTAACAAGCTGAATTCAAGATGAATTCAACCACATATGAATTAAAGATGAATTTGTAAGTTATGAGATAAAAATTTCATCTCGAACTTTTGATCTCGTGATTTATTGCTTTAAATTTGCAATGTTTTAATTGAAAACATTCACCTCGATTAAAATACCGATTATTTTTAAAAGAGGTGTTATTCGAATCCTTCAAGGAACGCATTCATTTAAAATTGTGTGCTTCCGTTTACATCTTTCCCTCAAGCCCTAGGAAAACGAATAAAATGAAATTAAAAAACTGGTCTCACATTCTTTGATGGAAAAATGTTTTAGAAAGTTAAAATATTCTTTCCCGAACGTTGGGTCCCGTAATGACAAAATAAGAGCCTCAGGATAGCAATACGACCAAGAACAGCGTATTTTGGAAAGTTTTAGTAATCCAGCAGGCATTTGTTTCGAAATGAACTCAATCTTTTTTTTACCATTTTTATTGAAATAGCAGCCATTTTGAAAATGGCGTCGGGGCTTCAGGGAACGGAGACAAAATTAATAAACATCGTGGAGCACTGAAACCGGTGAAATTCAATAAAAATGACAAATGTGCTACTTTTATTTCTCTTTCGTTATGTGCTCATGTATGATGGAAGAGTAATTGAAAATCATGTCTTCAAGCAATATTTTCGAGTATTTTTATTTTTGATTTTGTGTTTTAACCTCACTCTTTCATTTTTTATATATACTGTGTGGCATTAAATGGCGTAAATTACGAAGCTGCATTTAAAAATATTGAATTAAATCCACTTTTAAGTTGAATCTTTGTTTTGTTTTAAAGATCTTTTATTTTTAGCAGGTAACAAGGTAGTTTGTTTTAATAATTTAAACATTTTGAAACTTAAAGATGGGATATTATGATAAATTATATTTTTAAAGTTGGAATGAAAGCTATCATGGTAAATTCAGTATAAATTTGTATAATAAAGATTTCAAGTGCAACGGAGATTATCTATAATTATTATGCTTTTCATACAAAATTATATAAATACTTTTCTTGTTTTCGATATTTAAAATTTATACAATATGTAAATCTGTTAATGAACTAATAACTTCGAGGACTTTTTGTGAGATACTATATTTATAGAATTGTTATAAACTCCATTTAACAGATCATTTCTTATTTTGATTTAAAACAAAGCTCATGTAAACTATAGACGTAATCTTTTTTTTTTGTCTAACATGGGGATAGTAAAATGATTTGGCTATTATTTTGTAAGGATTTCAATATCGGGATAAAATACAAAAATTCAACCTTTCGAACAATATTTATAGCCAAATTCTAACTGGTCTACTAGAACTTAGCTATTAATATCGGCAAAAGTTGAGTTTGAGTTCCAATCGATTACTAATCTATACAACTGCTCATACGGCAATTTTAATTTATACAGTTACGTTAGTAATTAATGTTAATTAAGTGAAGAAAATACACAATAAAATACGGCGTGGTATCGAGTTACAAGCATTCAACATTATCTCTTCGGTTTTTGCAGACGGCCTCTTCGCTTTTGCAGCCGGCACTGTTCCACGCTTCTTGGTGTTTAACTTGTTTTCCCTTCGCCCAGCCTCAATCTTAAATCGAATCTCTTCTAATTCAAATCTAAGTGCCCATTGGATATACTTTCTAATGGAACCCCCAAAATTTGTAAGTTTCTCTCTCATATTACTACTCTTTGAATATTATGATATCATTTCCGATTATTTTTCATTGTGATAGTAAATTTTGACATTTAGCATTGAGCATGTATTATATGCATTATATTTACATGTATTATACATTCTTATTTACATGTATTATACATTCTTATTTACATGCATTATACATTATTATTGACATGTATTATATTTAGCATGTACAGTGGTTCTTATTACGTCTTAAATTAATAATAAATTTAAAATCTGCTTGATTCAGACTCCAAATGAAAATTCTGTGTAATGTTTACTTCTTTGGTCTACATTTTACCTGAGGGATTTTGTCCTAGAAATATTATTGTCTGTAAGAAAGAATATTGTTGGTTATAAATCGATTCAGAAAGTATTAATAGTTTGTTGGAACGACAATTTAAAACCATTAACGCTACGTTTTTATTTTTAGAACTATCCAAGTTTGAAATGGTTGGATATGAAATGCATTTTGTATACACATTTACCAAACACGAATATAGAAAATTTAATAACATTGAAATAACAACATCAGTTGCGAGTAACGAAACTCACAAGATTAAACAGATTGTTATACTTGGCACACTCTTATCCGTCTTTCACATGTTTGCTAAGTTTCAAAAGTGACTTAAAAAAAGCCAGTTTGCGAAAAGAACTTTTAAAATATATTGTTTAAGCATTTGTCAATATTTGAGTTTGGAATTCTAAATTTTAAGATATCGTATTTCTTATTTACGGCTGAACGATATGCATTTTTAGAAAAATTGGTTACCTATCTATTTATAAAAGTTAAATACACCCATTATCGAGAAAATGTTAAAAAGATACGTATGTTTGCACAACTTGTTAAGGAATTTTATATTTTCGTGAATAGATATTTGAAGATTGAATCTGATCAATTGTGATTTATTTATTACTTTGATCCATTCTCTTTTTTGTTCCTACGTCATTCCTCTTACTCCAGCTACATGGATATTTTTTCCAAATTCAAAATTATGTCTGTTTTATTGACAATTTCTTTTCACACCATTTATGTTGAAGTTTTATAGCTGTTTTTCATATCTTCAAGGGATATTGAATTCTAATAACCCATCAATCCCTTATATTGTTATTAAATAGCTCAAATTGAAATTGAAACATAATTATAAAACCATTTCAGCAACATCCATTTGTAAAAGAAATACACTTACATATTGATCCATGCAAAACCTCAAATATTCTCAAAAATCAAGGTCGTTTAAATTATGCTACAAATAAATTTTTTAAGTCCATAATTCTTTTAAAAAAGAACTCAATCAAATTATTCTGATTTATGTCACCCTTTTCTGGAATACCTTATAAATTTAAATGCGAGTGCTGTTCAATGAAGAATGATCATAATAAAATACTCTCCATTACATGCAATGCACTTATACCACCTCTTTTCCAGTCTTCAAACACATACTGGAAGCTATTTTTTGACACAGGTCCTTCAAAATCGCCTACGCACCTTTTACCACTGTTTGTCATGATGAAAACCGCTTTTTTCGAAGGTGTTTCTTCAAATTTGGGAAAAGAAAAAAAATCACATGGGCTACAACAGGACTCTATGGAGGATGGGGAACCCACATGACATTGGTTTTTGAAAGATCTGACGAATTTTTGAGGCGAAAACAAAATTTCAATGCAGTGTATTGCACTTCGCGTGCCACATCCATTTTTGCAGTATGCGAAAATATAACTAGGCGGTCTTGGCCGGCTGCCAAGGCCTCAGCAATGCCATCATGACCGTGTAACTTGTGCTACCTATTCTCCACTTATCCCGCTATGCATTCAATATTAATTTAATTTTTCTTGATTTTTTTAATCACCTTTAAAAAAAATTATGATCATTTTGTATTGAACAGCCCTTGTAATTTCGTTTTGCATTGAATTCGTGATATTTAAAACAGTCTAATTTTTTGAAGTTGACAGATAATTTACTACATTATAATGTAGACTTCAGTCACAAAGTATTGTACACATACCCCTTATTTAAATTAGATTCCGGGTCCCAGTCAGTAACATTGTTTATAATGATATCATCATGAAATAAAATATGTATTCCAAACACTCGAAGTTTGATCGGCAGAAATGTATAAATTTTCTCTTCCTTCCCTTAGTTATTTTTCATTTTGCTTACGAGTACAATAAAAATATTCGAAAAAAGATACCGCTTTGATTATTCCTAAATTTTCCACATTATCCTGGTACTCTTAGACTTTGGACCCCCATTATCGTGGTCCGGGGAGATATACCATGATTCTCAAAGTAGCAAACATTCCTCGCAATGCATATCTCTTTTCCTTTTTGCACTGAATGTTCCCAACTTCTAATTCGCCTCGTGACTCTTGCCTAAACTATAAAATAAACATACACCAGCAGTATAGTATCGTAAAAGTATACAGATCAGCGCTTACTTTGCATTTCCAAAGGTCGATTTCTACTTTCCAAGCAGTCAAAAATCTCCCATTATCGCAGCTTTTGTTGTCCTATGCTCGAGATAAGGCCCTGTTTGAGTTTAAGAAAATAAGACGGTTGTACGTCTAATGCAAAAAAGATAAAAATAGAAATAAGAAATTATAACACTCAAATCCTAAATAACGATAAAACTTTATTATTTTTCATTTTACGTACTTTTCATTACAATGAGGAATCTTGTTCCAAACTTTATTCTTATTAAATTATACAAATAAAAGTCATTCCCTTGGTTTTAAAAGCAATGAATTTGATCCTAACATTTACAGAAAAGGATTTTCATATATTATTTTGTTGGATTCCTGGGCATGTAGAAATCCGAAGCAATGAGAAAGCAGATTTGGCAGCCAAAAACGCAACACTGACAAAATTTACGTATGAATTCAAATGTCCTGATTCACGACATTGGTGTGTTTTAACCCATGCCATAAATTCATCCTGGCAATTCACATGTGATTTCGAAAATCATAGAAAACTTCATGATATTCAACCATCTATAAATGTATTCAGCAGAACAAACTTAAACAGAAATCATCACGTTGAACAGACAAAGCTCATAATTGGACATTCCTTTTTACCCATGAACATTTACTGCTGGGAGAACCGGCTCCTTTATGCTCATCATGCAATAGTCTTTTTTTCCCTTAAAGTACATCTTGACAGACTGCCCGAATTTTAATTATCATAGATTAAACCGGGGGTTCCCAAAGTGTTTGCCGCGGCCCCGTGGGGTGCCACGTAGAGAGATAGGGGTGCCGCGAAGCATCCATGAAGCAGTTGCTATTATAAGGAGCAAATTTCGTTCGAAAATTAATGTCGTTAAAGAAATGCGAGTAGCTTTATCTTAACTCCACGATTAGAACAATTGTGCAGTGAGCAGCAGGCTCATCCGACGCACTAAACACACACATATACTTCCAAGAGCATGTTGAAGGTAATTTTATTTGTTTTATTTAAATTTTCACCTACATCTATGTTTTCCAAAAAGTGCAATTAAAGTATTTGTGTGAATTTTAAAAACGAGTTTTATTAATTATGTCCATGTTCTTACCACTTAATTCACTAATTTCCTCTTCAAAGCTGTGCAAATATGAAATATATAAATTATAATTCCCTTGAGGGTGCCACGACTTGGATAAGTTTGGGAACTCCTGGACTAAACCGATTTCGTAACTCCCTTATTACTTTAAAAGACTTGTTGATGGATCCATATCATAAGAACTTATTTTTATTCCTTGCTGACACTGGTATCGTAAACTATAAAATTTCATAATCGACCATAACTCACACACACAATTGTACTAAATTTTATTATATGGCTTTTTAAACTCGTCCTAATTAAAAACTAACTACGAACTAGTTATTGTTTGGCGCAGCATGGCCAAATCTGGCGCCTTGTGCCACAAAAACTCCATCAACCCACCAATCAACCAAACTTGGAATATCAAGTGTTTTCAGGTTTTACAAATCAACAAAATGACATTACTTATGATCTGTATACCGTTTTTCTGCTTATGCAGTTTATGTATTGCGTTCAGGTATAATAAGGCTTTCGGGAAAAGTCAGTCGACCTTGGGTCATTTGATTTCGGAATAGGTCTGAAAGCCGCGCTAGGAAAAAGCTTTCAGAATGAATTTCGTACGCTGTGGATGTTTTCCTACTCTTTATCAATGCTATCTTATGCTACCTCTCCAAGCCTTCAAAGATATAGCTGTGTCTGTTGAGTGTATCGATAATACGTAGTAGACAAACAAGGAAGTATAGTACAATGGCTCCCCGTGTCATAGTGCCAGGTTACTGTTCGGTATGTTAATGATATGAGTTAAATGTCTGGTATTGCAGTGCGATATCCGTATTAGGGATGCGACATCGATAGCAAAACATCGATGTTTTGAAACATCGATGTTCAAAATTAAAACATCGATGTTGATAATAAATACATCGACCCAAAAACATCGATGTTTTTAAACATCGATGTTTTTAAAATTCAGTGTATTTAAACTTTTTTCCCCATTTCTTAAAACTGGTTTAGCAACTTGTGATGCTACATCAACAGCAAAACATCGATGTTCAAAATTAAAACATCGATGTTGATAATACATCGCCTCCAAACCATCGATGTTTTTTTAAAATTCAGTGTATTTAAACTTGTTTCCCCATTTCTTAAAACTGGTTTAGCTACTTGTGATGCTACATCGACAGCAAAACATCGATGTTCAAAATTAAAACATCGATGTTGATAATACATCGCCTCCAAACCATCGATGTTTTTAAAATTCAGTGTATTTAAACTTGTTTCCCCATTTCTTAAAACTGGTTTAGCTACTTGTGATGCTACATCGACAGCAAAACATCGATGTTCAAAATTAAAACATCGATGTTGATAATACATCGCCTCCAAACCATCGATGTTTTTAAAATTCAGTGTATTTAAACTTGTTTCCCCATTTCTTAAAACTGGTTTAGCAATTAGTGATGCGGCATCGGCTCCATTACATCGATGTTCTTTTCTAAAGCATCAATGTTTAGAAAACATCGACATCGATGTCGCATCCGTACTTTTCAGACCCTTCATTCTTGGTCACTTTGGTCTAAAATTATGTTCAATTTGCTGATTATAAAAATTATGCTACTTGGTTATTTTGTAAATTTTTATTACGGTACTTTTTTCATCTAAAAATAAAACATCGACAACGTAAAAAACATCGAAAATTATAAACATCGATGTTACCAAAACATCGACCCCAATCCATCGATGTTAAATACATCGATGTTTTTTAAAAAACATCGATGTTTTGTAAACATCGACATCGATGTCGCATCCCTAATCCGTATTAGCCATGCTTACAAGATGTCTGCCCTCTCGTTCGTCTCGGTGACGAGACTGCGGCAATCGTTCCAGTAGGTCAGTTCGCCCCCCCCCTCCTGCACCCATATTCCTAAATCCGCATCATTGTGACTTGATTTCATCCTACTTGAACATCGATTTCTCGAAATAATAATTATCTTGTGTGTGACAAGCCACGATTCTTTCCCTGTTAAACTCAGGAACGTACCTGTGTGACTGCCAGATATTTGTACAAGACATAGTTAAACTTCTACATAAGGAACACAGAAAGAAAACGCCATTGGTGCATATGATTGGTATATGCACTGTAGTGCTAATCACTTGCATATCCTTCTATGATCTATGCATCGTGCAGGTTTCAATGCTATTTGATGATTAGAATAGCAACTAACGGAATAAGCAACATAATTAAGTTAGGGAATCCATTCGCCTATGTTGCCGCTTTGTTTTACATGTGCTTGATTTAAGCTATGGAGCTGCATAATATTGCTAAAATTTTACTGAAGCGCTCGCCAATGTGTTATAATTTTTCAGAAGTCTGATTGCGAAAAGTAATGAGAAAAAAATCTGGAATATGGAAACCAGGGCAGAAAAAAAATATGAATGAAAATGGGCTCAGCGTCAAAGCATAACGAATCCCCTTTAAACAAGGGAATGGGGTGAAATTAAAGTAGATGCTCAGAATCCAATAGTGGTATCTTGACTGAGGGGAATCGATGCACTCTATTGAAAACTATCATCAACAACAGTAAAAAGTAAACAAATTGCGTCACTTATTTTTAGATAATTTTATTACATTTAGCGGTTTGAAATCCATTCATATTATTCAATGTAAATGGATGTAAATAAAATCTGAAATGTGAGTAATGACTCCAAAACGACACTTTGTTGTCAACAAATATAAGCTATTAATAGAGTTATGTTAGATACTATGTGGGGGCTGATTGTTAATTATTATCCTCATATAATGACTAAAAGTTAATCATTCCATTAGGAAACAGAGTCGACGGACTTAGTTTTATGTTGAATAGTTTCACTGGCCCTTATTATGCATCTCTTGGGTATCGCAAGACTTTTCAAGCATTGTTAGCAAAAAATATTTTGTTTGTGGAAGAGGTTTGCGATCACAACAGTGTACAAGAGTTCAGTGTTCTAATTGGAAATGCATGCAAAGTGATTCGAAGTCTCCGAGCAAGAAAAGAAGTTACTATTATCTATCGTATATATTTGATTGTTAATGCTATTGCAGTCTGCATAAATAAATAACTTAACTCAATTTGTCTAAACAAAAGCGTTTCCTGGTACTTTTCATTAGTAGTGCATGTTTTGTGACCAGTGGTTTGTTGGTTTCAGTTTTATGCTCAAGGTCCATTAACGTAAAAGTTGCGCCAACCGCAAGACGAAAGCTAAGTAACTACAGTAGAACTCCAACTATCCGAACTCTAGTTTTCCGGATCGCCAATTATCCGGATCACTTTGAGAAAAAATAAATCAGCAAAATTTGCATTTTAAAAGCTTCTTGTCGGAAAATGACGAAAACGAAGTGTCAATTGAGGACATAAACATTCCTGGATTTTCCGAGGGCAGTGCAGGGACGTAGGCGAGTTGCTGGTGTGTGATTCTTTGGACCCTAGACTGCAAATTCTCAGTGACGATGAACTCATTCAAAAGACGAGAGAAGAACTCATTGATGACCAGACGACATTGATACTCAACCAAACGCGGGACCGTCAGCTAGTAGTGGCCTTCTTCTTCTTCTGAGAGGAAGCAATCCCCTCCGTACCGAGTTACTTAAAACCCACAGCGAATTGGCAGGGAAGGCCTCTAATGAAGAAAAGAAAAAAGACCCGGGCATGTGGGAGACGCGCTAGGTGCGCCAGGTTATCCGAGACAGTCAGAGTCCCCCTACAGCCTGCACGGCCCCCGCCCAAAGCTTGAGGTGTCCGTCCCAGCTCATAGTTATCATTCCAAACAGAGCCGCCTTGCTCACACGCTGGATTCAACATGCTCACCACAAGAGAGAAGCTATCAGATTCATTGGAGTTCATCGCCTGCTATAAGATTGAAAAAAAAATCCTCTTCAAGTTCGCGCCCAGGTTAAACCTATTCGAAGGGTCGTATCTGGTCTACGAGACTGAGAAAAATACAAAATAATAATGGACCGAACTCCAGGGGATGTGCATAAAATCCGACTAATTGTTTGGGGGTGTTTTTCTTGGTATGGCGTGGGACCTTTGGATGTCGTTCATGGTAAATTGTACACCGAAGCCTACATGAACATTTTAGACAATCAGATTCTTCCTACGCTCTGGCATTTTTATGGAATGCACGAATGTTACTTCGAGGACGACAACGCTCCATGTCATATTGCAGTCTCTGTTAAGCAATGGTATCAAGATATGGATGTAAAACGTCTTCTCTGGCCTGCTCAGAGTCCCGACCTAAACCCCGTAGAACATTTATGGGACGAGTTAGAGCGACGCTAACGGACCACGGAGCCACGTCCGAAATCTACAGCTGAGCTGGCGACATTCTTGCAGTAGGAATGGAGACAAATACTCATAGCTGTGCATCAAAACCTTGTTGAAAATATGTCTAGAAGGGTTGCTAGTATAATTGCCGCACGTGGGGGACCATCCCCTATTAAAGCATGTAATATTTCCCTTATACCATCACATCTTAATGTCCGGTCCACTATTGTAGGGTAGTGTATATTTACTGCAATTGATTTATCTTTTGAGTACAGATTTGGGTACTAGCTCAGGTGTTGATCTCGTTATCTGACCGTGGTTCGCAATTACGAGGATGTTTCTCTTCGGAATTGATACTTGATCTTGCTACTTGGATACTTTTATTGTGATCGAAATGTTTAAACCTCATTCTAACGAGAAAAACTATTTTTCAAGTAGATAATAGCATTCAATAAAAAGAGAAAAAGTCAAACAAGCAGCCAAACCAGCAATGAAAATTAGTTTTGAGAACATTTAGATACAACATTTGAACATTTTGAAATTCAATACTAAGAACAAGACAAGGGACGACACGGTCGGAATACGTACATAAAACACCTATCTCGGTACAACTTCAGTCTACGTTTATCGCGGTGGCCACGGCCTTGGCGGGTTTTTTTGGAGGATTTTTACTAGCGAGTTATGACAGGTTAAGGCAACCCATCTGTATTACTTTTATTTCGTTTTTCAAGGCAACCTCGGCAATCGGAAAGTTTAAATTTTCAGTTCTGAATAGTCTAGAAAGTTCTCTTTTTCAAAAATATCCGTTAAATCCGTTATCCGTTTGATTTCATTGGTTCGTTGGAAATCGTTTCTTTGATTGCATTGGTTCGTTTTTGAAATCTTCTCTTGATTCCATTGATTCGTTTGAAATCTTTTCCATTGGTTATTATAATTTTAAACTATTTTTTGATTTCATTGTCCGTTCAAATGTTTTCTTTGATTTCATTGGTCCTTTTAAATTTTTTCTTTGATTTCGTTGGTTCTTTTAATGGTTTTTCGCCAGTTGTGGAATTATATTTCATTTTTATTATGTCACGGTATAGTTCTGTCGTCTCAGTTTGTATTTTATATATTTGTATCTAACTTATTTATGTTTAACTTATTTATATTATTTACGTTTAATAAATTTTTAAACGTTTACGAATGTGTTTCTGAAGCATGTTAATTTCCGTTGTAAAAAGAAAAATCTCTCTATATTAAAAAAATGTTACCGCCGCCGCAGGATTGAAAACTGTGTTGTTTAGCTCGATTCTTAGACTTTTTCCCGAGAAATTACTGATCGGAAAAAAATGAATTTAACATGCTTTGTTCTTCATCGTATTCCCTGGATAATTATTAAGATTTTTTTTTTCCGATGCGGCTATTAGTTTAGGTTTTATTAATTGTTAAAGTTGAAGAAGTGAAATTTCTTCCCCGAGTGAGCAAAACACATTAAAATTTTCAGTCTTCAGTCGTGAGTTTTTTTTAAGAGAACCTCTCAACGTAAATTTTTGCAGCTCGTCGAGTTTTTTTTTTTTAATTTAAATTTGGTTCTTGATAATATTTTTTTATAAAATTCAGGAAAAATCGGGACATTTTTGTTACATTTTTTTAAAACTGCCGTATCTATATCTAATTACTATTAGTTTTTAATTTTTAAAATATCGCAGTATACCTCAGAATATACTCTTTCTTACGGTACTATTATTTTTGAAATCGGTTAATAATTAAATTGGATGCGATCAAAAGTTCGTCATACAAAATTCGGAATGTTTGGATATTTTCGCTACTTATTGTTAAAACCGTTTTTGTCTACGGCAAAAACCATTATTTTTTAAATTTGTAAACATCACTGAATACATTACATTACACTCTTTCTTATGGTACAATTATTTTTCAAATTGGTTAAATAAAATCGATGCAATTAAAAGTTGGTCACACAATTTTCGGAACTTTCAGATCGTAACTTCCGATACAAAACTAAAATGGTCATATCTGTATAGTATTACTGTTAGTTTTTAATTTTAAAAATATTGTAGTATACCTCAGAATATACTCTTTCTTACGGTACAATTATTTTTTAAATTGGTTCATAAATCAATTCGATGCAATCAAAAGTTGGTGACACAAATTTCGTATTTTTCAGTTCGCATAGCTGCTTCCGCAAGCAGTAGTGGGTTGCACATTTTAATATCGGGTTTGACAGATATCAAATTTATCATAGCAACAATTGCCATAAAAACGATTTATTTTTATTTGGCGAGGAAAAAAGCTCGCTTATTTCCCTCTGTTCTCAAGACAGTTTACCGACAAAGTACAGATCGTAAAGTTTGGATATTAACAATGTTTACTTAAAATTGTACAGGGAACAAGATGCAGAAGATTTTTTACTGATGCGGCTATTACTTTAGGGTGCATTAAGTGTTAAAGCAAAAAAAAGTGAAAGCACCTGCGAAAGAAGTATTGGTTTGAGAAAGCAAACCAAACGGATTGCGTAGCAATCCCCGGGGTCGGAGAGCGTAAGCGAGACGCAGCACGTCTGTGACGTCATGAACCGGAAAGTGAAATCAGCATAATACGAATTATTCAGATAGTTTCACTCTGTGAAAGTAATGTTGGTTTGCGAAGCAAACCAAATGACATCTGAATGGGGGCTCGTTACTCCTAGTGTCTCATTTCTTTCTCTACCAAGGAAGGCACTTTTGACACATCCTTCTCGTTCGAGAATTTTATTGCTACTAACGATATACTAATACTACATAACAGGGCGGTGTTTATAGGCAACGCCATCTACATTTATAACCTGAAGCAACATACTGGGGCCCGATGACCTTTAAGGACATCATAGAAACAATTATTATTAACATCAACTATACACAAAATACTTATTATCTACAATATCTTAAACAGTCCTGAAATTTACTTTCAGTATTAATACTTCTTAACAATCAATATCAAAATTTCCTAGATTAAATAAGAATATACAATTATTATACAGAAGAAAAAAAAAAGAAATAACATCATCAAATAACTATTGATAAAATTGTGAATCAATTCAAAAGTCAAAGAATGTTCAATTTTCAATTGGTAGTAGAACGATCTTATGAATTGGATGTTTGAGTTCTCCACAAGCAGTTTTTAGTTTTACTACTCTTACTTTATTGTCATTTCCAGGGTAAACTTGCATCACTCTTCCCATTCGCCACTTTAATGGTGGTAAATCATCCTCTTTAATGAGCACTAAATCATTTTCCTGTAAGTTTGGTAAATACTTATGCCATTTACCACGCGTTTGCAATTGCGTGAGATAGTCCTTTGACCACCTCTTCCAGAACGATTGGGATAGTTGAGTAACTAGTTTCCACCTATCACAAGTTGTTAGTTTTTCGTTCGTCACGTTTGGTTCTTTTATTCCCTTCAAGGCAGTTCCTATCAGGAAATGTCCAGGTGTAATCACAGATAGATCATTTGGTTCACTTGAAATTGGCACTAAAGGACGGGAATTCAACGCTGCCTCAATTTCAGCTAGAACCGTGAAAAATTCTTCTTGTGTCAGCACTTGTACCCCCATCACTCTTTTAAGGTGATACTTCATTGATTTCACAGCTGCCTCCCAGAGACCGCCAAAGTGTGGAGCACCTGGAGGGTTGAACTTCCATTCAACTTCTTCCTCAGCAAGGTAGTTGATTACTGATTTGGAGCGCCATGCCTGAAGGATGTTCTTGGTACCTACAAAGTTTGTTCCACAATCACTATGTAAGACTTGGGGTTTTCCTCTTCTGGCAATGAACCTCTTTAAAGCTGCAATGCAGGACTCCGAGGACATATCGCTTACAGATTCCAGATGCACAGCCTTTGTTGTGAAGCATACAAACACGCACACATACGTTTTCACAGCTTTCACTCCTCTACCTCTTCTGAGCTTGACCTGGAATGGACCGGCGAAATCCGTTCCTGTTCTAGAGAAGGCTCTGCCAGGAGTGGTTCTCGATGTTGGAAGATCTCCCATCAACTGGCTTGACAATTCTTTTCGATGACGAGCACACACCATACATTTTCTAATGATGCGGCGAATAGCAGTTCGTGCACTGATTATCCAGTATCTCTGTCTAATTGCAGAGTTAATTAACTGTGTTGCTCCATGCAGATATTTTATGTGGAAGTATCGGATAATCATGTCCGTGATGTGATGAGTTTTCGGCATAATGAGGGGATGTTTTGTGTCCTCAGGAAGGCTTGAATTTTTAAGCCTGCCTCCAACCCTTAGCAATCCTTCATGACCCAAAAATGGACTTAGTTGGATCAATTTGCTTGACGAACTTAACGTTTTGTTTTTCTGCAGAAGACCGATTTCCTCACCGAATTCACTACTTTGAACAGCTCCTATAATCAAATTGTGTGCCTTCGTTCTCTCTTCCACCTTTAAAAATGGTATCGACACTTTTTGCCCTCTAAGATTTCCCAGGAACCTGAGACACCAAGAAAAGAATCTGAGCAATCTATTCCATGATGAAAATTTAGTCCACAACTCTTCTACCAAACTCAATCTAACAACCAAACTATTAACCACAGTTCCTTTCAATTCCTTTTCTAGGACGTCCGAAGCAGGTGACCCTTTGCAACACTCCGTAGGCCAACTTTCGTTTTTCTGACCTAGCCAACAAGGACCTGTCCACCACTTTCCTTTTTCAACTAAAATCTGAACCGAAACTCCTCTGGTAACCAAATCTGCAGGATTATCCTCCGACTTACAATGCAACCAAGATTTCGGATCTGATCTCTCCTGAACCTCTAAGACTCTATTCGATACAAATTGTTTCCATCGCATAGCACAACCTCTTATCCAAAATAACGCGATCATCGAGTCAGTCCAAAATGAAATTTCGCCAATTAAATCTTTGAAGATATCCCTAAGATACTTCCCCATTCTAGCTCCTATAACACAAGCCATTAATTCCAACCGAGGCGAAGTAAGCTTCTTTAAAAGGTGCAACCCTACCTTTTGACATTACGAAGGAAACCTTAATTTCTCCTTTTGTTGTCACATAACGGAAATAAGCGACCGCACCATATGCAAAAGGTGACGCATCACAAAAGATATGTAACTCAACTTTCGCTTTACCTGGATCTCCACATCCTGACAAGAAATTCCTCTCAACTACTATCTGTTCTAAATTCTTTATCTCCGAGCACCGATTAGACCACTTTACGCTAATATTCTCCGGCAACTCATCGTCCCAGTCTACACCTGTTTCCCATATTTCTTGCAACAAACATTTGATCCGTACAACAAATGGAGTAAAAAACCCTACCGAAGATCATCGCTGCCGTTTGCAAAACACTTCGCTTTGTGCTCCTCAAGTTTTTCAAACGATCCAACAAACCTTTTGTCTTTAACCATAGAATATCTTTCTCAGAATTCCAATTCAACCCTAGTACCTTCAACTGTGAGTCACTGTCTTCCTCAAATTTATAAAGTCCTTTCTTAACCCATAATGCCCTCAATTCCTTAGAATTATATTTTAATTTCCTCAAATTGAAACCTCCTTCTTTTAAAATAGAAACTGCATTAGTAGATAATTCCAAAGCCATTTCCTCGTTGTCTGCACCATATTACAAATCATCGACATACAACGAAGAATTCAGCATCTCAACAACATCGGGTGAATTTTCCACGTATTTCTTAATGTGACTTTTAATTGTTGCGCTCAATATGAAAGGTGATGTCTGACATCCGAATGGTAATCTAGTCATTCTTTTTATTTTATGGTTTTCTGTTTTGTCATCCGATAGCCAAAGAAATTTTAAATATTTTCTGTCCACTTCAGCAATGCTGATCATTAAAACGCCTTTTCTATGTCGGCACTAAACGCGATTTTAAACTTTAGAATAACATCTAGAATATTAGGATTCAAATTTGGTCCTGTTTCTAAACAATCATTAAGTGAAAGGTTTTGTTTAGTTTTTGAACTACAGTTGAAAACTATGCGAACTTTTGTAGT
The DNA here is from genome assembly GCA_947359465.1 of Metellina segmentata. Taxonomy (NCBI): domain Eukaryota; kingdom Metazoa; phylum Arthropoda; class Arachnida; order Araneae; family Tetragnathidae; genus Metellina; species Metellina segmentata. Next base: position 54,144,213 of record OX375873.1, on the reverse strand, counting down.
ATCCTTTTCAGCTCTCACAACAGCTCTATGGGGCATAAAATATTCATTGGTATCCCTATCACAATCTTCTATTATTCCTTTATTCTGCTGATCCTGCAATATTTCTTTATATTCATTTGTCACCCATTCATTATTATCGAAACTTCTTTTTAATTCCTCAAACCTTTTCTCTGCTAAAGGGAAGTTACTCTTTAAATCGTTTGGTTCAGATTTCCATAACAAGCGAGTCTCGTATTTCCCATTAACGAACCTCAAATTGTTTTCGAAATCGTCTAGAACGCACTTGTCAGCTATAGATAACTCGTCTCGTTCACTGATTCCCATACCTTCCAAGTACCAAAGCACTTGAACATTTGGTACGATGCTTAGATTAGCAGACACCACACCCTCGCGGGATTTATGACTTTCCCCCTGACTTCCTTGCAATGTAAGACCAAAGATGGTTTGTATGCAGCTCAATTGTTTATTTTTTGTATCTCTGCATCGACGATTACATCCCAAAAAACATCTGCCCCATATGGATACTTTGATCTTCACTTTTACAAGTGTCAGCTAAAATTATTCCTCGCCTTTTCAGATCATTTTGCACTATCGAGTCTGGAATTGCTATGGGTGCTACTGTAATAGTTTCTGTAATTAACGCCTCTATTTCTATACATTGTTTACAATTGTTTCTGTTGGATAACTTTAATTTTGCAACGTTATATATTTTTTCCACTGGTTTTACCGAGCCGAAGGAATAGACCGATAATCTTTCTTTTCGAATAATTGACACTTTTAAATTATCCGCTAACTTTTTCGTCATCCAAGAACGTTCGGAACCATTGTCCAAGAAAATTCGTGTAAGTTTTGAACCTTTTTCTGAGCAAGCCATTACTGAACACGTCGCTAATAAAATATTAGAACTGGTAACAGACGAATTACATTGAGCTATAATTGAATCGGGTGATTCCTCCGCTCTATTATTCATTTTCTCATCGGTTTCGTTTTTATGTAACCAATTACTATGAGATGTACTCTTGCAAATGCTACACTGAATTTTAGCCTTGCAGAAACGTGCGAAATGGAACTTAGAGAAACATCTAAAACAGCGTCTATCCATTTTAAGTTTATTTTTTCGTTCCTCTAAAGTTTTATTTTCACAAAACTCATGCTCAGAACTATTACAAAACACACAATTTCTCTTTGCACTAGCCGTATAATTAACAGTTGATGGAGACCAAGGTTTGGATGGAGACGCATATCGATTGTTGTTAAATGTTCTAAAAGTATCCGGTTTTCTATAATTACCTTTATATTCGTTGCTTAAATTTTGATAATTTTCCGATTTAAAACGATATGAATACGTTCGTTTTCTAGATTGAATTTCCTTATCAAGAAAATCAAACAAATCCTTAAAATTCCAATTTTCTGTGTATTTCCTATTGAATTCTAACACAAGATCTTTTGGTATTCGATCGAACAGAATAGGGCTTAACAAATTACCGAAAGTTTGTGTTTCTACCCCCAACGCTTCTAAACATCTTACTTGTGTTTCGGCTTTATTGAATAATTTTCTTAAACCAGCTATGTCACTTATACTTTTAACTGGAGGAATTCTTAGTAACTCATTGAGATGGGCCTGAATTAATGTATTTTTATTACCGAAACGACTTTTTAATAATCCTAAAGCTGCATCGTTATTTTCAGAAGTTAAAGCAAATCCGCTTATACAATTAGCTGCCGTGCCCCCTAAATAAAACTTCAAATAATTAAATTTATCAACTTTAGTTAGATTCGTATTTGCATCAATGGCATTTTCAAATTGATTAAAGAATTCGAGCCAATAAGTTGGATCTCCATAATAGGTTCGAATACTTAATTTTGGTAACTTAACCGTTTTCGCCTCTCTTATATTATGGTTACTAAACATTTGAGCTGTTGCTCCAGCTGATTCAGGTACAACATTGACTATATTAGTCACAACTTTTGTCCATCTATCAATTGGATTACTTATTCTCTGCTTCCATAGAATAATTTTTTCTGAATATTCTTCGGAAGATGTAACTTCCGATTCTATTTCCGTTGCGTCGATTTTTGCTTCGATTTCTAAATTTAAACTTTGGAATATATTCCTTCATGCAATCAATGACAGCATTTCAAAAATATCCTCTCCATGTGTTTGACCTTTCAGTTGCAATATACCTAGAAGTTCTTCTTTAGGACCCGAAGACAAAATAAATCGAACAAAAAAAAAGTGTGGCAGAACCGCACTCAAGTGGCTAAATAGCCGTACTCAAGTGGCTAAAGAGCCCCTGGTGTAAGCGAAGTAAAATCTTCACTATCAGTTTGGTTTGTTTGCCATAAAAATCCCTCTCTTTCGCATGGTATTAATTCGCCGTAGTGAATCAAAAAGGAATTTATAGAAACTATGTTTTTTTGTTTACTTATTGTTATTTAATGTATGGATTTTGAAAATCGTGTTATTCATGTGTTATTCATTTAACAAAATGAGTCACTTTGTTTGCGCTTTCAGTAATCCTCTCAAAGTTCATGGTCAGGCAACCAAAAATAAAAATAAACTTTTATAAGTCTCAAAATATCTTAATTTTATATAAAAAGTTCAGTAAACTTTGGGCCCAAATCCTGCCTACACAAATGCCTTAGGGTAATACGATGGAGCACACAAAATATTCTTATTTTTACTGAAACAGCTTTGTGGTTTGCATATGTTGATGTTTTAGATTCTGTCAATCAAAACTAAATTTGTAGAACCTTGAGAAGTCCGCAAAACAGTTCTTGTATTTATTCTGAACTTAGCGCCGAAAATGTTTCACCTCAAGAAAAATAAGAAAATATGCCGACTTGGAGCAGATGGGGAAAATCCTGAGTGACACTTCAGTCAACTGTTCACTTGGAAACAGCTGCAACCAAACCTTGGATTTCAAAGCGGATTAGAAACGAAGGTTCAAGCAGAAGACGGACATAAACACGGGCATTTCGGCTAAAAATCTCAAAGGAGTAATGCCAACTCGTTGCCTGCAAACCTTGATTCTCTTACCAAGAGGAAGTACAGAAAACTTTGATAGAAACTGTCTTTTAGCACGAGGAAATGAAAACAGCTGCATCGGGTTGCACTCATAAACAGGGATTCATCTTTATAAATAACGGCGTTGCAGATTTGTAGATCATATAGCACCCCGCCAAGAAAAGTGACAAAAGTCAAAAAATAAAAATTTTTATGTTACGTCATTGAAAAATGTGTATGAGATACCCCAGCGTATTATATTACTATTCTATAGAATATGATAGAAGTTACCACCATGAATACTTACCTAAAAATTAAAAGAAGCTTATACTATTTCAATATAAGTTTTATAATATCCTTTAAGTTGATGTTTCTCAAATTCTGCAATTTTGAGTTGTATTACTTTTCTGGTTACTTTAAGAGTTAGCTCGTTTTGGTCATTTTTTGATTCAGTAGAGTAATTTTACCAGGATCTACAACATCTTTAGAAATAAATTTAGTTTTACGCTTCAAAAACACACAAAGAAAATAAGTAGTTGATAGATCTGTCATCTGAACGCATTTCAAAATTACGAGGTGTTGTCCTAGGTCGGTCCCTTTCGGAATTGATCCCGAACCTCGTCGCGAACAGTCTATAAATTCATGTAAGTAGGTGTATATTCAACAACTTTCAATGCGATGTAAATTCAACCAATCAACCATCTTTATAAAACTTGCATGAATAATATATGCACTGCGAGAGTTGATTGGTTGGGTTTTATGACGATAGGGCCATATTTGGCCATACTGAGCCAAACACAAGACAGCTAACATCAAGCAATGGATGTACACATAAAAAGTAAAGTTTTAGGACGCAGAAGAAAGAAATGCATTCAGGGAGGAATCGAATATGAGCCGCCTCACAGGTTGCAAGCAATCCACGATGTCCTCATGCTCTATGACAGGGACGAAGAACCTTTTTAAGAAGCTGGTCAAATTTTGTTCATTATATTTTTGTTCTAGCTCGTGGGTAACTTGTAAAAGGAGAAATATGGGACACAAAAATATAACTTTGTATGTTTTGCATTTTATTTTTGTGCTCTCAATTTTTTAATCCTTTAAAAAGTTAACGATTCCTTTTTTTTTACAACTTTTACTTTTGCAAGTGATGACCAAAAAATCTATATAAAAGGGGACAAATCATGCCCAGCCCCCTGCACTGAGTTTCTAATGAACAATTAAAAGAAAACAATAGATATGTATGCAATATTATATTTTAATAGATAATATAGTTACAGGTATGTGTATGTACAATAAAGTTTAAGTATATTTAATGAGAAATATGTTGTTTTTTGTTCAGATAATTTTTTAATATTAGGTTCATATTCAGTATTCATTACTTAAACGCATTTTGCAGTCAATTCACATTTTCCATTGTTATTGTGTTTTGAAAATGTTTTTGTAATTGAGGAAAATATTTCATGATTTTCTTTTTCAAATCCCTAGTAAAAATGTCAAGTTTCGTCATAAATATTCTAATATTCTCATATAAATCTTGAAACAGCATTATGTATAATCAATGAATCTAAAACAGCATTATGTATAATCAATGAATCTAAAACATTTTACCAATAATCATTTATACATTTTTTTTTAATTTTTAAGTTCCTTATCAACACTTATACTTTCTTCATATTTTTTTAAAAGAGGGGTTCGGAAAATAATTAAAATTATTTATGTATATGATGATGATAAGTTTATAAAAATCAACGCGTGGGTCGTTTAAAATGCCTACGTTGGTCAGTGTCTGACCCGCGGGTCATAGGTTCGCCATCCCTGCTCTATGAGGTAGATAGGTAGGTATGTGAATTAATGTCGTACTGGAGCAATACAAAGCAGACTATCCAGGCTCTATGAGAAAATTTTTTAGCGAAGACATAAGCAAACTAGTGGTGGTAGAAAAGTAATTCCTGCAAAGAACTTCTTTGATTTATCGCCATTATTGTAATTTTTAGTGTTAATTTTTAATACAACGACGTGCTACAATGGCATTAAGGCTAGCTAAATTACACCTACGGTTGCGAAAGGTTTGCCGGAAAAACCATCTGTATTCGTCTGAAAATGTCCTCTCAACCAATTCCCTTGAAACTTATTTCCAAATTCCAAATCAATAATGCAATTCACTTGGATTTCAAGAAATGAAAAAACCTTATATTTTGCTCCTTGCCGAAAAACTAAAAATATCCGGTTGCTTCTGCAACAAAGCTCAAGTTGTCGGAGACCCCACAAGAAGCTCGAATTGATAGCGTGCAGAAAAACCTCCCAAAACGCCATACCTGGAAGAAATTTACGACACAAATCTTTCGAAAAACCTCCAATAAAGTTCAGCCGAAACAGAGTTACAAATAATATTAGGAAAAATGTATTTGAGAAATAAAACAAAAACGTTTGATGCCGTTATTGTTTCTTCTTGAGCTTACTTTAGAAAACAAACGTTCCCTATTTTGGTGGGCCAATTTACTCGTGTGCTAGAAGAAAGCGAGTATGAATAATTCTTTGTTTCCTTCGGTAGCAATTGCTGTTTTTTGTGTTGGTACATATTTGTAATCCGTCTGTTCCCTTTTTTTGTAAACAAACTAGAACGGTTAATATTTTTGCAAAAGAGTTGTTTTTAAGTAGGGAAATAGAAGTTTCTAGGAAAAAGTAATCTGAAGGTCTGGAAATCAATACAGTTATATCACGTTATTAGTTACTATGAGACGAATTTTCTTTAGGTAAGTCAAAATGTATTTGGAGATGCGGCACAGTTTCAGTCTTCGTTTTTCTCGGTGGCAACGGCCTTGGAACTTTTTATGGCGTACTTCTAATGTCGGCTTGGAAAGAATTATTTAAAATACTAGGGGGCTCCGCCCCCTGATTGCTTACGCTCGCCAACCCCCGAGGATTGCTGCGCAATCCCATTTGGTTTGCTTCGCAAACCAACACTCCTGTCAAAGATGTTGTTGCTTCAGGTTATAAATGTAGATGGCGTTGCCTATAAACGCCGCCCTGTTATGTAGTATTAGTATATCGTTAGTAGCAATAAAATTCTCGAACGAGAAGGATGTATCAAAAGTGCCTTCCTTGGTAGAGAAAGAAATGAGACACCAGGAGTAACGAGCCCCCAATCATAGTGGTGTAAGAAGTGGGGTCAGTAGATGGATGGAACTTCTGAGAGTTTCCAGATGTTTGAAGTAGGGAGTTAAAAAGTCTGTAGTTTTGAGGTGGGTGTAATTTCTTTCTCTTTGGAATGTGTTGTGTAGGACTTTGGTGATATGTGTTTGAAGATTTGATAGTTTGGGATTTATTGTTGCTGGGAAGAATTGGTATTGTTGCGTATGAGATTGTGCTGTATAGGATATGGTGTATAGGAGATGTTGTATTAGATATGTTGTGCTGTTAGGTTATGTTGCATAGGATTTTAGTTTAATTAGAGTTGTGAGTTTTTGGAGAGTGTTGGTTTGAGTTGGTTTGAGTCAAGTTTTTGAGTTGATTTATTGGAGCTGTGTTTAGTTATTTGTATATTCTTTGTGTGGATTTGTTTTGAATAAGTATGGCAGATCTTGATAAACTGAAAATGAAACGTACGGTGATTCGTACTGGAACATCAAAATAAGTAAATAAGATAGATGCTAAGATTCGGGAATTAGCTAGTTTAAATGATAAAGAGAATGCAATTAATGCGTTAAAAGAATTTCGCGAGCAATTAGTAGATAAGGAAAATGTGCTCACTCGATAAATCGTTTCAATTTCAACAGATAGAGAAAAAGTACGACCGGAGTAAAAAAAGGTTTTGTTTCTAATTTGAAGAAAAATATTAATCACGAGATCATTGTTTACCATTGCATTCATTCATCAAGGAGGGCTTTGTACGCACGCATTTCTAGTAGATGCAATGTTATGGAATTAATGATCAAGATTTTCAACATAATTGTAGCTAAAGCTCTTTTGCATCGACCCTTTAAAGAATTTTTACTTAAATTGGAGAGTGAATACGCATATCTTCAGCTGCATAAGGTACGTTGGCTTTAAAGATTAAGCGTTTTAAAACGTTTTGCTTTCTTATTATTTGAAAATAAAGCATTTCTCCTTGAGAAGGGTGTTGATTATCCTGAACTAATGGAAGATCAGTGGATACAAAAATTTTATTTCATGGTATACCTTACGTCTTATCTAAATAATCTTAATCGCAAACTGTGTGGGTGTTTACTAGCCAGTACAGCGTTCTCCGTGACAGTTCTTTTCGTGGGGTCATGTATGACCTATGCTCGCTAAGCCCCGTTGATTCCTACGAATCCCTGGTGGTTTGCCTCGCAAACCAAATGGGAATTCGTAGTCTATTGAATAGAAGCCATACTACCGTTGTCCGTGTTGGTTTGCGAAAAATTCGTAGCCTATTGGAATGAATTCCCTGCGAATTCCAATTTGGTTTGCTTCGCAAATCAAATTATGAATATTATGAACAATGGTTTATTTCGTAAACCAACACCACGGGCAACGCCGTGATGGCCTCGTCATTGTCAAACGCGGCCAAATTCGATAATAACCATCATGGCGTTGCCCATGGTGTTGGTTTGCTTCGCAAACCAAATGGGAATTCGGTGTGACATCACAATCTCTTGCGAAAATATAAATTTTTAATTGAAATATTATTTATTAAAAGAAATTCAAACGTATACGGTATCACTCTGGTGTCAAATTTTCCGCAGGTTTCAAATCCATTGCAATTTTTAATCTATCTTTAACGATCCCGATTTTCCAAAAAAGAAGTAAACAATGCCAAATGTGTATACCAAAATGTGTGGGGTTTTTTTTGCTTTCTTTTGCTGAAATCGTAAGAGGGCAGGAAATGTAATATGTTTATTTTTGGAACTCGAAGGTTTACGCGACGTCACAATATCTTGCAAAAATATAAAAGATATTCAATTTAAAAATTTTATTTATTTAAAGAAAATCATATTTTTAGGTATCGATGTAGTGTGAAATGCGAAACTTTCCTCAGAATACAAATCCGTTGAAATTTTTACTCTGTCTGTAACGGTCCAGGAGATTGAATAAAGAACTTAACATTTCCAGTTAAAAGTTTATTTGTTTTTTATCGTCTGCTAGAAAATATTTTCTCCGCGCAAATGGAAAAAACAAAAACGGAAAAAATACATTTAGAATCTGTGATCTTTTATGCTGTTGCATTCAATAATAATGAAATTTCATTGAATTCATTTATAAATATTCTAGATTGAATTTTAAAATTCGCCGTGACCCAAAATCGCAAAAATTTCGGACTACCTGTATGCCAAAGCCCATTACTGTAAGTGCCATAGATTCGTCAGCAAATTGTGTGCAGGAAACAAACAAGCAGACAGACAAATAAACACTTCCTTTTATATTAGAGATACATAAAACGATGCAGATGATTGGAACGCAAAACTTCGTTCACCCAGAGATACCAAAACGTTTGCTGAAAATTAAAAGCAGCTACGAATGTTTGATTCGTCTCGTAGTAAAATCGGAATCGAAAGAGCACGACATCGAGACAACGAATGAAGATATAAAATCGATGTAGCTTAAAGAAGATCCATGGAACCTTAAAAATGATTGTAAAAGAATAACGACCTGGCGGTTATTGTCCACACTTTCCCCGAGACGATTTTCCTCCAAGTCATTATTTGCTAATGCAACATCAGTCTCTGTTGAGCTCAGTTTTTCAATGTTAAGGAAATTTCTGGCCAAGGATCAGACATTCAACGACGTCAACACGTTCTTTTGTAATTAATTATGTATTACAATACTGTTATACACAACTAAAATTGGCAGTAAATTTTGAGTTTCTTTCATTTTTTACAAATATTTTATTTTAGATTTTAGTGTATCGAAAATAATTGCAACTTTATACCCATAAATGCAACTTTAGGGAATGATAAATACAATTTTTCCCATTTTTACTGCACCAAAAAAAGTTGCTCTAGTTAAAGGCCACAACATTTTTTCCTGCAAAGTGGAATATATCGAAGGTAGTGCCCATAATAGGTTGGATCATGAAGTTGATAAACAACTGTTACAGGACTATGGAAATAATAATATTCCAAAACATCGAAAATCTGATTTAGCAACGTTGGAAAGAAATAAAAACTCCGAAATCATCCAACGATTATTGAAGAACTTAAATAACGCAAATGAACAAATTTACTCATCTTTATTTTACACGAGTAAAGTATAAACAAAGAACATGCCCTATCCCACAGCTTCGAAATAGAAGTCTTTAAATAGATACTTTATCAGATCTTAAGTTTTCTTGCTCTTAAGTTTTCAACTTAGGCTATTAATGTCCACTTTCCACTTTCAAATAGGTAAAAAGATTTCCTTCGAGTTTCATTGAATTAGCTAAAGAAGAGTATTCTTATTTGATCCAAAAGAAATATTTGCATTTAAACGTGAAACGTTGTTTTATTGTATGAATAATTCTTAATTATTACTTTCTCATGTGTGTGTGTGCGTTAATTAACTTAGAAAGAAATTAATCTCACACACTCTATACTTTAAACGTAAGTTTTAATTTTTGGTCTTTCTACCTCAGCGAATAAGCATTTAAATAAAGGGTCTTACTGTTTTAATTTTAAGTATAAATTAATTATTAATTAATTAAGTACGAAGTGAAATTAAAATATATGAGTGATGGAAATATTTTTTTTTTTGTATTCTGTACCAGACAGGGGCGCAACTAGGCTAGTTTCTACCCGGGGCAAGACCTCGCCTTGGTGCCTCCCCCCCCCCCCTCCACCACCCCCACCAACCAAATTAAAACCCTCCCTTACAACATCTGATATCGCCACCGCACATTATTTCCATTAATTCATTTTTTTTATTAACTTAGATGGTTAAATGCTTGACTTTAAAGGTAAATAGATTAATTTGCAGTAATTTATTTTTTAATACAAGATAAAATGCCTAAGATTGACAAATAATCTGAGAGTAGTATGTTTGGTATCTTCTTTCAGAATTATCATAATCGCTGTAAAGGAAATGAAAAGGTTTAACAAATGATATCGGGATATGTGATCTATATCAATATCAACAGACTGTTGCTTTAGAATAGGATATTTAATTATAATTAATAGTACTATAATATTAGGAATAAAACGGATTTTGCTCCAGTTATTATCTTGGGTATTTTACACAATCTCTCTCTCTCTATTGACTAAATGGGATAAAAATGGGAAAGCTTGAACTAAAACGTAACGGACTTTTTTAGCTGCAAATGTTTTTACAGTGTCCTCAAATGATATAACTTGTGTTATATTTAAATGATGCTCATGTTGATTAGTCGTTGTTGTCCTTTTAAGTTTGAGGTAATTTTTTATGATCTCTAGTTTGCTAAAACTCCTTTCATTTGAGGCGACAGACTGGTATTGTGAGAAAAATTCTCAATGATGTTGTTATGTTGCTATAGGCGTCTTCTAGTCCGTTCTTATATATTAACGTCAGAAGACCAGATGGTTTAGCCGTTTTCATATTAGGACTAAAATCTAAGGTATGATATTAAAACTTTCCATTCCTTTTATCAGCGCTCGTCCCTGTCAAAGTCTTCTTTCAAGTATCTGGTTCTTCAATTATTCTCCATTCTTTATTTCAAACCGAGCTCCAATGAAGAGACCAAATAAGCTATTCATATTTTGAATGGCTTGAAAAATTTACCTCGGTTCTTTCAGAATCAGTTCTATTATTATTATAATCAATAACATTTTCTGAGCATTTTCCTTCTGAGAATTCATAGCTATCGTCTTCACCCTTCTCATCAAACATCAGCTCTTTCTTTACCCTCCGTACTTCTTTAAAATGAGGATCTAAGTTGAGCTTTGCTGCTATTTCTTTCACTTCTCTCATTGGAATCTAAGGAACTAGTTTGACCTTTTTTATTCTAATTCTGTGATCAGACGGTTAATATGTTTTCCTGATCAATCGATAGTGATGTCCTCTAGTTGGAATCGTTTATTTACGATGTCAATATAGCTTAATTCCTTACATCAAAAACAGGAGAGGACAATTAATTGAAACGTTTTGACATTTTTTTAGAAGACTAGGGGGCTCCGCCCCCAGTTCGCTTGCGTTCGCCGACCCTCGGGGATTGCTGCGATATCACATAACCAACACTCCTTTCGCAGATACAATCTACTACGACGGCGAAACTATCTTAATAACTCGTATAATACTGCTTTTACTTTCTGATCCATGACGTCACAGCGAGGGCTTTGAACCCTTATCGCTAACGCTCGCCAACCCACAGTGATTGCTTCGCAAACCAAGACTTCTTTAGCAGGTATATCTCCTTTTTTATGTTTCAACACTTCATGTACTCTAAACTTATAGCTGTATCAGTAAAAAAAATTCTCCATTTTGTTCTCTGTACAATTTTTTATAAACTATGTTAATTTCGTAATTTTCTGATCCGTACTTTCTTTGGAAACCATCTAAGGTCAAATTAAAAAAAATCGGTGCTATGATAATCTTTCGAAGGCTTCTTCCTTTTCCACGACGTCAGAGCGTTTCACCTCAAGGCCAGTTAGAAGGATGTAAGAACCGAGAAGAAAAATGTGTACACTGTCGCAAAATTATACTTTTTGTCGCATCGAATTTATTTATGAACCAATTTTTAAAATAATTAGACCTTACGGAAGAATGTTTTCTAAGCTTTCACATAGTACCTTCGAATTTTAAAACTAATAGTATTAAGCTATAGATTTGACAGTTTTAGTTTTGTGTCGGAAATTACAGTAAAAAGGTTCTAAAATTTGTATGAACAACTTTTAATCTCATCAAATTTATTTATTAACCAATTTTAAAAATAGTTATACCATAAGAAAGGTATATTCTAAGGTTTTCAGTGATGCTTTCAAATTAAAAATAATAATAATATGCTATAAATATGACAATTTTAACAAAAAGTAACGAAAATTTCTCAATATTCCAAAATTTGTATGACACCACCGTCCCAGTCTAAGTAATTTGGTGTGCATATTTAATTGTATAAGGGGCCTCGGTAGCCGGTTTAAAGAGTAACAGATTAGCTATCCGAAAGTTGAGAGTTTTCAACTCGTTCCAAGTCTGTAAATATCTCATCTTAAGTACTTGAATAATGTGTTAGTAATGTTGGTTCAAATATTTACACATGTGTTGATCTTGTCATCTCACCACGACTCAAAATTGCTCAAAGCGTTGTGGGTTCTTTCACTACGGGATTGATTCCAGATCGTTAGCAATAGCCCATTGTAATGCTCTAGTACAACGTTGATTCAACTACCTACCCACCAAAATATTTATATATTAGCTATTATATATTTATTATTATTTATATATTAGCACATTAAGAAGAGTTTTCATTAAAATAAACGTAAAAACTGTATGATCCATAGTCCAGGGCTCGAAAATTTCCTGTGCACAGTGCACATGAAAATAAAATTGTGCACCTAATTTTTGTACGCTAGGTGCACGCATTGCACCTAACGTTAAAAAACAGGTTGGGGAACATGTGTTATGTTATTTTGATGTTTGAACAAAATATTAGCATCGACCTCTCTCGCTCTAAAGGAACGTAATTAAAATTTCTAAATACACACTATGCGAAAACAAAATCGCTGGGCCGTAACGGGTTCATACAGGAGGAAGGTCAACTTGTGTCATAGCCACCAGAACTTTCCGATGATCGAAACATTTTCCAGATGGCTCTGTTGAAGCGACTGTCGTGGTAGCCGTTAACCGGAGAATTTAGATGTTTAAACATTCTTATTTACCATCTACTACTAACCTATCTAAACACATCTAACTAACATAACGTTAAAAAACAGGTTGGGGAACGTGTGTTATGTTATTTTGATGTTTGAACAAAATATTAATATCGACCTATCTCGCTCTAAAGGAACGTAATTAAAATTTCTAAATACACACTATGCGAAAACAAAATCGCTGGGCCGTAACGGGTTCATACAGGAGGAAGGTCAACTTGTGTCATAGCCACCAGAACTTTCCGATAATCGAAACATTTTCCAGATGGCTCTGTTGAAGCGACTGTCGTGGCAGCCGTTAACCGGAGAATGTAGATGTTTAATCATTCTTATTTACCATCTACTACTAACCTATCTAAACACATCTAACTAATAATGTAGTTTACATTACATTAATGCTCTTAAATTACGTTTTTTTTTAATGTGTTCCTAAAATATAACCTGTGCACCTAATTTAAAAACTGCACCTTAAAAAGTGCACCTGTAATAAAAAATCTATTTCGAGGACTTCCATAGTCTATGTCGAAAACTTGAATTTGCTTCTTCCTAGAAAATATTTTAAGAAGAAAAATACCTAGAATTCTTAGAAATATTCAAAGTTTTATCTTTTTATACACACAACCGCTTTGGGGAAATGATGTTTATCTCGTTTAGGTGGTGTATACATAGAAATAAAACTTATTAGTAATTTTTTCACAAACTTTTTAGACTTTTAGGCAGCCCAAGATGGGTTAAGAGTGGCATTTTTCTCTACACTTGAGCAGTGAAAAGATTTGTTTTCATATATCATTGTTATAAACCGGAAAGTTTTTTTTATTCATTCATGCTCAAGAAATACTTCACTTGCAAGCGTTTAGAATAATTTTATGTTCGACTAAGATCCCAGGTTGTAACAATTCCTTATCCTTTCATAGATATTCTATCTATGAAAGGATAAGATATATTATCTATTAAAGGAATCCTTCCTGTTAATAGATTCTCTTATCTATAAAAAAATAATAATAGTTTTGCAGATATTAACTGTCACTATAATTGCTAAAATCAAATCGTTTATTCTATTTTAAAGACACTTTACTACACACAGACAGTTTACAGAACATTACTTTAAGATTACTTGTTCCATTCTTCAAACTGCCATTGTTGAGGTTTTAAAGACTGCATTTTAGAAAGTTATCGAACTTAAAGAAATTTTTGCTACTATACATATAATATTACTGTAGGTGCAACAATGCAAAGTTGTGCATTCTATATTTTTACTAGCATAATTACCTTTCGTTTATCGGGTTAAATGAATTAAATGTTAATTAAAAAGTGATCACACTAACTAATCACTTATCTTTCATAAAAGAATGCTAGCATCATTTAAGTGTACGGAAAATAATTTTTAATATAATTTTAACATTTTCATCGTTTCTACAATTTACTTCGGACGCAAATCCGCATACATGATGTATCCATCCGTATACTCCATTTCATATTCATCGTACTTCGCCTGCAAGACTAAATACAAAAGGGTTTTTTTTCCAATGCGACTACTTAAGAAATCGATTTTGCGTTTTGGAGTGATTACTAATATCCCCGTACATTCATTTTCAATAAAAATTGCGAATTTTCGGCGGATAGACTTGATTTTAGATTTTCTATGGGTATGTTTTACTTGCAGCATTCTTGTACCTAGTGTGCAATGTTTTCGAATTTCATCATGAGAGGATGGTAAGTTAAATTGTTACGGTATTCGTGACAAATTTAGTTATACGACATTTTAAAGTAAGATGTTACATACCTTAATTAAAAAGCTTGTTTTGCATATTTTATTGGTTTTTTTTTTTAACAGAATTCTACAAATCACACACACACACACACATTACGTATTCAACTAAATATTTACGAAAGTTGGTCGAAACAAACATATACAGCCTAGAAATTTCTCTTGTCTGATATTTTGTAGGAAATAAATATATCCTTAATATCTAACTCCTAAATAATATGCCTGCAATAGGTAATATACCGGGACACATGAATACAAACAGAAACAAAACTCCAATCCTTGAAAAAATGCAGAATTCTGAAAACAAATATTTGTGCAAACGTGTTGAATTTCGACTTATTGAAATTTGAACATTGTTGATAAGGACAATGATTATTTGTTTACAAAAATAACACACATTTATATTACAGGGTTATTCAAAATGAATCATCCGATTTTCACAAATAAACGACGCAGAATGATAAGTAATATATGAATACAAAGAAAAAATATTAAAGTTTTTTGTACAAGTGTTTGACATAATTTCCTTTAGTTACACGTATAATGTCAAGACGGTATGTAAATTCCTGTCAAACACGTTGTAAAGTGTCAGTGGTAATTGATTGTACAGCAGCAGAAATCCTTTGTTTAAGTTCGCATAAATTTGAGGTAATGGTGCCATGTACAATTTATATGTTACGATTCCCCAAAGGAAGAAATCACATGGGGTCATATCAGGTGACCTAGGCGGCCAGCTGTGTAACATTAAGTCATCTGGTCCACTGCGACTGATCCAACTGCGAGGAAGATCAACTACGTGTTAAGGAAACGACCGACGTGGTGCCCCATCTTGATGGAAAACGAAGTTGGAGAGATCAACCTTTACCTGGGGGAAAAGCCAGATTTGCAACATATCCAAACCACATACGCCATTATCACTTCTGCCACTGAAAAGCTTCTAAAACGGCTTTCGTGAAATTGTTTCATGAAAATCACACGAGTACCACCTTCACAATATAAGTCTTCCATATTTTTCATTTTATTCATGTATTTTTTATCATTCTGTGTCGTTTATCTTTGAAAATATGGAATTTTGAAATCGGATGATTCATTTTGAATAACCCTGTACTTGGGAATCCTCAAATATGACCGTAACATCCCTCTGTCAACTCAAATACGCAAACACGGAATTCTAAATCAAATAGAAAAAGGTGATGAGTCATAGAGGACCTGGCAAACTGTCCTGGCCCCGAAGGTGCCTCAATATCCATTATTGACAGTCTGCCTTGGTATCTGGTATCTCTCTATCTCTCTATATTAAAAAAAAGTTACCGCCGCCGCCGCAGGATTGAAAACTGTGTTGTTTAGCTCGATTCTTAAACGGTTTCCCGAGAAAGTACTGATCGGAAAAAAACAAAATTAGCATGGTTTGTTCTTCATCGTATTCCCTGGACAATTATTAAGATTTTTTTCCGATGCGGCTATTAGTTTAGGGTTTATTGTGTGTCAAAATTGAAGAAGCGAAATTTCTTCCGCTAGTGAGCAAACCACATACAAATTTTCAGTCTTCAGTCGTGAGTTTTTTTTAAGAGTACCTCTCAACGTAAAGTTTTGCAGCTCGTCGAGTTTTTTTTTTAAATTTCAAATTGGTTTTTGATAATATTTTTTTGAAATTCGGGAAAAATCGGGACATTTGTGTTACTTTTTTTTAAAACTGCCGTATCTATATTTTATTACTATTAGTTTTTAATTTTTAAAATATCGCAGTATACCTCAGAATGTACTCTTTCTTACGGTACTATTATTTTTGAAATCGGTTAATAATTAAATTGGATACGATCAAAAGTTGGTCATACAAAATTCGGAATATTTGGATATTTTCGCTACTTCTTGTTAAAATCGTTATATCTACAGAAAAAAACATTATTTTTTAAATTTGAGAACATCACTGAATACATTATATTACACTCTTTCTTATGGTACCATTATTTTTAAAATTGGTTAATAAATAAAATCGATGCAATTAAAAGTTGGTCGTATAATTTTCCGAACTTTCATATCATAATTTCCGATACAAAACTAAAACTGTCATATCTATATCGTATTACTATTAGTTTTTAAAATTGAAAATGTCGCAGTATACCTCAGAATGTACTCTTTCTTACGGTACAATTATTTTTAAAATTGGTTCATAAATAAATTCGATGCAATCAAAAGTTGGTGACACAAATTTCGTATTTTTCAGTTCGCATAGCAGATTCCACAAGCAGTAGTGGGTTGCATTTTTGACTATCGGGTTTGCCAGATATCAAATTTATCGTAGCAACAACTGCCATACAAACGATTTCTTTTTATTTGGCGAGGAAAAAGGCTCGCTTTTTTCCCTCTGTTCTCAGACAGTTTACCCAGAAAGTACAAAGTACAGATCGTAAAGTTTGGAGATAAACACGGTTTACTTAAAATTGTACAGGGAACAAGGTACAGAAGATTTTTTACTGATGCGGCTATTAGTTTAGGGTGCATTAAGTGTTAAAGCAAAAAAAAAGTGAAATCACTTGCGAAAGAAGTATTGGTTTGCGAAGCAAACCAAACAGGTTGTGTAGCAATCCCCGGGGGTCGACGAGCGTAAACGAGCAGAGGGTAAGGGTTCTTTAAGTATTGAGGATTTTCTTCTGTCACTAGTTTAAGTCCCGCCCAAATCACATTAAAAAAATGGAGTTGCCAGATACTAAGTAGAAATATTAAGCTTTTATGATCAATAAGTTTTTTGTTTGGGCTTTTTATGTTCCATTACAAAATGTTTGGTAAAATTAAATATTTTAAATATTCTTTCTCCATTAATTAAGTATAAATTATTTACATTATGGGAACAAAAAAAAAAGTCAGTTCAAACATAAATATTATAATTTATATTTTTTGGATAAAAATTGTTTTTCGAGCAATTCTGGTAAAATAATATTAGTGGAAAACTTCATTTTCGATCAACACTGGTAAAACAACCTGAGCAAGATATATCAATCGTTTTAAACTCAGTGTTATTTCGAATTAATTTTGGCCCCTTTTGCACACCTAGGACAAATAAAACAGGGTTTATGAGTTAGTCTATCGTTCTCGAAGGGTTCCAAGGTATACCAAATTTGGCGTGGATTGGGTAAAACGGTGTAGATTTGTATAGAGAACAGACAGATACGCGAAATCTGCTTTCCGTATTGATATAGTCTGTTGCTTTCAAAAGCTTACGATAAATAGTTTGGTACTCTGGTCTGGTTACAATAGTCTGGGGTTTTCACTATTAATATTTCTTTTGTTGAGGGGGGGGGGTATGCTACACTTTGGGATCAAGGATGCTATATCTTCGAATATTATCATCATGAACTAATCAATGAGAAATTAATGACACTGTTTTAAGGATTAGTTTCTTAAAGCAACCACACATCTTGAAAATCCCATTCACTGGCACGTGAAACAACAAAGTTTGGCTTATGTTTTCCGCTTGAGTGTGGCTTTTTATGTGTAAAGCTAACTGTTGATGGCGCTTGTGTGGGTTTTACGCTAGAACGTGCTTCCTATAGGTATTCCTTTCTGGGTAACCGGAAGTAAAATCCTTGTTGTCCGGTGGCTCGTTTCTTTATAATGGAAATCCCTGTCATAGACATAACAAAGGTTATCAATTATAATTTTTCTGAGAAGTTCGGTCGTTTAACAACTTTTTTTGCTAGAAAATTAATCACCGGTTTCCAAGAAGGTTTTCAGTTAAGGTACATAAATATAACTTTTACTCGTAGGGTATGCAACATCGACTTTCTGCCGTGAAGGTAATTCTTTTTAAAAGTACTAGTTTATTTTTTCTCACTACTATTAAAATTCTTTCGAAACCGTCTGCGTCATTTCAAATTTTCTTTAGTTTCACTGACATGCAGTTTCAAGTCGAATCCTTGTGGTGTTTTTTATAATTCATATATTTGGAAATAACGTACTTGTTCATACAATATATACCTGTAGTTACTTGATTGTTGAGTACATCTTTTAATCTTAGCTACCACTACAAAAATTAACTTACGATTGAGTAGTTTATACATCAGTGTCATCAATCTCTACCATGAAGTATTTTTTATTACACAAAGTTGAAATATTTCATACCTGCTTGCTGAATTGGTGACTGACGGACGTGATTTAAAAACTTAAAAATTTACAAATTCGACGGATGGTCCACGATAGATTGTTGAAACGCCAATGCGATGCTAATCACGGCCTGCTTGGTCTCCCGATCTCTCTCCCATAGAGCAAATTCGTGACGTTATGGGAAGGCAACCATCCCGGAATGTGGACCATTTAGCCCGACAGTTGGAGACAATTTGGCAAGAAACTACGCACGACACCATCCGGGAACTTTACTTTTTCAGTCTATGTTACGCTGGGTGACGCATCCAGGTCAGAGATGAACCAACGCCTTATTGACCTTCTCCTTTTGTAACGGTCAAACTCTGAAATAAATCATTCAATTGTTCTGAAATTTTAATCGTTGTTTTTCTATGTGAGTTCTTCCACATCCACCAATTTCTATCGTAATCGGACAACTCCTTCTTGTTGTCCTTTTTTTTATTATAGAGTATACTTTTTCTGAGGCTTGAAAATTTCCAAAATTTTTTTAATATTCATGAATAATCAAAATTAATACCCTATTTTTATGTAATATTAGTAAATTAATTCATAAGCACAAAATATTCATGATAAGGGAAATAACATAAAAAATTATGTTGAGCATGATAAATTGGTGTTTTATGTTGCATAGCATGTTAACTTTTCCAAAAATTTTCATGCGACATAAATTGCAGATTTTCATTTTATAATGATAAAAATAGAAAATATTGCATGTCTTTCAATACAAAATTATAGTTATAACTAATTTCAATAACAGAGTGCTTATATATATATATATATATATATATATATATATAGTGGTTAAGGTGTTAGCCTCTAGATCGGAAGGTTCCTGGTTCGAATCCGGGTCCGTGCATGGATGTTTGTAAGCGTATGGTGTAGAGGCGGCTGGTGCACCTTAAATCTGTCGTGGCCGAAAGTCCTCACGTTGGGTTGGCGTGGAAGTTTGGAGAGTGGGGTGCCAGCTCAGGTGTTGCTTCGTCATCTGACCGTGGTTCAAAATTACGAGGTGTTGTCCTCGGATCTTTCCCTTAAGGGACTGATCCCGGACCGTCGTCAATAGCCCGTTGTGTTGCTCTAGTACGACGTTAACTAAATGTGAATGATACATAAAATAAGTTTCCTGTTCATTTCTACGGTCAATAAAATGAAACAGATTACAATTTTCTGAAAAAGTAGGTTTTAAATAGAAAATTATCGAGTGTTCGCCAAATTTCAATCTTTGGATAATATTCTCAAAATATTCTCGTTCTCAGAGAATATTTTTTTTTAATATTCCCTGGACACATCTCTAGCGCTGCAGCCATGTCTCCAATATATCTTGTCACCCCCTTTCACCTTTTGAACTTTCCCTCTACACTAACCATTGTTTCAAATAGACCCACTCACACAAGTTGTTTGTTTCTTCCTTTCTTATCGCCGATACATTCCACCACAACACGAAAGACGCACGTGTGACTTTTATAGAAACTCCGCCTTTTCTTCCAATAAACTTTTATAACAGGTCCCCTAATCCAATAATCTTTCTCTAAATGCTTAACCCCCTAACTGGTTATTTTTTAACTATTCAATTTCTCACGATGTCCGTTGAATGAGGAGCTCACAGCCGTTCCAAACACCCTGCACTATACACATGATGTGATATCTATAATGCTCATCCTTGAATTTAATAAGTTGTTTTTTCTTGGAATTTTCTTCTTTTCCACTTGTGTGTGTGTGTGTAATTTCAACACTTCAATTTACATCTTACTTGTTCGTCTAGTAATTTCTCACAAGTAGGTGCCACTAAATATTAAAAAATCGAACTTCATAAAATTTACCAGTGTCTATCGGAATCTTGCTTTAACCTTCCTTCGTTTTGACGAGTTATCTCGTCTGTCAAGGTCTGAATAATTTGGCTTAAGGGGGTCCGGGACACATTAAAAAAATTTTTTTGTTAATTAATCTAGAATTTTGAATTTTTTTGTACTGATTATCCATTTAACTAATAAACAAAATCGCAACACAAAATTTTTCCAAAAGTTTTTTAAAAATTTTATATTAAAATTTTTTGAAAAAAAGAGGCGTCATTTTAAATTGCTAAAACTTCAAATATTCTTGATCAATTTTCAAAATTCTTGCAGTAAATTATTTACAAATTTATAAACTTTAATTTTGATTCAGCAATTTAAAAAATATTAATTTAATAAAAAATGTTTGAATGAAAAATTTTGAAAACTTAAGGGTACTTTTTTTTTTAAAGTCATATTTTTAAAAGTAAATATTTGTTTTAAATTTGCTGAATCAAAATTAAAGTATAATGTTTGAAAAATATATATTCCAAATTTCAACCCTTAAACGTTATCGGTTTTCGACGAAATATCTCGTCGTCAAGATAATACCGATTTCTAAATAAAGACGATATCTAGGTCTGGACAGTTTTCTTCTAATGACATGCCATCTCGTCCATCAAAATTTGGTCTCAATTTCCATAGTAGGTATCGAACTGATGTTGAGAAGTGAAGATTGATTCCAATCTTAAATTATTTTCTGTTTGACTTGTAATTTTCCCTAATGTGAATGAGACAGACTAAATATACAGACAACACTTTAATAACCACCAGCTGAATAACCCTGTGGTGCTCGGGTTTCAAATATGACCGCGACATTTCTTCGTCTTAACTCAAATACACAAACTCTGTAGAACGTGTTTCCTACCTCGACAGCTGAGATATGACCGCGACATTTCCCTGTATTAACTCATACACAAACCCCTTAGAACGTGTTTCCTTATCCACGTCCATTTACTGCAGGAAAGCAAACTTTATATTTTAAAATTGGGGCTTCGAGAGGCACTTTTAGGACTACCTTTGGGCCAATTTTCATAGCTACAGATTGATCAGAAGATAGAAAAAAGCCTATGTTTTTCGCAGTTTTCTAAAGTATAAGGCCCGATGCACACATCCGGTTTTTCAACGTGCGGTGCTGCTGCCGCAACGCAAGTGCGGTCTGAGATGCATTAGATCCAATGGAGCAGTGCACACATGCCTCCAGTGCCGCTCGGGTGACGCACGTCCAACTTGCGTACAGCAGTTCACCACGACGCCTAGCATGAGTCTCCGTTCTGAAGTTCCTTGTTTTCATAAACAAATGGAATATAAATAATAATTAATAAATGGTTGTATCCAGTAACTTCTATTTTGTTTCAAAATATACTTTTTTACACCAAGTAAGCAAAATAAACACGTTTTCTTCGGTAGAATATTTATCGCAAATGGCTGGAAATGAGTAATTGCGTCATTTCACTGTTATGTGTGTATAGTTGGGCTTAATGCCGCAGTGGCGCCGCACGTTGAAAACCGGATGTGTGCACCGGGCCTAAGTGTACCACAGTTGGTGTGGATTGGTCAAACGGTGTAGATTTCTTATAGAAACTACACACATCCACATCCTTTTTTATATAGTACTATATAGTAGATTCCTATTTTCATTCTCGGTGGAATCGAGATTTTAGTGCTGATAGGAACTAACTTCAGAACAATGGAACACTGGATATTACAAAATAAATGTAAAACCAAGGAATCTCACTAAACTAGAGAAATTCATTTTATCTTAAGTCCTTGGTGAGTTATAGCTGCTAGGGCTACAGAGGCTAATTTGATGTGTTCACGTTTTAACGTTCCTATATTTAAAGTGGTATTATTATTTATCTGCATGTTTTCTTAATTTGGAAGTTTATTGACGATTTATTTCGTCCATCCAGATTTGGTCGTTTTTGCCAGTGGCGAGATATTTCGTTAAGCCAACCACCCAAGGGGATTAAAAACATTTTGGGACCTCGACACCGAACTACCGTGATGCAGCAAACACATCTTCTATACATAGATTCCGCAGAGGAACAAAACAACCACCGATACTCTAAATGGCGCAGAATATCTATAAGAAACCTCCACAAAGCTGCAAACTACTCATCGAACCAAACTCCTTCCCAAACCGCAGATTAAGTACACGCGCTGAAAGATAAAACATTTCTTGGGCAATCATTTCGCTATCATTCTGCAGCGAACATTTCTAGTTGCGCCAGCAGAAGGGCGAACAAAAAAAAAAAAAAAAAAACTTAGGGATTATCGACCAGCAAAACCCGAATCTTTTCCCGGAGTCTTCCAGTATGAATTTAACTACAGGAGAAAAAGAAAGATTTCAAAAAAGCTCAGGAAGATAAGCAAACTTTTAGGCGGGGAAGGAGCAAGCGGCATTCCCTGTTCTCTTTTCCGATAGCTTTTGACGGCCGCTGAAAATATCCCATATTTGCTATGACAAGTAGCGGAAGGAGAAAGTTGCAGATGTCGTTAAGTTACTCTCTCACTTTTTTTTATAATCATTTCTTTTTTAAGGAAGAATAAAATTTTATGTCGATACTGTTTGTTTTTTATTACTGCGCTGCAAGCAGGGTTTATGCAGTCATTGGGTATCAGAGACCATCGATTTTGTGGGCGATAAAGTTTTCTCCCCAACTTCTGTACCTCATTATAACGGACTAATAGGGGATGAAGGTTGTCCGTTTTAATAAAATAATTCTTATAGGGGTGTAATGCAAAAAGGTGTACATCAATGAAAGTACAGTAGTTAGCTATAAAAAGTGTTTCTTCTAAATCAAATTAAAAGCAGCCCTCAACAAAGGCTGAATTGAAAAAGGTGTATACGTATACACTGCATTAATATTTAGACCAAGAAGGTTGTTGCTTGCTGATCATGTTGATTTCTTACATTCATTGGTTTGAAAAAATAGTTTATTTTCTGCTGGGTTTGTTTGCAGCTTATTTCTTCAGTTAATAACTGACGGGGGTGCCGTTAAGCGTTCATACTAAGCAAACACATTCTCATTTGCCGATTGTTCAACATATTGAATTACAAAATTTTAATGGTGTTTCACTTCGCTCACTGTCCGCCACGTCCGTTATAGTGAGGTTCTACTGTTTGTGGAAATTAATTACTCTAACCTCTTATTGATTTTGATATTTTAAATGGATCGGTCTTAACCCTTTTGGTGCTTTATCTTCACGTCGAAAACCACACTGTAGTGGTCTGCTTCTGGTGAAAAAACGTGTTCCAGACTCATGAGTTCTAGGCTAGGAACGAATATTATGTATTCCTACTAAGATCTTCTTTCTCCTTGAAATAATAGGGCAGTTTTGTCTCGACGCCGCGCTATTAGCAAAATTGACCACAACTTGGACAATATATTTCATCAAAACCCGTTTGAGGGTCAACAGAGCAGTTTTACTGATAGCTCACAGTAGAATAAGGAACAAAAAATCAGGTTCGTTGATTGGTGCTGCTTTATGGCGCAAGAGTTATATTTGGCCATGCTGCGCCAAATTTAAAACAGACTATATCAAGTAATTTACATACACAGAAGGAAAGTTTTAGTGACACAAAAGAGATAAATATAACCATTGAAAAAATCGAACGTATGCCCCTGCAATTCGAAGGTTGCTGGCGCAATGGACAAAATCACTAGGCCACGACGTCCCCTAATGTTGGATTTTATGAGGAAAGGGCATATTTGGCGAAACCGCACCAAACATGAGAATAAATGGGCATACACACAAGGAAAGATTTAGTGGCACAGAAGAGAAATACATCCTGAAGTATCTGCAGTCTACAACTCGGAGGTTGCTAGCGCTGTGAGCAAAGCCATTGAGCCACGGCGACCCCCCAAACAACAAGGCAAAGTACGATGAGCAGGTAATACAAAAGCACGTAATCTGTTCTTTTGAAATGGTTTTCTCTTGCTTTTGGTTTTGGTTTATCTCTTAGAATTTACCCACGTAAATTTCTAATACATTTTGGGACTCAGATTTAAAGATTTTGTAGAAAGCATCAAGAGAAAGGAGTCGAGAGTTTATGTATCAACTATCTGGTATAAATACCACAAATCTGTATTAGTGATGCGACATTGACAGCAAAACATCGATGTTCAAAATTAAAACATCGATGTTGATAATGTATCGCCTCCAAACCATTGATGTTTTTAAAATTCAGTGTATTTAAACTTTTTTCCCCATTTCTTAAAACTGGTTTGGCACTTAGTGATGCGACATCGACAGCAAAACATCGATGTTCAAAATTGAAACATCGATGTTGATAATACATCGCCCCCAAACCATCGATGTTTTTAAAATTCAGTGTATTTAAACTTTTTTCCACATTTCTTAAAACAGGTTTAGCAACTAGTGATGCGACATCGGCTCCAATACATCGATGTTTTTTTATAAAACATCAATGTTTTGAAAACATCGACATCGATGTCGCATCCCTACTTTTTAGACCCTTCTCCCTTGGCCACTTGGGTGTAAAAGTACGTTCAATTTGCTGATTATAAAAATTATGCTACTTCGTTATTTTTTAAATTTTTATAGTGATATTTTTTATTTAAAAAATAAAACATCGACAACGTAAAAACATCGACAAGTATCAACATCGGTGTTAAAAACATCGACATCGAGGTCGCATCCCTAATCGGTATGCGTGTATGTGGCACTTTCATTTGGCAGCTGTTCATCATGCTAATAAAATACGCCTGTCTGGAAATAAGATACCGTGCATGTGCTGCATTAGCAGAATGCATATAAGGTGTGTGAATTATTTTAAAATGGCTGACTTTCGAAACCAGCAGGACGATTGTAGATCGAAGTGCAATTACTTCTTGTTCAAAAGCTTTGAGAGCTGATCGATAATAGCGTAAACATATGAAACATTTCTCCAAATGAGCAAAATGCTGAGGAAAGCATTATGGAGCAGTTGCGGAGTGGTGAGCATTTACGTCGTTTACGAGATCCAAGAATAAAATGTTCGTAATTGCATGGACCAATTGAGAGGGTTCGCACTATTAAAAAAAACACATTATAATATTACCATTTGCATAACATTTATAACGTGCGACTCGTAACTCATTATCACGAAGTGGTTAAGGTAACAATTATTCGTGTAAGTTCCCTTGTCTGTTAGAAATCGAAGAGTGTGACTGGCAAAGGTATGTCGAAATTTTACTGAATTTGTCCCATTTTTTCTTGTTATTTCATGTCTTTAAATCTTTTTCTTGTCTTTAAATTAAATCAAAAAAGGTGCATACCTATGTTTATAACAGTAAGCTTAAAACTGAAAATGCAATACAAAACATAAACTTGCTAAAATATAAAAAAGTTACACCCACATAATGTAAACTATTTTCAAAATTTTCGCAACAAATAGTGCACACTTTCTTTAACCAATTATATTTTTTTATGAATGATATTTAAAAAAATAAAGTTGTATGTGCGTGTACAAAGACTTTAATTTGTTAAATACATTTAATATTTGCATTTGTGGCTATGAAATCCGGTGTAGTTAAAAATAATTAAATAAATTAAAATAAAACATGGCACACAAGAAATAATGACATTAAATTAAAAAGATTATTTGTTTATTGAAACTTTTCGACAAACACAAAAGCAATTGTTTCAATAAATAAACGTTTCTCTTTTATCGTAAATTACGAATACATAGTTCACATATTGGATTTGTTATTAATCCCTAACTTAATCGTAATTTTAATATGATTAAATAGATATAAATTTTGGATAGAAATGTTAAAGAAACTCAAATTATAATCATCCGTTTGGGGCATAGAGAATTAACGTTTCGTTTTCCCGACAGTATGTTTACTTTTACTGTCAGTATTCAATAACTGACTTGTTAACTCTGAACTTGAATTTTCACTGTTTGATTATTACATACTAAATTGTTAAAATATGTTGTAGAATTTAAATTTCAGAAATAAATTCAGTTAAATAAAATATGATACCTGAAAATTTGTTGCAATCGGTTTGAGCAAAAAAGAAATCATTTTCTTTTCGAAGTCTTGATGGGGTAAAATTGTTTTCGTTTGCTTAGTTTAGAGCACATACATAAAACTTTCCGTTTCTTTTTCTGGTGATATACGGGCAGAGCATATCTACTCTCGATTAAATTAAATTAAATTAAATTAAATTAAAATATTTTTGATGCTATTGTCTTCCACACGAGTCGACTCGATAATTTATATTTTCCAAGCTTCTTCCGATATACGATCAAAGGGAACATCTTTTGCAGAAAACATAGTTTATCTTTGTTTACTTTCGTACATGCCTGTAATACAAATAAAATATAAATTCATTCAACTGCCTGGATGTTAAAATTGTTGATATCCATCTCCAGCCTCATATTTTTTCATAAGTAAAAATAGTAAGAAGCATTTTCTCATATACGGAGAGAAATTGGAATATTTTCTTTAGCGAAATACTCGGCATTCTCAAGCGAAACAGGTGCTGCGTTTATTTCATCGATGTTTATATTTCCGTACGAGTTCCACGCGCATTTTTCTTTCAAATCTGTCTCACGTTTTGGGCGGAAGAAACATGGACCGCACAGGATGCAGTAATATTTGCATATGCGCGGTCTTTAGTTTCCATTACTTTATCAAATGTCAAAAGTCAGATTGCTTTTATATTACAACACTTGTGAGATGGTTATGAATTGGATTTCTAAACGCTGCGGGGATCCTGGCTTTTGGGGAAAATTACTTGCCATAAACCAAGATAAAGACTTGGAGCGACTAATCTTGACAAAGTTAATGTCGGAACACGAAGCGGGAGAAATATTCCTGTCCGGAAATGAAGCCGAATTGATGTTCTCACAACTTCAAGCTCATTCATCGAGCAAGGTCATAAACGCATGTTTAAACTATTTGTTTTCATATCTGTCAGGAGTTTCCTCTTGGAACGCAAGGTAATTACGCTTTTCATTCCATCAGCCTAAATAAATACTTGTTCTTTTCAATGAATACATATTAATTAATCTTCCATCGCACGATATTAGTTGAATTGTTAACCATAGAAGCCCGGTATATATTCCTTTAAACAAGCAAAAGATTAGACACGACTTAAATTCTATTAATTTCAAAGATAACCAAATTAGGGAAACAATTCCAAGAATAAGCAGAAAGAAAAACTGGTAGTTTTTAACTATAATGATCTGCTATTAATGTATAGTGTTCTTTATAATAAAGGTAACATACAAATAGCTTTGATTAGCAGATCAACCATTCTTACTACACATTTGTTTAAATTAGAAGGTTTTTACTAGAAATCTAACTACAGAGTGGACTCGTGTTTTCACAAACTCGTGGAGACCGAAAAAAAATTCTTAAAATCGAAATTTCGTAAACGGTAATGGGATTTAAAAAAAAACAAAAAATGCAACAACTTTTATTCATTAGCGATTCTAAAAAAAAATCAGCTGTCTTCGTTTGCTTCATGATAGGACTTCGGTAAACATACGATTTCAAAGAGTTGGTGCTGTTCAACATCTCAAAATTGTCATCTGCTTTGAAGAACCGACGTAGTCCTGACAGCCATTCTGTGGTTCTTTGATAGTTGGCCTTCGGATGACCTCTTCGCATTCTTCATCCCCCGGATTGTTCTTTGGCATTCCCGTTCAACACCTGATTAATTGATGATTTCATCATCCGATTGATTGATGATTTCATCATCCGATATCTCCTCTGCGCATGCATGAACATTCTCGTCCACAGACAGAAAATCATGAAATGTAAGGTGTTCAGGATCTTGAGGATCCCGAAGTTCCTGAATCAAGGCCTCGTCAGCACTGAGATCGGATCCTTCCCCTCCCCGGCTTCTGCCCCCTTTACCAACTTGGGAGGTCAGAAGTCTAACCAATCTGAAAATTTTTCACCCTTTCCCGTCGAATTTTTCATGTCTAAAGGAAAACACTGAAAAAAAGTTAGGAAACTAAGTTCGCTCAAAGGAGAGAATGCGCAATTTTGGTTCGTAAATCTGAAGGGAAATTAACATTAATTATGTAGGATACTGTTCGGGACCAACGTAGTAGTTCGTAAACTGGAGGCTCGTTAAAACGCGAGTCCACTGTATTTTTAACCAGAAAATCAGAAATAAGTCACCAAAAATAGGACTACGTTTTTAAAAATACAAATTTTAGTATGGATCAGTGCCCTTATGCAAATGAGGTGTACATTTATTCATAGTAGACACCATTCCAAAGTTGATGACGCATAGGTTTGTTTGTTTGATTTCAGAGACAGGAATTACAAGAGGACTCGGTTATTTTTTAAAACGATATTGCCTATCTGTATTTGCCTTGTTATTTGGGCTTGCTTTAGCACGTTTCGTTTTTGTGAAACACAAGGATGTTTTTAAAAGTTTTATAAGAGCATTGGGAAAGAGCCGGAGCAACGTATTTTGAAAATCCACTTTTCGTGCTTCATATCAAGTTGTTCGCAACTACATGAACTTATCAACCGAAATGATAGGAAATGACACACACACGAGGTGTTAATCGCACTACCGTTTATTTTCCTACTAGCCACTGCGTGTCCAGCACGGCGTTGCACGTGACAATTATTTTCGTCTGCTCAGGTGGGTCATTCCACTTGAAATGAGCAAAAATCAGGAAAACCCGTGGCCGTATGGTAATGGATTTACATGCAATTTGGTACAGGGGTTTAGTTTATACATAAATAATGATATCCAAAAGAATTAGGTTCAAAATTAAATATTTTCGAAGTTGGAGGCATTTTTAGGACTTCCAACTTTGAAGAGCAGTTGTGAGATCGCTTAATGTTGCATGTTTGAAGTTCTGTTTCTCAAAAACTACTTAACGTAGACAAACATGTTTTACATTTTTATAATCTGTACAAAATTTTCTTTTTTTCACTGTGGCAACAACATTTTTAAACATCATATTTGATCTAAAATTTAGTTGCAAAAAATGGAAAATTGTCATTTTTGACAGAATTAGAAACATTTCTATGGGCTAAAGAAATTTTACGACATTCTTTAAATCCATGCCAGTTACAGTGCTAGGTTTGATAATATTACTGATAGAGTTTGGAAGTCGTATTTTAATTCTTTTATCTTCAAAATAGCTAAAGAAAATTACAAAATGATAAATTTTCTACTCTATTAGGCATAAGAAATCAAATGAAGAACAGCTCTGACAAAACCGACATTTCACAGGAATACAGTTTAGTATGTTTATTACTTGTAAAACAAATTCGGGGTTGTAATCTGAGTCCTAAAGCAACAATTATAAAAACAAAATCACAACATTTGCTTCCCACTCTATGCATGTTACGAGAACTTCAATGATAACAGTGAACTTAAATATAGATAATGAAACCCTAATTCAACAAAGAAATACCAAATCATTTTTAACTTAAAAGGTGAATTATAAAAGCCGAAAAAATGAGTGTCAAAACAAGCTTTAAAATATCAACTTATTATCATAGACATTGTGAATTTTAACTAATTACCTTTTCAAAATCTATTATGTGGTAAAACTACCATGTTAAACTTTGCTTCTTCTATTATTGAAACGTGAATTTTTTTTGTGCTGCTGAATTTTTTTTTAATCTTTACTTCTTTTGCTTGCTGGCGATTGCGATAAATATGAAACTCGAATTAGTGACGTACAATTTGGAATATGTAGCAATGATCACTTCATTAAACCTTTGTTGAAGCTTAGACTCAATTTGAATAACATCAGTTGAAGGCACATAAAAGACTTTGATGTTTGAAATGGTTGAAATACAGAAGGAGAATAGTTGTTTTGCATTTAAAACATGATTGTTGTATGGTCTCTCTAAACTCGTTCTTTCAGCTAACCGTTTGATAATTGCACCGATTCCATCGCATGGGCTGATCGCATTGCCATATGACTTGTAGCGAAAAAGTACCATTCTACCTTCAATTCAAAATAGGATTTATGATGGCAAATGTTGGAAAAGTTTTTCCGGTTTTTATATTGTGCTGAACATCTATCGCTGAAATAGATACGTTTCTTCACAGAAAGAAACCTTTCTTTTATAAAAGGGATTACGGCAGTCTGAAATGCAAATACACTCAATGTACCATGTCTAGTATGGTCACTAATGACACACATTGAAAGCATTTGAAACCTGTTTTCGTTATCCTTCCCATAAAGTACAAATGGGTGCAGTGTAGCTTGAGTAGTTTCTCAATGGAATCCTTGAATTGCATCCTGAACTATAAATGAATAATTTTCTAAAAAATCGAAGAGTACAATGCACTCCTCCTGGGAAACAGTCAATTTCTTTTCCTTCAAAAATTTGAACTGCGATTTAGCAATGAAATTATGTTTTGTCAATCCAGACATACTCTCAACAAGTGAGTCAAGAAATTCTTCTGTTGACTGACTTGTGTGATTAGAGTAGATCTGTCGGTCGAAATTCAACGCTTGTAAATAATTTCTTCTTAATTTTGAAAAACCTCAAACTTTTTTATTTGAGCACGAAATTGATCTTTTGGACACTTATCACATTCTCCGAACAAACAATTTCCCATTCAATGTTACAAACATATAATTTCATTAGCTCTAGCAAAGAATAATGAGTTTTAATAGCGTGTAACATCAATTTCATATTTTGATGTATGGTGCACACACACAGAATGTGTACCATTACTTCCAGCTAGTACACAATATTTCGGTCTTAATTAAGCGAAATTACTGAAACCAATCTTTGCACTCCCATGCTGTTCCTTAAACTGCTGGTACCCTTCTTTTAAGTTACAAAGAATCAACCTTTTTTGTTTTGGGACTTTACCTTCATCTGTGTTTATATTAAGTCTTTTTTTCCTGGACATAGCCAACTTATGTCATCAGAGTCATGCTGAGTTTACGAAACTTTTTAACAAGCGATTTTCCCATGTTCTGTAGGCTGTTATTGAGTTTCTCGTACTGTTTCTCTAAAGCTTCCGTTTCAAACCCAAAATCCATTGCATTCTTCTGCAATTAAAATTTTAACTCCAATTTCACATGTGAGACTGATCTTTTTACCTGACGGAGCAATCCAGCTGATTTCTTGGCAGTATCCAGTGTTATTATTCGCAGGGACTTTTTCACTGCGCTTTTTTGACTTATTAAAGGATTACAACAAGTTCGTCCGAATAAGGAAGTATACTTCAGTAAATACACTTTCTCCATGGTGAAGACAAATGATTTCAAACTTCCTACCTAATCTCAAATACAACAGTTCTCTAAATTTATCTGTAAGTTCGGAAAGTTCTTTTGATCCGGTTTCTTTTACATAATGGATTTTATGGCAGTTTTCTTGCAACATTTCTCCCACGTCTCAGTTGGAAAGTTCAGGAATTTTAAAATCTCTTTTACTATCAAAATCGAACATAGAAATTATATTTCCAAAAAACTACAAGAAAATCAAAAAGACTTCTCTAACCGACTAATGATCATTTCACTGGATATAACACTTATGTATTCGCCGGTATTCGAAAGCTTTCGGTTCAGCAAGAAATTATCAGTTTATAGCAAACCAAGCACATTTATAACCCTAATTCATTTAGTAGTGTTTATGTATTATTTTTTTCTGTCATTGAATGTAATAGCATCTTTTTCAATGAGGAAATAGGTGTCTTACTGGCGTATTTCCGCCTCTTTTGATTCATACGATAAAATAAAACTATAGTTTTCATCTAGTTAAAAATGTTCCTGGGACAAAAATAAGCAAATTACAATGATGAAAATTTCAGGACAGTTAATATATATCTGGACACATAATACTGAAAATTTGTGAGTTTTTCGGAGTTGTCCTTCGCAATAAAATTTGATTTAAAAAAAAAACATAAAAATCACAATTTCTAATTATTTTACTTTTTTATTATTTTTTTCCTTTACTAAAGAATAGGAACACAATCACTAAATTATGCCTAACTTTTAGATAGAAGAAGGGCTTTGCTAAGAATTATTTTTGATACTATCTTTCAGGGTGTCAAGATTTAAATCAGTTGATTTAAATCAACGATTAAAACCATAATTTTAATCAAATGATTTTTTTTTTAAATCACTGATTTAAATCACAACTAATCTTACATTTTTAGAACTAAGTAAATACACCATAGAAAATTGACAGAAGTGGTCAAATGCTTTAATTTTTCTGCACTCATGGGGATTTCAGCACTAATGTTTACACCGAGATCAGAGGGAACTGGGTCAATTACTGCATATGATAAAAGATTGCAACAGCCAGTTGTAAATTATTAGAATTAATGTAAACACACATGACATAAATCTAAATGCCAGGGAGAGTAATGTATAAACATTTCTGATTAACAGCACTCATAATATAAACACTTAAAGGAAGTATACAACACAGTTTGATTCAAAATTATAAACGAAAGAGGTGACTGATTTTATTAGCTAAAAAAAAAAAAAAAAAGTGGGAAGTAAAGTTTTTGAGGCATTTGTTAGTTAGCTCCCAAAGTGTGTGCGTAGAGAGATGAGAGGTGCTGCGAAGCGCCCGTAACCTCCAATCTAAGCTATTTCTAAGCAAAAGAATAAAAGGGTTAAGGTCACTTATCAAAAAACAGTTCACTCCCCCACCAAGAGCATGATGAAGGTAATTTTATTTGTTTTGTTTATATTTTCACCGACCTATGTTTTCTTATTAAGTAAAATTAAAGTGTTTGTGTGTGAATTTTAAATACTAGTTGTATTAATTATGTTTATGTTCTTAATTCTCTAATTTCTTTTTCAAAGTGCTAGAAATATGAAATGTGTATATATATGTAATAATATACCACAAATAAATATTACTTGATGACGAGGGGGGGCTGTGAGAAAATTATAATTCTCTTAAGGGTGCCACCACTTGGATAAGTTTGGGAACCTCTGTGTTTGCTTATTCTTGTAGTTAGCAATAGAGATTAAAAGAGTAGAAATATACATTTTCACACACAGCCATAAAAATGTCTGCAGGAAAAAAGAAAGATCCAATATGAATTAAAACTAAGTAAAAATTCAATTATTATTGATGCTTGGCAGGTTTTTTTTAATCAAAATTTACTATAGTCTGATTATTTCTGAGTTCTATTCTACTTCTCAGACTATAGTTTAGGTCTGTCACTTACACTTGCTGATAAATTTGATAATGTGATGATGTAATTTTCTCATGAAAAACTAAGTAGGATGTAACTTTTTTCTGAAATTTCCTAAAAGAACGTTTACTGAAGAATGTAATAACATAAAAAATTTTAATATGTGTCAATAACTTTTTTTAAATATAGGGTGGTCTCAAACTGTGTGACCTTGAACTTTAAAATTCAATAAAAAATAAAATATACATTTCTGATATTTAATATTTGGCAGTTCCTCCTTGCTATGTGTGATCTACTTAAAAACTAATTTTCGTTAAAATCGGTGATGTGTCAGCCACAGCCGATTTGCTCATTTTGCGTGGAATGACCCAGGTGTGACTACTGTTCGTTAACCCCCGGTGATTGCTACGAATTCCCATTTTGGTTTGCGAAGTAAACCAAATGGGAATTCGTAGCCTATTGGATAACAGCCACCACGGGCAACGCTCATTGTCAAATGCGGCCAAATTCGAATTACGAAGAGATCCAACCTGCGTGAAATCACAATCTCTTGTGAATATATATATATTTAATTGAAGAAATATTTATTAAAAGAAAATCAAACTAACTGTTTTAAAATCAGATTGCAAATCCGTTGAAATATTTACTCTTAAAATAAATAATCACAGAAATTTGAAAATTTCAATCGATTTGATATCTGTGGAAAATTTTACCAGATCGATACCTTAAATGTGATTTTCTTTAAACAGTTAAATAATAAATAATTAAATAATAAATAATTAAATAATAAATAATTAAATAATAAATAATTAAATAATAAATAATTAAATAATAAATAATAAATATGTTTTTGGTATCGATCTGGCGTAGAACCTTATGCTGATTTGAAATCCGTTGAAATTTTCACTCTATCTTCAACGATCACGAAGATCGAAACTTGAATTAGAGAGGAATTTAATGCTTACTGTGAAAATTGCTACTCTCTAAAGTAGATAGTCTTTAATTTTTCCAGCACAACACCTAATCTATTTGTATTAAATTACATTTTATGAAAGTAGGTAGTTGAATTTACGTCGCACTGGAGCAATACAGCAGACTAATACGTTTTGTATGTAGGAATATATACATTTATTTTTGTTTTACCTTGTCCGCAACATTCCACATAAAATTGTCAAAATATCTGATAACAGTCATATGAACATGACTGAACTTTTATCTTAAAACGTATTTTTCGTATCTCCTAAATCGCTAGTTTCCCTCCGCGTCAAGATTCCATACTCTGATAAACCGTATCGTTGATCGGTTTCAATGTTTTCTCCTTTTTATAGGAGGGGAAAACTCTCAATCGGCAGTGTCCGATAGCTTTCAGTCTGCTGCAATTCCTGTTAGCAAGTCCGAAAAAGAATTCTACTCTCGCAGATTGCACTTCTTCGCATCTCACTCCGTTATTGGACTCGGAACCTGGACAAGGGAATTCTCGATCGTTCATACGTTGATTCTGATAGCTTTGTGCAAGGGTAAAGCTTTCTCCATGGATGCCTTATTAATCTCTCGTCTGGTGTGCATGTTCGCTTTGCTGTTTGGAACTGTATTATTCGGCGTTCTACCCCTCTTCGTTCGAAGAAGGCTGCGTTGCGATGCCACCGGCACCAACTGCGAAGGAGACTGTCGCTGCAGAAGAGGTAAAAGGATCACCGCTTTCCTCGTCTTTTTCGGCGGTGGTGTCCTTCTGGGAACCACTTTCCTACACCTACTCCCGGAAGCTAGGGAGGGCTTCGAAAAAGACGATATGAAGAACTTTACGGGAAACGGCACGGACGGTGAGGACCACGAGACCTTCTCTATGCCGGAATTCATCGTGTGCTGCGGGTTCTTTGCTGTGTACCTTTTCGAAGAGATCTTCCACCACTTCTTGACTGGAGGTAACCACTCGCATGTTCCGTATGAATCCCCTGCCATCAACGCCAGCTACGGCTCTTTCTCGGAGAACACTGCCAGCATACCATCCAATGGGCCTGGGGTCGAACACGTCATTACGGATCCATCAACTCCATTGATTGGCGATGATCCTCACGTCCGAATTCCTAGAATGTCCCTCGGAGCCATTATGACCTTCGCAGCCCTGTCATTCCATTCCTTCTTCGAGGGATTCGCCGTGGGTCTTCGTCCGGACCCCATCAGCACCTGGATCGTATTCATTGCCATTGCCATCCATAAGTTCGTGCTGGCCTTCGTCGTGGGACTCCAGTATGTTGCAGACTGTGGCAGTAACGTGCGCAAGTACTTGTTCGTATACGTCACCGTCTTCGCTCTGATGTCGCCTATAGGCATGGCCATCGCCATGGTAACCGAAAGCAATGTTGAAGACAGCAGTCCTTTGACCATCAGTGTTCTGAACGCCATCGCGACGGGGACTCTAGTGTACGTTACTTTTTTCGAGATTCTACGGGGCAACGAAATCTACGATCTGTCCTCCTGGGGTAAGTTCATAGCAACCGCTGTCGGGTTTGTAGCGATGGCTCTCATGCAATATGGTAGTACCTTTGCTTGATGACTAAGATTGTGAGGAAATGACAAAGGACGTAATTCAGTACTCCGGTGTAATTCAGATCACTACATTCTATTTAAAATATGTACCTACTTTATTTGTGTTTTGTTATTACTGATTTTATTTAATCATCGGAGGAGGTTCACGTGCTTATAGCCGTTCGGTAAACTGCAGTCCTGCCTGCGCGACTTAAAACCAGTTTTGGCTTCTTTACCAAAAGTATCTTTCATGGGATTCTTTCAGCGATTAGATGCAGTTTTTCATGCGGGGAGGCAATGCCACAGTATTCAGAAATCTCATGAAGGTTGAGAACGGTTTTATTGCACATGATTATGTGTGCTCTTTTTTAACATTACATGTACAGTATACATGTAGACAAGCCTTTTTGCTTATTATATTGAAAACGCCAGTTTAAAAGACGAGATAACTCGTGAAAATATTAACGATTTTTTGTGCTGACTAGATCTAGTAGTCAGTTTTTCTAACAACGAGATATCTCTCCCATCAAGACATGGGGTGTTTTGTGCGTTACGACGTTGAGATAACCATCACGAGGGTTAAATATGGTTTAATATATGCGAGGAATTCAACTACAGAATTGAAATCATTTGCTAACGATGTTCTGTGATGACAATCCAATAAACAGTATTAGTTTATAGAATTAAAACGGAAAAAATGACCGTATTATTTTATTCCAAACTTTTCCGTCCTTCTATTGTTCTAGTATATCATAATTAACGTTTGTTTCATTGAAATGAGTTTATTTAAACGTTATAATTGCCTATATTCTTTATTGGGAATTGTCATCTTAGATTAAGAAATAGCTCCGTTTTCCCTCCATAGAAGTAAGTTAATTTATCATCTCTTTCTAAGCTCTTAAGTGCTCCTCTTAGTAATATAGTGTTAATTTAAACACGTAGCAAATTTCATTGAAATGCTTGTGCATATAAAACTTATTGTATATATGTTGGATACGTTTTGTGAAATTTTTATACATCTAAGAATTTAGTTTACATATGTTTTGAAAACGAATGGCAATGACTCGAATATTCTTAATTTAGTCTTTTTTCATTTACCTCTTATTATTTCAAATTGGTGTGAGTTTGAAATATTTCATGCATAATTTTAAAAATAAGTCTAATTTTACTGCATACATTTTTCGAATAAGGATCGCTTAGAAAAAATCCCAAACATATTTCAGTAATTAATACAGTTACCTTTTCTACGTACTCTTAGATTTCTATGCAATTTATTTTATACTTTACGCATTTATCGCTTACCATGAGACATTTAATAACTTCTGCTCGTGGTATTCAGTTGTAATATAATAAAACATGTCTGATATTTCATTTGGGAAGAAATGTAATAACATTAAATTTGCTCATTTAATCTCTTCATATTTATGTTTCGTACATCATACATTTACTAAAAGCATTGTTTTTTGAATTGTTACAATAAGACATTCTATCGCATATTGAAAACAAAAGTAATGATTTTATAAAGAAACTCATGTGCCCATAAAAGTGGAATAAATATCAGTACTGATGTGCAAATAATAGTGCAATGAATATCAACGCTCATTTTTGCAGGTATAAGTGCAATTAACACTATTTATTATTGATGCTTTCTGCTCAGTAGTATCACATTATCCTACTATCTTGATTATTTCAACTGCAATCCAGTAACTTCCAAGCGCAATAGTATTTATGTTATGTCATAATGTTGAGTGTAAAGAGTATGCCTTTACATTGTAATTAAACAATTCTGTAGTGTTTATAAATATTTCTATATTTGTCAATGTATGTTAGCATTAGATTTTAGAAAAAATCAGGAACTATTTGTATTCGTAATCAAGTCTCCCGGTTTCATGTATATTTTGTATTTTTGAATTCATTTGTGTGTGTCATATTTTTGTTTTCTATTTGTATTCATGTTCATAGGTCATTGCCTCTGCGGAGTAAAATGGAAATGACGTGTATCAAAATAGGTCATGTTACAAAAATAAAGAAAAATTGTTTTATAACTTATCAAAAATTGGAATTTGAGAGAATCTTTCGTCTTTTTAGTGTCTTATTGGAAAATTGTTTTTCAGGGGCCTCAAGTGCAAACGAAAATTGAGTATACTGTTATATGTCTTAATCATCTTATTGGTAGCGAAGCTTTATGTGAGGCCAGTTTAAGTAGCTTCTAGAAATATTATTTGAAGTTCCAAAACAAGGCAAAAAAAAAGATTAATAACATTACCTTAACAACTGCTTTAATTAGAAGTTTTGCAGTTTCTAATATTTAGGAAATGAAAAGGAATTTTAATATTTTGTGTAGTATTTGCAATTAATTAAAATTTTGAAATGTATTATAAAATTTTTAATGATGTTCATAATCAGGTTAAATATACATATATTTATTTTTAGCAGTTGACCTTTAAATATATTCACTCACTGGAGTAAACGCTCGGCACAAAAACAGTAGTACTAATTTTGATTATAAATAAATATTTAAAATTTTTTAGAGATTTTTCATTTTCAGGAAAAGTATATTTAGTATTAGGTTAGTAACAGTTTATAAAGCTATTGGAAAAGTAAAACTTTTGCAATTTTTTACTCAAAAATATGTTTTTTTCTAGCCAATAAATATACAGAATTTTGAAATTTTAATATTTTAATTGAAGAAATCACAAGTTATTATTTTCTGCATTTTTTACAGTCATCAGAAATCTAGTAGTTTTGGTTCTAAAATGTGTTTGTGAGAAGAATTTTGATGTTTTAAAGTCTTCTGAGTTAGAAATACTGCCCCAATTAAGGTTGCCAACTGTCCCGGATTGACCCGAAATTAAAGTCGCTGTCCAGAATCCCGGTTGAATGTTAAACTGTCCCGTAATTTCAAAGGAAAAGCTATGTACCAATATCACCTACACTCCAAAATAAATATCATATGACTTTGTGTCCATCAAATTTCCGTTCCCCTACAATCCCAAGCCAATACTATATATCGTCACTCAAAGTGCAAAAGGTCGTATGTTAAAAATTCTATTTTTTTTTTCTTTTATTATTGCTCTATGTGGCATTTTGTGATTTCCATCTGTTGGCAAAATCTCTTATGTCATCAGCTGATCCAATAAACTAATAACAAAACCCAAAGTATGTAATAATAGAATCAAATCATAAGGGAATAATTTGTGTTTTGCTCTACTAAAAAATGCAGCTGTTAGATATAAACTTAAGTGACAATATATCAAAGTTTCAGTTTTGCGCAATATGTCCCGGAATTGTCTCAGAAAAAGGTAGCAACCCTATCCCCAATGCCTTGTTTCCCTCCATTAGTCTTCCATTTTTCAGATTCTTTTTAAAGAGAAATGCTTAAATTGATAGCTAATTGAAAATAACGCGAAATACTACCACACGCACATTTTAAAATTTTCATCTCGTGTATGCATCCTTAGATTTCAACAATGTGTGCCATATTTTAATTTTTATGCATTTAGAATAGAAAATTCTCGTTTATTCTCCCACTGAAGAATATTCTTAAGAATAATCTCGAAATTATTCTCCAAAAGATTATTACCAATTATTTTTCATCTCTAATCAAAACGAGATTAAAAGAAACATAAATAAAAACTAGTTAATCAGTCTGTTGTGGGCTTTGAAGTAAATCTAGCATTTCAATATTTTTTAAAAAGTGTCCCGACAATTTTGTGCAAACCCATCTGGTTCGAGATTATTTCGTCACTACTTCTACACAGGACACAATTTGGACTTTTGTACATTTGGATTCTATACAGATAGTGGCTAAGCAGATATGACCAGTGATGTAAAATACCCGGGTATAATTTGGTAAATATCCAGTGTATTTACCAAAAATATATGGGTATTTAAAGTTTTGCATTAGGTTTAACTACTTATTTACCCACAAACAGTTTATTCATGACGTATGATGAGTAAATTGAATAGCAGAAAAGAAATTAAAATGGAAAAAATAAACATTTAACTCATCTTAAGAAGTCAGTATTTTAATGTGATTCATTGAATAGTTTCTCAATCTCAACCCTATCAACATGGTTTTAAAAAGTAAAAATAAACATTTAACTCATCTTAAAAAGTCA
This sequence comes from Metellina segmentata, assembly GCA_947359465.1. Classification (NCBI taxonomy): domain Eukaryota; kingdom Metazoa; phylum Arthropoda; class Arachnida; order Araneae; family Tetragnathidae; genus Metellina; species Metellina segmentata. Next base: position 54,103,909 of record OX375873.1, on the reverse strand, counting down.
GTATTTTAATGTGATTCATTGAAACTGAGATTGGTATGCTTAACGTGGCCATTTATTTTTTCCCTCAAAATGGGACATCTACTAATTTTTAGGTAATCGTATGAGTATTTAAGGAAACACATTTCTTTAAAGTTTTTATTTATTAATGAATAAAACAGGAATGAACACGTGAAAACTAATAATGTGTGTCGCCTTAAATTTTCTGAAGAACAAATTTGCTTAAGTATATTTGGTATTGATTTTAAATGAAAGTGAAATTCTTGGCAGGATTTCTTAAAATTTACTTTTGTGTTTTATAAACGGGTACTTAGTTTATAAGTTAACATTAGAAGTGCACTTTCGTTTAGGCATTGTTGAAATGGTGGTGGTTTCACGTACAAGAAATTAAAATTGACTTTAATAACACACGTCGATAAAAAAAAACAATAATCAATCGTCAAGAAAGATGGACGAGCTGTCTACGCGTATTGTCAATCGAGGAGCCAGAGCTAACAGGCTTCTGACTAGGGATGGGGGGAAAAAACAATATGTTCTTTTACCGTGTCTAAAGTTAGAACAAGCAAAATTACCCTGCCTAACTCGTGTTGAATTGGTTAATTACAGATTGAAAAGTAACCAAAATATTATAATCACTGGCATTTCGTAGAAAAATACCAAATCACTTGAGTGGGAGGAAAATAACATTTTAACAACTTTACGACATTTTTGTAATTTTTACAGCTACTTTGGACAAAAATCGTATACAACCATATCCATCTATGTTATAAATTTTAAATACATCGCATCGGTACTGCATAACAAAACTACAAAATGGTGAACCTAATGTAATTACTAACAAAAGACTATTCTGAGGGCTTTGTTGGAGGGATTAGAAATGTCATTTCTTAAGCTCGTTTTCTGTAATTTTACCATAGTTCAATTCGTAAAAAATAAAGAATGTACGGCTGTTACTTTCGCACTCATAGCCTACTACCCATATTTTTTAACTTCTGGCACTCTTGAACAGGCATTTTCGAATTTCCAAATCTTTAAGGTAAGGATGATGAATTGATATTGTTTGGAACTGTACTGTTCTGTTAGAGTGACGGACCAACTTATTTCTTATGTTTTAGTTCAAACACCATGTGTTTCATAGTAAAATCATAGTTTTTCAACAAATTCTATATGTTACTTAAATATAGTTTTAACTCATAAAATACACCGCTTTGACCTGTCACTAACATAGAATTTATTTAATATTTAAAATGTCTAATTTTTCAATAATGGTAAACTTTTTCTTAAAATTTGCTTTATTCTATTTTAAATGCGGCTTTAAATCGAATATTTGGTGATAAAAAAAATATATATGAATTTACTACAGAAAATAACGAAATAAAACAAGCAAAATTGGAGGGAAAACGTTATGTTCTGAAGATATTAATTCTTAATTATTTTTTATTTCGTGATCTCTCATAGGTTGCCACAACGTACAGCTGAAAACTGGACAATAAGGCTTCCAGCAATGCTCAATAAGAATTCGAGTTTCTAAAGATACCAAATTATGGTTGATTTCAGAATAGTTAATCTGATGCTTTATCATGCAACTTATCTTATATATGTAACTAAAATTTAAATATTATATTCGCTAAACTAATACATGATGTATACAATAGTAGACAATATAATTAAATATACGGAATATAATCTAGGATCTTGTACAAACACAAAATCCCACAGAACAGGAACGGACAAACTAAAGAAACCAAAATCAATCACTAAATGAACGTAAGTACTCACAGTATGCAGTTTCATGGAAATATATCTAACCGTTTGGATGTAGTGTAGTACGGGCACACATATACAGAGGGACAGACAAATATCAAAAAAGACTTCAGAAGGTCCAAAATGGATAGAAAACTTGAAATGAGTCGAAAAATATTCACGCATATAAACACTCCATTTTTATTTTTATAGATTCTGAGTTCATGTACCCGAGTTAAGACAGCGAAATGATGTGGTATTATTTGACGGTTGCAAACATTTATGAGTACTAATATGTCATGTGTTGTAACTAAATTACTTACAATTAATATTTTAATTAATTATCTATTTTGTGAAAAATATCGCTGAAGACAGGGGTTTATTTCTTTTTTTTTGTTCCTTAATAAAAAAATTACTATAATAAATAATTAATATAATTATAATAATAAATAATTAATATAATTATAATAATAAATAATTAATATAATTATAATAATAAATAATTAATATAATTATAATAATAAATAATTAATATAAGTTAAAAAAACTTTCCATTAAAGTCATTAATTAAGTACACTCCCCCCCCCACACACACAAAAAATAATAATAATTTTGTTCCATAAAATATTAATCAAGCGAATAGAGCAAAAAAATCTTACTTTAAAAGGAGGTAACGTTAAAACAACTCGGGTGTTGACCTCATCATCTGTCCGTGTTTCAAAATTATTAGGCGTTGACCTCGATTCTTTTCCCTCCGGATTGATCCCGGAACGTCACCAATAGCCCGCTGTGTTGCTCTAGTGCGATTTATACTAACCACTAACCAACCTAAATTTTTAGACACGTCGCACTTGAGCAACGCAATGAGCTATTGGCATCGGTCTAGGATCAACCGCGAAGGGAAAGATCTAAGGACAACACCCGTTCTTTTGAACCAGTCAGATGACGAGACCAACACCAGAGCTGGCACTCTACTTTCCACATTTCTACACCACACCAATGTGAGTACATTAGAGGTCACAGCAGATTTAACATGTACCTGCTCTCTCGAATACGACAGTCTTTATTTGAATCGAGTTTCTAACTTGCAACCTCCCGGTTGCTAATCCGGCACTCTACCACTGCCCCTTGATTAGTGTGGCTACAAAAGGGAACAGCATATCAATAGCGAGATAACGGTATTGGGCACATTTCTGAATAAAATCTGTACTGCATACAAGTTTCCACGCGTCTTCTTTCTTGTGAGAAAGTTTCCAAACCATTTATCTTCCACAAACTTGTATATCGCTGACAATTCTAGAGGATTTCTTTCAATAGTTCTGAACACCGTTGTCACCATCTCCATACATTTCCTTCAAGTAGGTATATTCGACCATCAAAGAGAGAGATACATTACCACCCCCCAAAAAACATTTACTCATATATCATCAGATGACATGTCTTGGCGTTCTTCAATTCCAAGGTAGGGTCATTTATTATTGGTTGGCATTTTATTGTATATCGCTTGATTTATAGAAATGTGAACGTGACGGAAATAGGTTTTCTCAGTTTAAAAAAATATTGAACTATGGGCCTTGAAAGCTATATAGCAACAACTTCATATATCATCTGTTGATTTAATTAATTAAACTCCACAAAAGAAAACAAAACAGTAAAATTTGAAATGCATAGTTAAAAGTTCGAATAGGTGAAATATGAAGGAATGTTGAGTCCCATTTGTAACCATTAGTTCCCTCAAGTTTTGAACTTAGATATCTATAATGTTTAAGGTAGGTAGGTAGATATTTATCAGTAAACGGTATAGATTTGTATAGATAAGAGAATATACACGCACACACACATTCTTTATATATATATATATACATATACACACACTGCTTGACAATTGCTAAGGAGCAAACACAATTTTTAAAATAATTAATAATATTCATTGATTAAAGAAACAAAACTTAGTATATATTTAATTAAGATACTATGGCATTAAGTATAATGCAAAATGTTACAGATTTTGGCACTTGGAAAAGCAAGATAATAAAAAGAAAAAAATCTGCTCTTAGCGGAATTTCCAAAAGTCTCGAAAAATGTTCTTTCTATCCGGAGTCATGACAGATATAGCCACTCAGTAAGAAGTGAGGCCTCCTTGTACACTAATGCACGTTTAGTATTTGCTATGCATGCTCTCTACTAAACAGTCGAGGAGTGCTTGGGGGATATTGTCCCATTCCTCTCTTAAAGCAATTTTGAGCGCCTGCACAGTTTGAAGTGGGCGATTTCTGTGCGAAACAAGTCTACAAAGATCATCCCAAGCATGTTCAATAGGATTTAAATCCGGTGAATACGCTAGCCATTCCATGCACTCAATATCTTCGCTCTCTAGTGTCTCAGAGACAACAACTGTTCTGTTTGGGCATGCATTGTCATCCATGAACAAAAAGTCTGGACCCACTGCACCCCGAAATAAACGAACATGACCCAGGAGAATCTCCGTGCAATACCGCTGTGATGTAAAGACACCTGCGTCAAAGATGTGTAGCTGTGTTCTGCCATTATGCATAATGCCTGCCCACACCATGACCCCTCGGCCATAACGATCAACCTCATGAGCATTCTGTGGTGTTCTCCTCTCTCTCCACAGTAATTGGTGTCCAGAATCCATTTCGATGTGAATCGGGATTCATCGGAGAACATGACTCTGGACCACTGTTGACGATTCCAACGAATGTGTTCTTTACACCAGCGTAACCTTTCCCGACGATGGCAAGGTTGTAACCGAACGCACTTAACAGGCTTCCGTGCATACAAGCGAGATTGATTTAATCGGCGAGAAATTGTTTTGGCAGATACACGAGTGGCGGTAGCGGTTGCAAGCTCTGAACCAATCTGTCACAGAGTGAGATGTTTGTTTCTTATTCCTGTTAGGGATATATGTGCATCATCTCTGGGTGTTGTGCTATTATCACGACCACCAACATGCTTTCTCAAAGCATTTCCACCATCCGCGGAGCTTTATTACAGCGAAATGACGCTTTGTGACACGCATTGCTGCGGCAACATGGGTGACACTTTGCCCAGCTTCGAGCCGCCCTAACTGCTCGCCCAAAGTCAAATTCACTCAAATTATGCCTTACGGACATTCTCCACTTGATACTTGCATCACAAGACTGAATTTATCTGAACGGTTTTCAAAACTTTAAATCGTGATGTTCTATAGATACTTTACTGTTTAAAATTTCAATTAATAAACAGCTCGTGTGCGCTGTCTTTTATACAGATAAGAGACCTTGCTCTACAGCACCCTCTGCACTTACATTTTCTACGATTGAGCGGCTTTCCTAATCGCAGTTTTGCATAAATCGGTTGTTCCTTAACAATTGTCAAGCAGTGTAGATTTTGCTTCTATGGTTCTGAGGAACAAATTTTTGTTAGCATTTATTTGATACTGTTGATTTAAGGATTTCATGCTTACATTTATAACAAATTGATGATTTATCCAATTAAAATTTTAAATATAATTAAGTTTACTACTCAAAGTCGCATGGATGTCGCTCATGGGATACGATATTGAACCTACTAATAAAATATGACTTATTTTACCTTTCTGAATGAGAGAAAATGCAATATTTCCACTGAGAAACCAGCAAATTTGTAAATTTAATACTTGATCGCTAGTTTGACAAAAATGTTTGACGGTATTGTATTTTCAAAGTAATGGAAACTTAAAGCCCGTTTTCTCACCAAAAAATTTATTTTTGAGTTGTACTATCACTGGACTCATGAGCCCACATAATGATATTATAAACAAGAATTGCGGACCCCTGGTTGGAGACGTTTAAGCTACGTTAAAGTGAAGTCGTAAAAAGAGCAAAGTATGTACAAGAGCATTAAAAGCGAAAGAATTAGCAACAGAAGAAGAGAGTAGGTAGTTGAATTAAAGTCTCACTGGAGCAACACAACGGGTTATTGGTGACTTTTAGGGATCAAACCCGAATGGAAAGATCTGAGGACAACACCAATGTGGAAACATTTAAAGCCACAATAAATTTAACTTGCACAAGCCACCACTTCGCTTTTCTTTTAACTGGGCTACGGCGGCCCTAATAGATGAAAGAACCGAATATTTGGAAGTTTTCACACTTTTCAGTATTTATAACTAGTTATACCATAATAAGTAACTAAATAACCACCAACATTAATAATTATAAATTGAAAGACTCTGGGCAACATTGTGATAAGGCACTTTTAAAAGTTTTCAGGCCAGCAATTTGCAAGTTTTTCGGAATTCCAAAATTCTTATGGCTTATGACTATTTAAGAGGTCGTGTTATCTAAAACATTCAAGTGCAACGCACTCATTTAAATAATCGAAAATTCTTTTGATACCTTTGAATATTTTGTTTTTAATTTTTTTGTGAATATGTCTTTAAAATTGGTATGATACAAGTAGGCATGCATTGCACAAGGGAGCACCCACAAGTACTTGGTTGAATTGAGTTACACCAGCTTGAAAGGAATCCAAGATTGTCTTTTTGTGACTTATTTAGACGACACATGAAACAAACGGTACAACTACACAAATAGTAAATAATAGACTGAAATATATTCGAATAGATTTTCTAGAACAAGGAGGGGGCACATCAAGATTGTCCACTCCCCGAGAGAAAAGCCATGTCATTAGGGAGAAAAAATTATTTCCTATCACATTTCTTATCCAAGAATCACGTGATTTCACCAAGAGTGACAGCAAGAAGCTCCACCCTCAACAACACCCACGCTGTCTATTCGCATTCTCAACACAGCTATCGATATTTCTTTGTAAGCTAATTTTTGTATTGGTAGAAACGTTTCAACACAAGAAAAACGTCCTTTTTTAAGTTCTGTAAGAAAATGTTCTTACTACATTAAAAAATGTTCTCTCTCGCTTTTTTGATAATTGTTATGGAATTTTACCATATTATTTATGTACTATATTTCAAGTCTCATGTACGGTTAACTCTCTCCAGAGGTACTAATATCACCCAGTTTTAGATTTTTAAAAATTATCGTAACATTTGAGGAAGCAATGATTTCTTTGGATGCCGCCTCCAATACCACATAGCGTATCAGAAGCCTACTTTTATCCCACTTTTCAGAAATAATCACTCACTTCATTTTCAACTCTGTCGCAATGTGAAGTTTTCTTCCCCTAGACACTTAACCTTATTGTTTTCTAAAGATGCAGGAAAACCTATTTCCGTATGAAGTGGTTAATCAGCAATAGGATATCGATTTCATAGGCCCTGTTCACATGAGGCGTTTTCTCACTCTCGTTTTCCAGGGTCAGCTTTTCTTTTCATTAAATTACGTTTCTTATTCCCCTAATTCAAGTTTCTATTTTCCGATCATTGAAGATGGAGTAAAACTTTCAACGAATTTCATATCCGCAGATTTCAAATCCTTTGAAATTTTCACTCTAAATAAATAAACCTAATTTAAGGTATAAGAAAAGCTGACCTCGGAAAACGTCTCACGTGAACAGGGCCACAGTGTCACTATGTAAAATTCCTCCTTTTTTTAAGTTTTCAACAACTGATTTATTGCATCATACTCATATCGCGGAAGGTGTGTGTGTGTTTCTTTGAAGATTTAGATTTATCAGACAAATCACTCTACTGATTCGTAGTTGAAATGCTCCAAATTAAAAACTTAGTACATAACGTGGCAAACATTTCAATAGATTTACGTATTTTAGCACTTTTATATCGCTTATGTTGGTGAGACTACAACAGAAGGTTGAAAATAACTAACTGTTTTGACCCAAACACATTTATTTTTGAATTTAACAGATTGAGCATTATAAAGTCAACACACACAGAGTTTAGCATTAGCATCCATGTGCTTTCGAATTGTTTGTTAGATCGATGCTTTCTTAAATATGCATGGAACAGTAGCGCACACTGGAAAAAGATGGATCGGCTTTATCACCGTCCTAGGAAAACATTTTGAATTACCTTTATAATATTCTTGTGACAGAACCGGTCAACCATATTTTAAGTTGTTACACTTTTATATTTTTAAATTAATTAATTTGAATACGTGGTTAAAAGCAGGGGTGACATTTTTTTCCAGATTTTGTAGTTAAAGAATTCATTAACTGAAATTCATTTTGTTCAAACCAATATTTTAATTCAAATAAGCTTCGTATATAAGTTTCATGAGAGACTTTACTCGACAAGCTAAAGAGGATTGCGAAGGTCAATGCTTTAATATTTTTAAACACTAGGGGGCTCCGCCCCCTGCTCGCTTACGCTCGCCAACCCCCGGTAATTGCTACGCAATCCAATTTGGTTTGCTTCGCAAACCAACACTCCTTTTACATGTGGCATTTGGTTTGCTTCGCAAACCAACATTCCTTTCGCAGAGTGAAACTATCTGAATAATTTGTATTATCCTGATTTCATTTACGGTTCATGACGTCACAGCGAGGGCTTCGCCCCCTGTTCGCATACGCTCGCCGACCCTCGGGGATTGCTACGCAATCCTGTTTGGTTTGCTTCGCAAACCAATAACTCTTACGCAAGTGATTTCACTCTTTTTTACTTTAACACTTAATGCACCCTAAACTAATAGCCGTATGAGTAAAAAATCTTCGGAATCTTGTTCCCTGTACAATTTTAAGTAAACCCTGTTAATCTCCAAACATTACGATGTGTACTTTGTACTTTCTCGGTAAACCGTCTGACAACAGAGGGAAAAAAGCAAACCTTTTTCCTTGCCAAATAAAAACAAATCGTTTTTACGGCAATTGTTGCTACGATCAATTTGATATCTGGCAAACCCGATAGTCAAAAATACAACCCTGAAAAGCTCCGCGAATTTGCTCCGCGAAATAAAAAATACGAAATTTGTGTCACCAACTTTGGATTGCATCGAATTTATTTATGAACCAATTTTAAAAATAATGGTACCGTAAGAAAGAGTACATTCTGAGGTATACTGCGCTATTTTCAAAATAAAAAACTAATAGTAATACGATATAGATATGACAGTTTTAGTTAACGGTTGTAACAAAAAGTAGCAAAAATATCCAAAGATTCCGAATTTTGTATGACCAACTTTTGGTCGCATCCAATTTAATTATTAACCGATTGCAAAAATAATAGTACCGTAAGAAAGAGTACATTATGAGGTATACTGCGATAGTTTAAAAATTAAAAACTAATAATAATAAAATATAGATACGGCAGTTTAAAAAAAAAGTAACAAAAATGTCCTGATTTTTCCCGAATTTCAAAAAAATATTATCAAGAACTAAATTGAAATTTCAAAAAAAAACTCGACGAGCTGCAAAAATTTACGTTGAGAGAGATGGAGGGGTGGGCCGAAGGTCCTGGGCGATAAGCCCTCTACCTTCTTCAGGAACGTTGCTGCTACTGAATGAAAAAAATTTGTAAAAAAACTCACGGCTGAAGACTGAAAATTTGTATCTGTTTTGATCACTCGCGGAAGAAATTTCGCTTCCTCAATTTTGACACTTAATAAACCCTAAACTAATAGCCGCATCGGAAAAAAATCTTAATAATTGTCCAGGGAATACGACGAAGAACAAATCATGTTAATTTCGTTTTTTCCGATTAGTACTTTCGCGGGAAATCGTTTAAGAATCGAGCTAAACAACACTGTTTTCAATCCTGCGGCGGCGGTAACTTTTTTTTAATATAGAGAGATTCATAGCCCATCCTTCGAACTGTAGGCGGCGCAAGTTCTATTCCTGTCAGGTTCCATATCTTCCTTGTATTTCTCTCTTCTTTATTACTAAAAAACTACTTAGATTCACATGTCGGATTTTTCTCTTCGGGATTGATCCCGGACCATCGCCAATAGCCAGTTGTGGTGCTCCTTGTTAATTCAATTACCTTCCTACCTCCTTTATGTTTATTTACTTGGACAAATAGTACGACTTAAAACCGAAAAAAAAACCAACCATCCTGCCATCATAAGCCCATCCATCTTTTTTCGCCCTAAGCAAGCGGTCTCCTGAATCGTGAGTTCTATTGTAAAGTTTAGAGATAAAACAGTTCGCACCCCCAAAATGTTTACATCAGCATCATGATCTCAGCCGCTCCCAAAGACAAATTCTGGTAGCCGGTCAGCACATGGGTACATTAAAAAATGAAAACAAATAGGCAACCACGTGCAGATTTATCACATGAAATATACGTTGACTGAGCATTGTTATTGAGAAAAGCTTCAAAGAGTGTGGCCATTATTTCAATTAATACTCTGTCACGTGGCATCTCTGTGAAAAATTGCCTTCGTTGGTAATTTTTAGCATCTTATCACCTCATTTTAGATACAAAATCGTACGACAGGGTAAATGTGTGAATGTACATTTATATAGTGTGGGTCAAAAATGGTAAAATTCCCTAAGTCTATTGCTATGTCGCGCGGACTGACTAGATGATGAATCGAAGGATGGACGTGTGGTGTCGTCCCCCCAAAACTGTATCGTGAAAATAGTACGAATCGTACACAAAGAGACATCCAACAGCTAAGATATTTAAGTTCTAATTATTCCAAGTACATTAAGGAATATACACAGTATTTACATCATCACATTAACATTGTTACAATGCATAAAAGTATGTATATCACAATCCATCGGTGGAACCAACTAAATCCGTTTCTTCTGGCTCTTCCCCTCTATCCGTCGTCTCCAACGTGCTTTGCCGCAGTCTAAAAATAACTCAGTGGTAAAAGTCAATTACATGGATCATATAGACAAACACCACCTGCAGAGGCCACTCTATTTTCACCTGCTCTTCTCTAGTCGTTGTAAAGCACGAGGAGAAAGAACAGCATCTGGTTCCGAAATATAACCAGTCAGAATACATTCGGTATTCCGATGACACAATAGAATGGGCACCTGCCTTGCAAGTGACCCTTCCTAAAGGTCAAGCACAACGGAGTTTCTCACGACGTCACAGGCGTTTTCTCGCGTACCGTGAACCAATCAGATCACGAATGTTCGTTTCCCCCGGCTGACGAAAGTAGTCTGTCACGTTACCAATAATCACATGGTCTTGGGCACATAAAAGAGCCACCATTACTCATTCTATTTCCATGTTTCCTCTGTGATTGATACAGCTTCAGTGGGTTTCGGTCATCAGTACGGCAACTTCTTGCAACAAATGCAACTTTTTTTCACGCGTTCTACGCTGCATGTAAAGTACTAAAACCAAAATCCCTCTCGTCATGCAGGTCGCCTCAAAGTGTGCTTTTTAGCTGGCGAGGGGGTGTACCTGGGCGGAACGGGCGAAGTACGTTGGGAGAGTTTTCTCCTGGTAGGGTCACCCAAGGGGCGTGAAGGCCGTTCCACTATGCTCAGCTAAGACCTGCAGGCACCGGAGCAAAGTCAGTCTTCTCTCCATTGGAGCTCCAAGTACCTTGTACCAATAGAAGCTGCTATTTCCCTTGTTATTATGTCGCCTATAGTAAGTCATACAGCATCGTCTGTCGCGCTGGTAACTCCTGGTGCTTGACTTTGCTAGAGTTCATGGTCTCATGGATTTGATCTAGCTGCTGCTAGATCCTAGAAGGATTAGACACAACAACAACAACAAAACCAAAATTCCTCCTACATGAAATGTAACTTTTTGCATAGATGCAACTCACCTGCAACTTTTTTAAAATATAGCTTAAAATTAATTTATATCAAATTACTATTTCATTTCTTGCTCTCTGAATCAACCCTTCGATGACGTGTGTCTGATCTTGCGAACGCCGAAGTAGTGCGATCAAACAAGAAGTTAATGGAAAGAAGCTGTTTGTTCTAACAGACGAAAGTGAAATGGCAAGAAGTACTTTTAACACATCAGTTGGCACCCTTGATAATCTAGAGGAAACTTGCGTAATCGACTGCAGAGTTTGCGAGGTGAGTGTCAATCATAAATATGCTGTTCGCCTTGTAGATATGACGTTTCAAAATCCGCTGAATGTTGAGCGAAAGGATTTGGTGCTTCTGCTATCCAATATAGCACATTATTTTAATGCGGCTGGCGCAGTTTTTTAATGTTAAAGAAATTACTGGCCAAGGATCGGCCATTCAACGTTTGTCTGTATTTAAGAATGTATTATAATATTGTTATACACGACTAAAATTGTCAATATATTGTTCATTTTTTACGAATAATTTATTTTAGAATTTAGTGTATCAAAAATAAATGCAACTTTAGGGAATGACAAATGCAACTTTTCCCATTTTTACTGCAACAAAAAAGTTGCCCTACTCATCAGATTTGAAATTCCATCTGAAACAATAAATAAATAGGTAGAGTGTTAATTCATGTAACACTGTGACACCACATCTGGCCATTGGCGAATGCCCGGAATTAATCCCTATACAAAAGATCCATGGCAAAACCTCTTAATTTTGAAAGACAATCGAATGACGAGATCATCATCTGAACACCCCACTCGTCAAACTTCCACGTCACACCAGCAAGACATTTGAGGTCGCGACAAATTTAATGTGCACCTGTCCCCACGTATAAGACGATCTTTGGTTTAACCTAGTTACGAGCTCGCAACCCTAATCTATCTCGACCTACGACTCTCACCAAGACGAAGTTTCGCTTCCAAGCAATCAAAGGTATGGAAATTATTGATCCTGACTGAATAAGATATTATTTGATCAATATCAGTTTGTAACAAATTTTGCTTCCAAAAAAGGAACTTAAATCTTATTTTCTAACACAAGATAACAAATAATCGGATAAAAAGCCATAATTGGAATATCTCATTGAAATGCTTTTCGTTTTTGGAATATCTCATTTCGAAATAATCTTCAGATAAGAGTATCAATGCGCTTATTTGTTCGATAAATGTTTAGTTTAAAAACGTAATTTAGTGTCAGTTCTGTATACAATCATACCGCAAATAGAAAAATAATTTGGTGCAGGCTGTATTTATTTAAAATTAAAACTGTTTAATTGAATTAATTAACTAAAGTTTAATTATTTGTTAATTATGCTTCTTTTTAACAGTGCGGCATTAAACGATAAAATGTTCTTCACATATGCAATGTTTTCAATTCGTTCTTTAAATATATATGCAATATTTTCAATTCGTTCTTTAAATATACATGCAATGTTTTCAATTCGTTCTTTAAATATGTATGCAATGTTTTCAATTCGTTCTATACGTTTCGTTTCTGTTTTAAATGTTTATTGATGGACACATTTTTTGTGTGATGTCTTGTTTTCATTTCAATTGAAGTCGGGTATAATTTATTGAACACTATGTCAGAATATCACGGGTAAATGTTACATTACTAGTCAATAGAAAAACATCGCTTATTTTGAGCATCAGGAAAAATAAGTCCATGTGGAAGTTTTTGCAATTCACCACTTTGTTCTTTATAATTGTGTCCTGTTGAGTGCATTATAATTGTGTCCTGTTGAGTGCATTTTGTATTTCGGGAATGCACAGACCACAGCCAGTGGACCTCATGAGAACCTCCGTTGATTTCATGACGCCTCGCCTCACCGTGTGTTATTTTACCTTTTTACAAGTCACACGTTAGGCAATTTAGGGTTTTTTTCTTTCTAAATGTGCATTTAAATGCGCAAACCTCTTTGGGTGAACATATATCTGGGAAAAAACATATTCATTAATGAATATTAACCTTTAGAGAACGACCGGTAACCAGATGTACCTTGAAAGCTCCTGAAAGGAATTTGAACTACGGCCAGTACAGCAGTTGTATCTTGAAAGTTATAAGAATCGCGAAAAGAAAGAATTTAGACTATACGGCTGTTACAGAAAGTAATAAGAATCGTCCCGAGAAAAAGAATCTCGCAAGTTATATCAAAACCGTAATCAAAAGGTTAACACAAAGAAAACATGAAACAGCTTAACTAATGAAAATTTTGAATCAATTTTGCGCTTGGCTACTAAAAATATCGAGCCAAATTTTGAAATAATTGTTAAATCAATGAAATGTCCGGCATCGAATTAAATTTTTAACTTTTATCTTTTTTGGAATAATATTAGCTATAAATAACATAATCAATAAATATAAATGAAATAAATAATGAATTATATATATTTTTCATGGTTTTTTTTGGGCGGTCTTCCCATAAGTAACAGTGAATCTATGTAGACCTTGTGGTCCTAATAAGTCTGTTCGTACGTGTTATATTTCAACCATACTGTGTTACAATGTGTTGTGAATTCGTGAGTAAGAAATCAATCTTTTTAAACCAGTTACGTAAGCATGATTTGGAAATTCAGCTTCTTTCACCTAGACGTTGCTGTTTAAGTAACGATGCATGTCAAAAAATTTAGAGTCATCTGAAATAATTTGCACGCGATGCATCGCGTTTCAAGGGAACCACAAGTATTTCCAGAGCATTGAAACGAGATGCAGGGCTTTGGAACGCTTTCACAGTACACGATAAAAACAATCTATTATGTTTGCTGTCAGGGTAGCGGGGTTTCCTGAGATGATCCAAACACCCCTTCTATCTTCCTCTACCACGTGACTGTGCTCCGATTATCACTCATTGTTTCCGTATCTTGCCGACTTCAGGTATAATACTCGGAATCTCCCTCTCAAAATGATACTGCTACTTATCGCGCAGCCGTTTCCATTGTTTTCGACGGCGGTTATCACCAAGGGGCGAACCTGCATCTCAAACAAAACCGTCCTTCCCGCAACGCTCGCCCTTTTGTAAATTACCCTGTGTCGAAGTGAACACAAAACTCAGCATGGAGCCCGCGCTATTAGCCTCTCGCCTGGTGTGCATGTTCTTGCTTCTGATCGGGACTTTCCTGTTCGGTGCGTCGCCGATTTACGTCCAGAAAACCCTGTTCCGGTGTGAATGCGACAGCACCACCTGTAAGCCCAACTGCCGTGCTCGGAGGGGTAAGCTGATCACTGCCTTCCTGATCTACTTCGGAGGGGGCGTCCTCCTGGGCACCACTCTCCTCCACCTCCTTCCAGAAGCCAGGGAAGGATTCGAGGAAAAACACGAAGCCAACTCCACAGTCGAGGAAGGCGACGGAGAGAGCCACGAACACCACGAAACATTCCCCCTTCCCGAGTTCATCGTGTGCCTGGGCTTCTTCGCCGTTTACCTGTTCGAGGAGGTCGTCCACTACTTCCTGGGAGGTCACACACACGTCCCCACGGAAACCCGAGCCATCAGGACCTTCTCTCGCAGCGGATCATGTTCGCCACCTCCCGGCTTAGAATCTGGCCTCACCAACTCCGGGAAACACGACCCCAGCCTCGGCATGTCGCCACCAGCGATCGGACAGTCGACCGAACCCCACCACCACCACGATCTTCCGAACACCATCTCGATCGGAGCACTGCTGACAGTCGCCGCTTTGTCCTTCCACTCTCTGTTCGAGGGGTTTGCGGTGGGCCTTCAGCCCGATGCGAAAGGCACGTGGATTGTCTTCGGCGCCATCGCCGTCCACAAGTTCGTCATTGCCTTTGTGGTCGGTCTTCAGGTGTTTACCACAGGCGGCAAGATCCTTCAGGTGGTCATCTACATGGGCATTTTCGCTCTCATGTCGCCCCTGGGGATGGCAATCGCCATGATCACAGACGTCAGTGTCGAAGACAACAATCCCTTAACTGTGAGTATTCTGAACGCCATAGCCACAGGGACTCTCTTGTACGTTACGTTCTTCGAGATCTTGCAGAGAGAAGAGGAGAAGGACATTCCGACGTGGGTGCAGTTAATTGCAACGGCTTCGGGATTCACTGTTATGTGCATCCTGCAGTTAGTTAGTACTCTTGCCTGATGAAGACTGAACAGATTTACGAAGACTTTATACCGAGACCTTGGATATTGCGTGCAGTTTTTTTATTCGTTTTCAAGTGTTGGAATTCATGTTCACAGTTTATTAAATATTCGATACATCGTTCGAAGTTTTTTCTCAGTTTTTGAACCAAGGTATGTGCAAAAGCGTTTGTTTTCATACATAGATAAAAAAGTTAAAATAACTCGACCACTATTTTAGGCTGTTTAAGAAATACGTCTATGGACGTTGTATTGTGGCAGTGAGAAAATAATCGTAGTTTTTATTATCTCCGTAAGGCTTGTCTTGGAAGTTATGGTTCTCAAAAGCATAAACTAGAAGCAGGAAAACGTTCCCTAATCCTTTTCATATCTACTAAGTGTCTTTTCAGGGTTACTTGAGTGACAAAGTGAATAAGATAACATTGTAAAATCAACTCTATCGTTGAAGAAATCTCTCCTTTCTGTTTTGATAGCTTGATTTTATGCTACAGCTTTATTTTTACATTTTATGTACTGTGAAGAGGTTCAGCTTTTAAAGCATAATTTTAATAAATAGAACCTATAAAATCGTGAAGTGTAATGACGATGGTGATACATTTAATGCGCGCATTATTTATCACTCTTATTCACAAATTAGATTTATTTCAATAGTACGACATAGAAGTTAACTATTTAATAATCTTGAAAATTAATACTTAGATTTGATATTTGGATTTATTTATACGCACTCACAAAAAAAAGTTAAGGTCTCTTATAACATAAAATTAGTTTATTTTTTGAATTTATTCACTTGAATTTAGCAATTACGTGTTACTTATCAAATGCATGAAGACGTACTTTATGCATCAATATGTATCTCAGTGGTATATTTTGCTTTGAAGAAAAATGACTGTCTCAGATTTTTTTCTGAAAACCTGTGGTGAGAGAGAGAGAATTCTTAACGTACAACGTTTTTACTTCACTACTCTGTTAAATACACGGTTAACTATTAATTTGACTAGAGTTGCAACCCTAGTGAAAAAAATTACGGAGATACAGAATTACCAACATTGGATATTTTAATATAATGTAGTAAAAAATTACATTAATCTTATATTAGTATATCTGGGGGCGGATTAAAAGAGTAACACACAAAGAGAAAATTTTTCGTATGAAATTTGTAGGTTTTCTATATTCGAATATTGTGATCGTTGGTCTGGTGAAGCCCACGTAGTCATTTTTTCTTTGCGTGAAGATACGATTTCTTCTTAAGATGTACGCTTAGTAATTACAGTAGAATTTATTTGCTTTCGTTCTGTCAAAACTATGTTTTTCTAACTTTGTTTATTTCGCTTGTAAGTAAATAATAGAATACCTAAAAAAGTTGTATCACACAATTAATGTATCATTTTTATAATCATCCTAATATCATAATTTATATAACTTTTCTCATATCATACTATGAATAGTACAGAAATTATACAATTTTTCGATACCTATTTACTAGTAACAACAAACTTAATCACGATCATTTCATGATTTATTAAAAAGCAACACTAGCAATTTATAAATGTTTTAAGAATTTGCCTCAAAAGACTTGATCCAATTTGATATCAGACTTACAGAAACTTGAAATTATTGCATGTAACAAAGAATTTGATTAATGTATAAATGGCCGACAGTTATATTATTCACTGAATGTCTGCATTTTATAGGACATAACGAACCTTTTACTAGCAAAAAAATAAGAGCCAAGTTTCAATGGGAATAACGTAATTAAAGTTTCGTTTGTATTGTTACACAAAGATCATTTTTTGCTACACTCGAGCTAATGAAAACAACGTAAAAAAGGGAATAGATTAGATGACATTAAAGGCGTGTCAGCGCTGGGTGCTTACAGATACACAGACCTTAGCATACACACTAGACACACACACTTACACTTGCTTTCGAGCTTCAATACCCATCGCTTGAAGAAAAAAAAAATATCATTACCTCATACAAACATTTCCTAATACGATTCGCAGCATCATCGCCTCTACTATCGGTCATTTTTGAAAAAAAAAAATTTTCCTTCATTAGTTTCCCCGTGTTCTTGAAATGTATATACCACGCAGATTTGGCGTTCTTATGACCACTGGTCTTTTCTCGTCAGTGCTCTGAACAGAAATTTGCTTATATATATATATATATATATATATATATATATATATATATATATATATGTGGAGGCCGGGTGTTGGAAAGTAGTTCTTAGTAAGTAGTAAACAAATCAAATAATAATGAAGTTTAATTAGTTGATGATCATGATGGTACTATTTACAAGATGGGATGGTTAAAACAAAAGTAAGTCGTTGCTAGCCGCTCGTCGTTGCGGTTCGGTTCACGCGAACCCGTCTTTCTCCTCGCGGTTTCGTCTTGCGTCTTTCTCCTCGCGGTTTCGTCTTGCGTCTGCTGGATCTCGGCGTTGCGCGGTGTGGCTGCGCAGTGGTCGTAGGTGCCCTCTAGTGGCAGGCAGAGGCTGGGCACCACAATTCGGCCATCCTGGGTGCGACTGGACCACCAGGCGTTTCTGAAAATATACAAAAAAGAGGCAAAAGCAGAAGCAATGTTCAAAATCCGTCGATCTCTGTAAAACAAATGTATCTGGATTATAGAGCTCTGAAATGTCCTTCAGCTCTGGAAATGATTAAATAAGCCAAATCGTCTTCTAGCTTCATTTGTCGTCTTTAAACGTCGTTCTTCGTCTTTCTTTCAAACGTCTTTCGTCTTTAACTTCTTCTTTAAACGTCTTTCGTCTTTAACTTCTTCTTTAATCGTCTTTCGTCTTTAACTTCTTCTTTAAACGTCTTTCGTCTTTAACTTCTTCTTTAATCGTCTTTCGTCTTTAAAAAATATGGTACCTTCTTCCTCCTTTCCTTTGACTAGTCTTAGCAAACTCTTAAATCCAATTCCACGGTTTAAGAAATTCGGCGCATGTTGTAGTGAGGTTGTGTCCTTCGTGACATCCTTCTTTTACAACGTCGTACGTATTTCCTCCTTTAATTCTGGTCATTCTATAGGGTCCAAGGTATTTTGATTTTAATTTCAAGTGCTTATTTTCTTCTTTTTGCAAGGGGTGCAAACGACTCTCTTTCTTTCTCTTTTTGTGATTCACTAAAACGCGATGTACACAATTGGCTATGGTTTTTTCAATCTTCTGTCTAAGCTTGGGGATGAAATAATACTCTTCAATTAATGGTAGGGGAAATCTGTCCTTTACAGTTACTTTATTCAATCTTCTATAGTCAATGCACACACGAGGTGTTCCATCCTTTTTCTTTACAATTACAACTGGGCTACAATATTCTGAAGAACTTGGTTCTACTATCCTTTGATCCAACCATTCAGTAACTTGCGATTCGACGATCTTTTTCTCTGAAAATGGTAACCTACGTGGTTGATGAGATACAGGTTCATTATTTTTTACCAAGATATTCAATTCAACATTTGTTGTTTTTGTTTTGTGTGGTTCATAATTCGAAACTAATTGTTGTATCGTATCTTTTAAGATATTTGGAACGCCAGGTTCAATATTTACATCAACATTGTCACCAGTTGGCAAATCCGTTGGTAAAACAGACAAAGTATTAATTTCCTCAACACACTGGGATTTATTTTTCAGAGTAATTCCGTTTTCGTTAATTAATGTTTCACCCAACATTAACACATTTAGTCCAATAATAGCGTCATAAGTCATAACATTATTTTCTACTACGCATATATCTGCATCACCCTCAAAATTATCTATTTGAACGTGTCCTTTAAAATAGCCTAACGATTCTACTCGGCATTTTCCAAAACCAGTCAAAGTAGAATTCAACGGGCATAAATCCTTAATAGTCAATTTGTCAAAAACAGATTTACGAATCAGAGTAGCTTGACTTCCAGTATCTATCAATGAATTAACACTTAAACCATTAATTATAACCATTTTCATTACTTTCGATTTTGCGCTAACATCCAAAATGGCTACTTCCGTTTTCGAATTCATTCTACATTCCGAAGCCTTGTGACCAAACGTGCCACATTGAAAACATTTAAGTCCTTTATCTTTATGAATACAAAATCTAGATATGTGATCTTTTGATCCACAATTAAAACAAATCTTATTACTACGATTTTCTGAACCATTGTATTTCATTCCATCAAACTTGACTCTATCTCTGCTTGCAGTTTCGTTTTTAGAATTAAATCTATTACGATACTCATTTTTTGTTCTATCAAAATTCTTATTATCATAATTCATCCTATCGAAATTCTTTCTATCAAAATTTTTTCTGTCGAAAGCAACTCTACCATATGCAGAATCGGCTTTTATTGTTTCGTAAACTTTCAGTTTTTCCTTAAACTCAAACAAATTTTTACAACCATACAGAATAGTTTTGTTTTCCTGTTTGTCATTTATTCCCTTAATCACATAGTGCATCAAAGCAGCGTCATCGATTTTTCCGCAACTGCACAATTCTTTCATCTTTAAAAAATATTCTTGAGTGGTTTCAGAATCTTTCATTTTCCTTTTTCTCAAAAGTTCATGTAAATTAGCAGAGTTTATTTCAAAAGAGAATTCGTCGATCAAAGCCTGTTTCAATTTTGACCATGAATTTATTTCTGGTTCTGTTCTAACAAACAAAGCAGCGTTACCACTAAGCGATCTCTTGCCAAAAATAAACTTTTGCATTTCCGTTAAGGAAAACAGCTTAGAAGTATTCTCGAAATGTTCGATCCAATTGAAAACATTTTCGTGCGGTTCTGCATTGAACTTAGTAAGGGTACTTTCGATATCAGAGTAATTTATGCTGACATTTTGAAAAGAATTATTACTACTAATCTTATTTCTACTACTATATACATCATCACACTGAGAAACATGAGTATCATTTTTAAAATCAAATTCACCACATTGCATAGAAAAATCACTCTTATCTATCTTATTTCTACTATGCATATAATCACACTGAGAGGTATTAGTAATACTTTCGATTTCATTGCACTGCATTGAAAAATCAGTTTTGTTTCTAGTTTCGTTTGTTATGTCTTCCGATTCCGATTCAGTTTCAGACAGATCGGCGCGTTCGTTCTCAACGAAGCTTTCAAGGTTACATAACATAAATAAAATTCTTTTTGCTATTTCCGCTTTCGTGCCTTCAAAACTAATGCTTAGCAAGTTAGATATTGTAATCAATTCGTTTAGCGAAAAGCTGTCTTCTTTATTTTTCAATTTCTCATTAAATTCTTCGCTATCTGTTTCGAAATTAAAGCCAGGAAAATTTCTTACGCGTGTTCTATTCGATCGATTGCCGTCATTTTCGAAAATGAATCGATGCAAAATTCTTATTTTGTCGGTCTTGCAATTTTTCAATGCAACGCTGACTTCTTTAATGTCATTCAAAATCATGTTATATTATGGAATGTTCACGTACCTTTAAGATGCTTTTGTTGTAAGGAGCAGCTTGGAGATTGGAGTAGAGATTTCGTTTTTGAAACACAGTCACAAGTTCAAAGAGTCACACGTTTTTCTTTTTTCGGCGCGACTTCTCATACAGGAGTATATCCAAGCGTTCACCATCAGCCAGGCGTTCATTATCATCTAGGCGTTCATCATCTAGGCGTTCATTATCATCTAGGCGTTCATTATCGAGGCATTCACCATCTATGCGTTCATAATCTATGCGTTCATAATCCATGCGTTCATAATCCCGCTTCTGAAAATTTGTGGGGGCCGGGTGTTGGAAAGTAGTTCTTAGTAAGTAGTAAACAAATCAAATAATAATGAAGTTTAATTAGTTGATGATCATGATGGTACTATTTACAAGATGGGATGGTTAAAACAAAAGTAAGTCGTTGCTAGCCGCTCGTCGTTGCGGTTCGGTTCACGCGAACCCGTCTTTCTCCTCGCGGTTTCGTCTTGCGTCTTTCTCCTCGCGGTTTCGTCTTGCGTCTGCTGGATCTCGGCGTTGCGCGGTGTGGCTGCGCAGTGGTCGTAGGTGCCCTCTAGTGGCAGGCAGAGGCTGGGCACCACATATATATATATATATATATATATATATATATATATATATATGTGTGTGTGTGTGTGTGTGTGTGCAGGAAGACAGTCAATTAGGTTTCTGAAGGTGTTCACTGGGATGTTGAGCCATGCCGACTCCAGTGCCGTGGCCAGCTGCGGTAGGTTACGCGGTTGAGGATCCATGGCGCGAACAACCCGATCGAGGTGGTCCCACAGATTCTCGATTGGGTTTAAAACCGGTGAGTTTGCTGGCCAGGGGAGTACGGTAAACTCATCCTGGTGCTCTTCGAACCACGCACATACACTGCGAGCTGTATGACACCTCGCATTGTCCTGCTGGTAGATGCCACCATTCTGAGGAAAAATAATTCGCATGTAGGGGTGGACATGTTCCGCAAGGACAGATGCGTACTTGTGCTGATCCATCGTGTCTTCCACAATGATGAGTGCACCCAGTAAATGCCAGGAAAACATTCCCCAAACCATAATGCTCCCTCCTCCAGCCTGGATCCTTCCGGCAATTATTGCAGGATGTTTGCTTTCAGACGTTTCACCCCGTATACGCCAACGTCCATCTGTCCGATGGAGCATAAAACGTGATTCATCGGAAAAAGCCACCTGTCGCCACTTAGTGGACGTCCAGTTTCGGTACTGGCGTGCAAATTCTAGCCTTCATCGCCGATGAACAGCAGTCCGCATAGGTGCATTAACCAGGCGTCTGCTGCGGAGGTCCATGCGCAGCAACATTTGCTGAACCGTTGTTGAGGATACACTCTTGGTAGCCCCTTGGTTCATCTGGGCGGTCAGTTGCTCAACAGTTGCACGTCTATTCGGCCGAACGCATCTCCGTAGCCTTCGTTTGCCTCTGTCATCTATAGCCCGTGGTGCACCACATGTGCCACGCCGCTGATTTTGGATAGTGCCATTTTGCCATGCATGGTATACTTTTACCACGGCGGTACGCGAACAGTTCACAAAATTAGCCGTTTCCGAAATGCTTCCACCCTTGGCCCGAAAGCCAATAATCATGCCCTTTTGGACGTCGGATAAATCGCTACGTTTCTGCATTACGACAACGATTGAAATGCTTTCCGATGCCCTAGGACATCCTTTATATACTCTCCACTGCAATGTGCTGCCACCTGCCTTTTGTGATTGGTTATTTCACGTTGACGTCGAAAGTAGGTGGTGGTCACATTAATGTGACTGGACTGTATATATATATATATATATATATATATATATATATATATATATATATATATATATATCATTCAAATACGAAACACAATTAAAGAGCAAAATAAATTGGAAAGGTACCCAAAGTGAAAACGGAAGTAAAAACTAACCATGCTAGCACGCTGAATTACGCTAATTAAAATTATTAAAAATGAAAGTGTTAGTGGATCAGGACGTCGCAATTTCTCCGGGAACGCATTTAAAGATTTGAATGCAGCACAAACAAGGTTGTTCAAGGTTTATTATTTATACTATAACTTTGCTTCTAGTTATCTTAAAAACAAAACCAATTTATTTTTGGAATCCTAAATATGAGGCCGCTAGCCACCGGAAGTATTCTACCCATTCGAAATTGTGGGTAGTAGGCATTGAACATTATACCCCTGCAGAGGACTTCACAAAATACTGATTTTATCGCGTTCTTTAAGTCGAACGGAGTTGTAATTTTAATAATTTCCCTCGAGTGTCTTAGTTATTTGTATTATTTTGTTCTGCATTATGTTGCATTTTTTCGATGGTCAGAAGTGCATATATTTTTTTAATTGAGATACCAATAAAAGGTATTAATCAAACAGAAAGGGACATAAAACAACACAATAACATGCACAAACAACAAAACAAGCTAAACTAAGCAAAAGCGTATTTCACTTGAGTAAAGTTTTGCAGATGTGGATAAGGATCAAAACACCATCAATGTATTTGAGAATACTTTTCAGAAATTTTTAATTTTTTCATAACTAAAAATATATGCTAAACTATGCTAGATTCTAAAATCGGCTTACTTCTGAAAAGTTTATTCGGATAAATGAGTAAAACATTTAAAGTAACCTGTCGATTTAAGTATAAAATAATTCTCGGATTTAGTCCAAAATTCTCCTTTTGTCAATCAACAAACTTCCATGTATTCGTAAAATATTGCAAGAAATAACAATTCCATTTGAGAAATATACTACGGGTAGTCAATTTCTCCAGTGGTATTAGCAGGAAACATTAAATCTAAGAAATCTGCATTTTATTTCCTTTTAAGCTCACTTCTTGATTAACTAAATTTCTTCTCTTGTTAAAGGATGCATTCAGGCTCCGGGCAAGTTCGGACAAAAAGAAACAATCTGTTTTGAAAACGTTCACTCGCCAGTTTACTTTCAAACGATGTTTTTCTAATGCCCTCCGAGTATCTTTGATTAATTCTAACAAGTTACATTCGCATGGAAGGATTATCTTCGAATCGAGGGATTTTTCTATTTTAAATACTCGAAATAATTAATTTAAATGTGGGGAATTGCTTGGATTTATTGGCTGGAGAGATAGTTCGTTTAATTAAATGAATCCGATAAATTCTTCTGTTAATGTATCAGCTTTAACTGCTAATTCTAATTATTTAAAACCAGGGGTTCTTTTGCAGCAAGCTTCAAATCCTTTGTGTGATAATTAAAAGCTTAATCTTGATGTCCACTTCTTTTAGCATGTGTAATAAAATCCAAAGAAATAAACTATTTATTTTTGTCTATGTTAAAAAAATCATTTGTTTTTATGCGTTTTGTGTGCATCTGGCTCTTAATTTATTGCAAATTATTAGATCGCAGTTAACAGAATAATTGATAGGTCAGATTATTTTCACCATTGCCCAAATATTCTACCTTCTAGATATCTTTCCGAGATCATCTTTATGAATAAAATTTTTTGTATTTCTTTGTAAGTTTCTTTAATATATTGATTTAATTATTTCTTCTATTTAAAATACAAACAACATAAATATCAATCACAGGTACATTTAGAAACACTATTACTCTTCTTTATCGATTTATGTAAAGGTATTTAGTTAAATTTATAACTAAACAATTTCATTTTTGCATGATTGCCTTCTCATTTTATAAGATAACTTTCATTTCTTTCTTGCATTTAAAAAATAATATATTAAGTGAGAAATTCCATTTACGTTTTGCGCTTTGCAAGAATAATCCGGAAATATTGACAAGTCCCAGGAAAAAAACTACTTTCATTCTCAAATACATTTGATCCAAACAAAACGCTATAGACATTATTTTCATGTATAACAAACAAATCGGACGTAAAGCGAAAATTTTACTTTGGCTGAAAAAGGAATGTAGATATTTTAATTAACGACGCACTAGAGCAACACAACGGGCTACTGGCGTCAGTACGAATACGAAAAGCTGAATTTCACACATGATGAAGCAATTACATGAATTATGATGGACATACACTGAAGAGCCAAAACATTATGACCACCTACTCAATAACGCGTTGCGCCTCCTTTGCCCTGCAAAACAGCTGCAACTCGCCTGGGCATAGATGCCACAAGTTCTTGGTACATAACTGGAGACAGGTTGTACCAAACGTTTAGGCAGCGATCACGCTTAAGTCGAGATATTCGGACGTGCTATGTTTGAGATGTGAGCTATCGCTCAATGACACCCAAATGTGCTCTATCGAATTATGATCCAGCAAGTTAGGTGGCCAGGACATTAAGTGCAATTCATCAGTATGCTCCTCGAACCACTCCTACACAATCCGAGCCTTGTGACAAGTGGCGTTGGAAGGTTCTGGAAGGTTCCCTTTCCAGTTGGGAAGACAGACGCCATATAAGTGTGCAGCTGATCCGCAATGATGTTCAGATTGTTCGCAGCGTTCATGGTCTGTTCTACCACAACTACGGGTCCCAGACTTGCCCATGAGAACGTCCCCCAAAGCATAATACCGCCATCACCAGCCTGTGTATGATCTGCTGTACAAGAGGAGAGCAACTGTTCGTCTGGCAGACGGCGTACCCTGACACAAACCATCGACGTGATGAATGAGAAAACGGGATTCATCTGACCAGGCAACTCTCTTCCACATCCATGATCCAGTCTCGATGTTCCCAGGCCCACTGTAGGCGTAGTTGACGATGACGCTTGGTCAACAGAAGCACACGAGTAGGACGTCTGCTGAAAACTCCCATATCCAACAGTATCCGCTGAACTGTGTGTTACGAAACACTTGCGCTTGGACCTGCATTGTATTGGGCTGTCAGTTGAGCCACTGTCTCGCGCCGATTTTACTTTACCAAGCGGGACAGTCTCCGACGTCCTTTCTATTTGATGACGTGTGGACGACCAACACCTTGGCGTCTACTGCTGGTGTCATCGTCATTTATCCACTTTGTATGAACACGAACAACGGCAGATCGTGAACAACCTACCAGTCGTGCAGTTTCGATGATACTCGTTCCGAGTAATGTAATGCTACTACTAATTTATGTAATGCTACTCAACTGTGAAATACACTTTATTTAACTGTTATTCATGTGTGGAAGTTATAGGTTCTTGCTTGAAAATATTCTCTTTGACAAAAACGTGATAAAAGATAATAATTTTTATTTAAAAATTATTAATATTCCATTAACAAATTCTTAGAATATTTCCGTCAGACATTTTTATGGAACATCAATTTCATTCTATTTATCTATTTTGCCTTACCATATAGTCAAAATTATATCAATAAACATAAATACTAAAAAATTGTAAAACTAATAAAAATTAAAATATTAAAAGTCGTTTGCAAAACATATTGGAGGCATTATTAGTACAAATAAACACCAGACGTTCTGCGAAGTTTTCATTTTTGGTGTCCAAATCATACATGTGTCGGGGTTACCTTAAATTTCAGTTAATAGCCATTTTAGCTTCCTTTATCATTTAAAATAATTGGTATTGACCAATCAACTATCATTATCGATGATTGGTCAATACCTGATGATACCTGATGATGTCAAATTTATTCTTTAGAATTTTTTTTTTTAAATTATTATTTTTTTTTTTTTGCGAAGGTGCTCAAGTCGTATTTGAAGAGCAATCTGTGATGTCATGTTCAGAATACGTACAGTAAACAAGTATAACAGCAGCAACATTACAGCCAACTATATTTAGCTTGCCAGAAAATACCTCTCATATTACATTTGTAATTTTAAATTAATAATTATGGTGATAGAATTTAAATCAAAATTTCTACATTTGAATAAAAATCGTCTGGAAAAATATATTCCTTTAGTATGCATTTATTTCAACTCAGTATGAATTTAATAGTGTAAATATATTTCTAGAAGTAATATCAATTCTAATTATGTCAGTTTATGTATCAATACAGGCATAAATTCGTAGTTTTGTAGCACAAATACGACATAACTATCATCACAGTTAATGTACACTCATTGCCATAAAAATTTGCGCACCAAGAAATAATTGTGGGATCGTAACGAAACTTGGCATGAAGGTACATGTCGGCCAGATATGCAAATGTTTAGAAATGCAGCGTGATTGCGCATTGTGTAATGCCACTAGAGGGCATTGAACTTCGTTCTCCGTGGAGTATAAAAGAGCTAAGCAGAGCTTTTTTGAGTGTACTTAATTTTTTGCAAAGGAAACGCTGAGGTAGACATGCCGTTACGCCGCCATCGAAGACAATATGAGCAGCTGTCAGAGTTCGAGAGTTGAAGAACCATCGGGATGATGGAAGCTGGGTGGTCAGCTCGTCAAGTAGGCCGTTCGGATTTTACTGTTAGGAGGTGTTGGCACCAGTGGACAAAAGAGACGTCATTTATACGGCGACCAAGCTCAGGACGCCCTCGACAGACCAGTCGTCGAGAAGACCGTCACATCATACGAAACGCACGCGTAGAGCCAACTGCCTCATTGACCACTATCCAGGCACAGGCAGCACCTTCACTACGGGCCCCTGTGTCTTCCCGAACCATCTCAAGGCGCCTGGCTGAAGGACATCTGGTATCGCGGCGCCCATTACGTGTGCTGCCAATGGCAAACATCCACGGACGCCTCCGTTTGGAGTGGTATCGCATACGACGGGATTGAACTGCAACGGAATGGAACCATGTCGTCTTCAACGACGAATCTAGATTCGATTCAAGCAGTGATGACAGTCGTGTTCGTGTGTGGAGGCCCCGTGGTGAACGCCTCAATCCTGCCTTCGCTTTACAGCGACACACCGCTCCCACAGATGGTGTGATGGTATGGGGTGCCATTGCTCACGATACACGGTCACCCCTAATATTGATCCATGGCACAATGACAGCCCAGCGGTACGTCCATGACATCCTTCAGCCACATGTGATGCCACTCATGGCAGGGCTCCCAGTAGCCATTTTTCAACAAGACAATGCTCGGCCACACACAGCAAGGATGTCACAAGACTGCCTCAGCCACATTACATTACCACCCTTCTCTGGCCTGCTCGATCCCCAGATTTGTCACCAATCGAGCATATCTGGGATTATTTGGGACGACTAGTTGGACACCATACGATTTTGGTCGAACTAGAGGCGTCTTTACAGCAACTGTGGACCGAAAAGTCTCAGGACATCATACGGAACTTGTATGCCTCAATGCCCGCTCGTATCG
Organism: Metellina segmentata; assembly: GCA_947359465.1. Classification (NCBI taxonomy): domain Eukaryota; kingdom Metazoa; phylum Arthropoda; class Arachnida; order Araneae; family Tetragnathidae; genus Metellina; species Metellina segmentata. The sequence goes on along the minus strand of OX375873.1, from coordinate 54,075,696 downwards.
CATCGTGCATTCCCGCTAGAGGGGGTCCAACAGAGTACTAAAACTTCCGTTCATTTGTACTTTTTACTGCAATAAATGATCCTTTTTCTTTGATTTTCTAATCACGTACTTATATCAAAGTAGTACTTACATGTGTAAAATTTTGTTTCATTTTGACGAGTTTTTCTTGGTGCCCAAATTTTTATGGCAATGAGTGTAAATTCTAGCTGCAAGTTTAATTGCTCATTTTTAGAACGTACTGATTCAGACAAAACCAAATGAAACAGTAATAATCTAAAAATTGCATAAATGATAAAATTATATATTGCTATGCTTCCAAAATGTCTTAAAGCTAACGAAGCAATAAAATTGCCGAAATAATACAAATTAAAAAGTGAGTAATGCAATATATAGAAGTGGAAAATGGAATAAAAGTTATTTTTCAAAATAAATTTTAAATTTCAAAAAATAGTTTGGGAAAATTGCACACAGGCACTACGACTTTTTTAGCAATGCTCGATCTTGTCGCTTTTTGCTGTTTTGACATTTTTTTCGATTACGCTATTTTTTTCCTTAAAACAACTGTCCGAAATGAAACTTAAATAACAAATAAAGTTATATGATTGCAAAGTAAAGTGAATCAACATTCACATTTGGTGTAATATAGATATAAAATAGTTCGTAAGTATCAAATAAGAGGTTGATAGGGGGAAAAGAAGGAAAACACGTTCTTTTTTTACGTCGAGCAAATTTGTCTTTTATTTGCACTTCGTATATAAAAAAAAGAAAACATTTTACGTTGTTGTTCTCTTATAAATCAATTATACCTTTCAGGATTTATTGTATACAAACTAATTTTTTTCTATTCTTCTCATATAATTGAGTTACGCCGATGTTTCTTTTCTTCAAAATTTTTTTTTCACGGGTTATAAAAATGTTTGGTACCGCTATTTAATGATAAAATATGATCAAGTTTTAAGTGTATGCTTTCAAAAAGTTTTCAAAGCAATTTTTTTCTATAGGTTAGCAATTAGCTTTAAAAATTCCGAAGTTTTTTATTCTTGCTCTATATTGTTTTTGAAACTTAAATATAATCAACTCATATGTCTAAAAGCATTTAAGTATCGTTACTAAGACCTTTTTGGTAACCCTTTTATTTCTTTAGTGGTATGAATGTATTATAATTGTCATACCTCTCTCATTAAGAGATATTTCACGGAACCGTAAAAAATCGTATTTATTCGGATTGGTATTAAATATCCGTGTTAAATATTTGTTTTCGTATTCGTTCGTGTAACCCTAATTTTAAAAAGAGCATTATTTAAAAACAATACAATAAAATATTAATGTATTTCCATTTCTTACTGTACAATTCTTGCTTCACGGATAAATAGTATACAGGAAATTCTTGATTATACAAATAATTCCTGATAACACAGATTATTCTTAGATGCACACATATTTCCTGATTAAGCAATTTTGTCTTGAAACAGTTCTGTAATCAGCTCTTTTCTTCAAATCTCTCTCTATATATATATAATTCAAATACTACTCACTCACTGACTGAATGACTGGCTCATCACTGTATCTCAAAAACTACAAGTCCTAGGAAGCTGAAATTTTGAAGGGTGATTCTTCTTATACCGTAGGGGAGCAATAAGAAAGGATTTCAAAAAATTCGAATCCTAAGAGGCCTAATATTGACCTAAGGCCTAAGTCAAAAGCCAATTTGAAATCGAAATAAAAATAACATTGAGTATAAAACGATTGCTGTATGCATCTCAGATTGCTTTACCAGTGTTGATCGAAAAACAATTTTCTAAAGCAAACTAAATTATAATGTGCATGTTCGAACTGAATTTTTACTTCTTCCCATGATGAAAATAATATTTATAAATATTTGATTGATGAAGTTTATTTATTTAAAAAAATTAGTTTCATATTTTCTTAAATTTTATAATGGAGCATGAAAAGCCCAAACGATAAACTCATTGATCATAAAAGTGTAATTTTGCTACTCGATATCTGGCAACCTCAGAATAATGTTCAATTTTTTTTCATTTGATTTGTAATTCTTTTTTAGGGTATTTGAGTTGAAAACGATATGGTTTCGATCATATTTGAGGATTCCCAAGTATTATAAATATGTGTTCTTTTTTGCTTATAAATCATTGTCTTCATCAATATTGTTCAAGTTTTTTGTCGAATTGTTTTACTTTAGAATATATTCAAGAAGTCGAAATTCAACACGCTAGAACAGATATTTTTTTCAGAATTCCGCCTTTTTTAAAGATCGGAATTTTGTTTCTATTTGCATTATGTGTTCCGGTATATTACCTATACCAGAAATATTATTTAGGAGTTGAATTTTATTAATTTACTAGCAAAATACCCGACCTTACTCGGTTTGAATTCGTTTACTCTAGATTGAAGAGATAATCAAAATATATAATGACTTACGTTTTTTGTAGAATAAAAATTTATTTTAACACCTTACGCCATTTTTTTATATTTTCTACAACTTACTTTGGACACAAATCCTACACATGCATATCCATTCATGTAATACATTTCACATACATCGCACAATTGCTGTATGACAAAGCTACAAAAAGACGAAAGGTGATACTAAGATTACTACTATAAAAGACGATTTATAGGAAGATTTGGAATTCCCTTTCTTAAGTTCTTTTCATGTGCAACTCAATTAATTAAAATTACGATTTACGGCGAGTGCTCTCGCACTCATAGTCAACAAAACAATATTTTTTTACTTGTGGCACTCTTACCTCCGGTATGCGACATTGTAAAATTTTGCAATCTTCTCCTGTCATTACTACAACGAATTTTTTAATGTAGGAAAAAGTTATAGTTTGGATTTTTAAACATTATTATTCTTTCAATAACGACATTATTTTTTAAATAACGGCATTATTGTTTAAATAACGGCATTATTCTTTAAATAACGGCATTATTTTTAAATAACGGCATTATTCTTTAAATAACGGCATTATTCTTTCAATAACGGCATTATTCTTTCAATAATGGCATAACTACACTTAAAATTTACTGAAAATTTATACTGACTTACCTAACATTTTTAAGTCTAATACTTTGTGGTGCTGTTGCGTGTGATGAGAAGGAAAACACATTTATTAAAATAATAAATATTTAAAACAGGAAACAGCAAAGTAAAACAAAATAAAAGATGTCGCAAAAAATTGTTCTAAAGATATTAATTTGTGATTCAATTTTATCTCTTGATCTCGCACAGTTGCCACAACTTACAACTAAAAGTGTATAAAATTTAGATATGTGAAATTAATTCAGAGCGAAAGAACCAGAAAAAATATCACTGCTCGCGCGATCTTGTTCATTCTCGTTTCATTGAAAAATATCGTCTGTCCCAAATATTCGGAAATCGTTTTCATTGCGCAAAGAATAAAAATAAGACTCGAAATAAATGAAGTATCAGAGATGAAATTCCATAAAAAAAATAATTTTTTGAAGAATAATTACTTTTTCAGCAGTACTGGTAAAGCAATCGAAGTAGTCGTAATATTCAATAGACATTCTAATTTTTCCAAAACTACCAAATTATGGTTGATTTAAGTATACTTACTCAGGTGTTTTAGCATGAAACTCCACTAAATATAACAATAAAGAAATGTTTAATATTGCATTCACTAAACTAATAGATAATGTATAAAATAAAATACAATGCAGTCAAATATCTGGAATACAATTCCTGTGATGTCTACACAAACACACAAACACAAAATCGAGCATAGAACAGAAAGACGGACAGACAGACTTTTGCAACCAATGCCACTCACTAAATGAAGATAAGTACTCACTGTATGCAAATTTTCATGAAAATATCTCAAACCGCGTGGACGTGTATAGGGCACAACATACAGACAGACAGACAGACAGACAGACAGACAGACACCAAACGAGAAAAAGGCGGATTCGGCATCAGAAGGGTCCAAAACGGATAGAAAACTTGAAATGGGTCGAAAATATTGAATGTACAAACAAACACTCCATTCTTATTTATATAGATTTCCTGCAAAATATCACTAGACATGGGTACTTTCGTGGTGGTATATGTATATTTCCACCAACTTTCTTTAAATCTTTGGTTGAATACGTAATAATGTGTAGATAAAAAATAATTTACAAATCAAAATATTTTTTAAGTGTGTAATTTGTTGTTTTAAAATGATATGAAAAATTTCAAAAATAACTTTAAAAATTAGATGGGTTACGTTGAATTAAAACTGGTAGTCATACTTAGTTCAAAATATATTTTTAAATTTTGATATAGCTTTTCATTGAAAAACGATTAAAATAAATTAAATTTCATTTGTTTTTCGTGTTTCATGGATGTTATTGAAAGCTGTACTCCATAATCAAATAACACCTATCATTCTATATAGATACGTGCTTACCATTTAGAAACCAAATTTCTGGTCTTCAAAAGTACCATAAGGTTTCAATTTAAAACTGTATGTGTGTTGGAGAAAAGGGAATTTTCAACAAGACTTTGTTGATCTTGGAATAATATCACACAAAGTAAATTTTAAAAATTGAAATTTTATGTCTTAAGGGAAATAAAGTCAAGGTTGCTGACTCTATTTATTGAAGCTGTTCTTACGCAACTTAGATGCAGGTGAATCGTTCGTTGAAAATTATTTCCTTTTTGTAAAAGCGCTGTAAAATCAACCTTCTGTTTATTAAAAAATTGTTATCGATTGGGTTTAATTTGTCTACTCTGATGACATGTATTTCTAACAAAAGCTCTGTTATTCGACATGCCACTGAATGGAATTTTCTGGGAAAAGTGCCCGTTTGCTTCAAATTAAATTAGTCACGAATGCAGTAAATTTTTTGTCCCCTTGAACAAATAGAACGCCGGTTAATATGTAGCCTATCATATCCGCAGAATTCTAAAATATGAGTGTACCAAATGTGTGGATTGATCTAAAGGTGGATTAGTGTAGAGAACAGACAAACGTAACTCTGCTTTATATATCTAACAGAAGTTACGTTATTTCCCCTGCCGCTAAGTGGAATTTTCAAGAAACATTGCGTCTACAAACTAAATTAGTAACGAATGCTGTAACAATTGAACTTAACATCTCATATTGATTACGAAATTCGAAAATATCGCATACTAGGCGAAAGAATGGCACAATGAAAACATATTCATAGGAAAACTAAGTGCAAGACTATCTACAGAAAATTCGCCATTTTTACTGAAATTGAATACACGGAAATATTTGTAGTCAGTCGAAAACTTAAAATCAACTTCAGCAGAACTGTGACGAATATGAAATGGATTATATGGTTTGATGCAACATATATGCATATTTGCGTCCGAAGTAAATTGTAGAAGCAATGGAGAAGTTAAATTGGTATTGAATTTTTTTTTTCCACGTATACTTAAATGATGCTAAGATTCTTTTATGAAAAAGAATTGTGATGATGACTTTTCAATCAACATATTATTAATTCAACCCGAGCAAAGCCGGGTCATTCTGCTAGTAAATCTATAAAGTGACAATGCTTCTGATAATACGATTGAAAAGAATCCATTCGCCCTTAAAATATCTATGGCACTTACGGTAATGACATTTGGCACAGGTAAACCGAATTTTTTGCAATTTTTGATTTTAAAATTCAATGTAGAACATCTTGAAAGGAATTTAATTATTATTGTTTTCCTTTGAATGGCAACAGCATAAAGATATGATAGATTCTAAATTTATTTTTTTGTGTTTATGTTTGATTTTCCGAGCAACGCTTTCTGCCGAAGAACAAAACAAATAAAAAGTTTTAACTGGATTTATGTCTTTCTTTTTTTTATCTACTTGATCGTTAAATATGGAGTGAAAATTTCAACGGTTTTGAAATCTGCGGAAACTTTTACATTAGATCGATACCTAAATATACGATTTTCTTTCAATAAATAATTTTTAAATTGTAACTTTTATATACGTATGTTTTCCCATACAAATTTGACCGCGATCGTGTTCGAGAAAGATCACGGATTCCGTTTCTTGCGCTCAAACGATTCCAGCCAGGGAAAAGAAAACAAATTTAAAATTTTTTGACTCGCATTGTTTAGTTCTTATTTGTAAAATCGGTATCGTAGATTAAAATTTCAACGGATATGAAATCGGTGGAAAATTTTACACCAGATAGATACTTCATACGTTTGTTTTTCTTTTAATAAATAATTTTTCAATTAAATATTTATAATTTAGCAAGAGATTGTGACGTCACGCTGATTCGATCTCTTCGCAATTTGAATTTGGCCGCAATGAGTGTTTCCCTTGGTATTGGTTTTCGTTGTTATCCAATAGACTACGTATTTTATTTGGTTTGAGAAGCAAACCAACACCACGGGCAGCGCCGTTATGGCTGCTATCCACCGGAGGTTAGCGAGTATTTGTCACACCTGACCCCACGAAAAGAACTGTCATGCGCAACGCCGTGTTGGCCACGCAATGACAAGAAAGACTGTACAGTTGGAATTTTCAGTCTCCCAAATAAATTTCAGAACGAATAAACAGAATCAGGCCGGGTGCACACATCCAGTTTATCAACGTGCGGCGCCACTGCGGCACCGAAGCCCAACTATGCACACATAACCGTGAAATGGCGCACAAACTCATTTCGCGCCATTTGCGATAAATATTCTATCGAAGAACACGTGTTTATTTCGCTTACTTGATGCATAAAAGTATATTTTGAAACACAAAATAGACGTTACTGGATACAATCATTTATTAATTATTATTTATATTCCATTTGTTTATGAAAACAAGGTACTTCAGAACGTAGACTTATGTGCGGCGACCGTGTGGCGCCATGGGGAACTGCGGTACAAATTGCACGTAAGTTGGACGTACGTCGCATGTGTTCACTGCTCCATTGGATCTAATGTATCTCAGACAGCACTTGCGTTGCGGCAGCGGCGCTGCACGTTGAAAAACCGAATGTGTTCACCGGGCTTCAGTAAATATTTAGCTTTTCCTACAGGAAGCCTCGTTTAGTGGTTCTTACCACAGATCATCGTGTTACGTAGGGAATTAAGCACCATAATTCCCTGAAAACCTCTCAGATAAAGCTTGAGCGCCTATATTCTTACACGCTCTCCATAAGAGCAGGTCCCATTCATTTATAGGTTTAATTTGCAGTCATAAAAGCCTGAAAAACTTCCATAACTCTTATCAGATTCAAAAATACAGTGAATATTCAATTTCTCTAAAATCCAGCCTCGATGCTTGTTACACATCATCGTGTTACATGGGAGATTAAGCACAACAACCACTGACGGAACTTAAAGCAATCTTTCTCCCTCTCCAAAAAAAGATCACTACATCAAGTCGCCTCTATCTCGAAAGTAATCCCAGTACTATCCCAAGAATTTTCCGCTGCTTCTATCACGCCGGAAAGGAACGGCATTTTTTTTCCTAGACAGAGAAGCCAAAATGCTTCAAAATGAATTCTTACCGACCCTACATCTTACCCTTCACTTTACCCCTCCCAGAAAACCCCCTCAACCCTTTTCAGTTCCATCTCGCAGTTAATTCGTCTCGAACAAAGAGTTCCTTTCAGGCAGCGATGCGACTAATGCCCGTCGCTTCGGTGGCAAATCCGTCCGTTTCTTGTAGCAGCTTCGCCGACCCTGCAAGCTCATGAACAAGGCGAAATTTAAATAAGGGCTGACGAGTGGGGCCGCCGACTGGAAATGAAATTATCGCTCGTCGTTAAGCTGGGAAATACGCGGCTGACGCCCATCGGCGAGTAAATGACGATTAGATCGGTAATTTTTCGGGGAACTGTCGATGTTTGGGAACTTTGGTTTTTAAAATGTCTGGATATAAACCGGGGTTTGTGATTCTTAAAAGAGAAGTTTGGGAATTAAAGTTTGTTGCAGCTTATACAAGTAGTCAGATAAAACTTTTAGATCATCAGATTTGGTTTTGTTTGTATCTTTTCAAATTGGAGTGGGTTGATTACGATTCGTAGATATTAAAGGATTTTTTTTACTTCACGTCTATCAATTTATTTGCAGTGAAACCTTGATTATTCGAGTGTCATGCAGACCGAGACCACCTCGGATAACCGAAAACTCGGATATTACGGGCGTAGAAACGCAAAACAGCATAAACGAAGTATCGAGAAAAATTACTGTACTTCATGTTACCATGACTGCTACTGAAAGATAAAGCTAGGTTAAGAATGATGTATATTTTAAGCTTTCTGTTGGGGACATGCCTCCTCCCCCATTTCAAAATAGAAAGAAATATTCTCTAAATTCGAAGTGCTATAATCAGTGAATGTAAACACTTGTGTTGTTCGACATCGTTGTTACATGAACTATGAATGACCTTTTCAGTTTTAAGGTCACTCAAGTTGACGCACTTGCAATCCGACCTTAAATTACAAAAACATTTTTTTTTTCAAAAAGCTTTATGTTAAAACTACGTATTTCCAATGTTTAGTTTCTAAAAGTTCTAAACCGACCACGGGGGACAGTGGGGATCGGTTATTGTCAAGCAATCGTTATCGAAGAAATCTCCACCAAAAGTTGCAACCCTTTGATCTTTACCGACTCATGGAGGAAAACAAATTTGGCTTTTCAAACTCTCCCAATCACAACAACCGACTCGAGCTCTTGAAGATCAAATTAATGTCGTTTCCCGAAAAAGCTTCGATGCTTGGAGGGAGAGAAGTTGTGCAAATCCGGTGTGAAGGCGGTTTAATATTCTTCAATACAACAGTGTAGTGAGGATGATGAGGGAGTACATATTCTATATTTTGTTATAAATATGCTACATTTTCTTTGCGATGACAAACATGTGGGAAGTATTGTAAATATCATAAACAAACATCCTTTTATTAACAAATGTGTAATTTTAATAGCTTTCGAATTTATTTGAATTCACGGAAAATGATACAACCCACGCCCATTCTCTGCTTGTTTTGTGTTGGCGTTTCTATCCAGCTTAACCAGAATTTCGAAAAGAAATTAGGCTGTACATAATTTAGAAAAGTTATTGAAAAATACATTATATTAAAATATTAATGTTCAGAAAAGTCTTGCTTATTTTTTGATGCATTTACCTCTTAAAGGTATAATCTACTGAAATATATGCTTTTTATTAGCTTCGGAATTCTAATAATACCCAATTTCTCTTTGTGGGATTTTTTTAATAGCAAGCCTTTAATGACAAATATTGTTTTTGCTGATATGATACGGGATCGAAATGAAAATTATTTAATCCGAGTTAATTAAGACAAGACGGCAACAAAGAATACTTCCTCTTTGTCTCATCTGACATAAATAATTTTATTTTTATAAATAATTTTATGAAAAATAACAATGAATAAAACAAGTCTATGAGATCTATTGAGGTTTAAGGTATTCTTAAGTTCTATTAAGGTCCGTAAGGGATGAAAAAAACTATGTGCAATTAAACATGCGAGCTTTTGATTAGACTATACTTATTGCAAAAGAAAGGGGCACCGTGTTAGCCCGTTTGGAGAGTAACAGATCAGCAATCGGAAGTTTGGGAGTTCGAAACTCTGCCCTAACAAAGACCGCCGTGTACACGCGTGCGCGTTGAATATATTGCAGCCTGAATATTCCTCACGTTGGCAAGATATGGGTGGGTAGGTATTTTAATTAAAGGCGTAACACAACGGGCTATTGATGACGGTCCATGATCAATCCCGACGGGGACGATCATGGCGTGGTATGGAAGTTTGAAAAGAGGTGCAAGATCAGGCAATTGAACTCGTCATCCGACCGTGGTTCAAAATTACTTGATGTTGTCCTTGGGGATTGATCCTGGTACGTTCCCAATTGCACATTGTGCTTCAAAGCGACATTTATTAGTTACCCTTACAAAAGAAAAGAAAGACTTCCATCCAAATGTGAGAATCAATTCCGCGTGAAAAATATTTTCTTATCTATGAACCGTTTAATTAAGGTAGTAAAATTGACTTCGCATAGGAGTGCGCTTGCAAAATTCCGTTTCATGAAAGCCGACCAACCGGTATAGTAGTTAAGGTGTTAGCCTCTAGATGGGAAGGTTCCTGGTTCGAATCCGGGTTCGGGCATGGATGTTTGCAAACGAATGGTGTAGAGGCGGCTGGTGCACCTTAAATCTGTCGTGGCCGAAAGTCCTCACGTTGGGTTGGCGTGGAAGTTTGGAGAGTGGGGTGCCAGCTCAGGTGTTGCTTCGTCATCTGACCGTGGTTCAAAATTACGAGGCGTTGTCCTCGGATCTTTCCCTGAAGGGACTGATCCCGGACCGTCGTCAATAGCCCGTTGTATTGCTCTAGTACGACGTTAACTAAAATTACCAATTAACAATTACCGTTTCATGAAAAGAATTAACACAGGACACAACCTGTTGAACTAAGGCAGGTAAATAATGGAATTTATTCGAAGAATTTTAAAATTTCTTGAAACACAACCTCTTGAACTAAGTGGTAAATAATGGAATTTATTCAATGAATTTTAAAATGTTGACATTGGTTAGTATTTTAACTAACGTCGCATTGGAGAAACACGATGGACTATTGATGACGTTACGGGATCCATCCCAAATGGAAAGATCCGCAGGCAACACCTTGTAATTTTGAATCATGATCAGATGACGAGGTCAACACCTGAGCACTTCGCTGTCCAAGCTTCCACGTCAGGCCAACGTGAGGACATTTGAGGTCCCGACAGATATAACGCGTACCAGCACACGTTATCACGGTGATCTGTGGCTGAACCTTATAGTTTGATGAAACACCAGGTTAAAAATTCGGAATCGGTAATAGATCAATCAGTGCAGTGTTCTGTGTCGATGAACGCTTTTACGCAACTGCCATTAGGGATGCAACATCGATTAAAAAAAAAAAACATCGATGTTTTCAAAACATCGATTTAAAAAAAACATCGATGTATTTAACATCGATGTATTGGAGTCGATGTTTTTGTAACATCGATGTTTATACTTGTCGATGTTTATACTTGTCGATGTTTTTACGTTGTCGATGTTTTATTTTTAAATGAAAAAGTACTGTTACAAAAATTTGAAAAATAACCAAGTAGCATAATTTTTATAATCAACTAATTGAACATACTTTTTGACCAAAGTGGCCAAGGGTGAAGGGTCTGAAAAGTAAAAATGCGACATCGATGTGGATGTTTTATAACATCGATGTATTGGAGCCGATGTCGCAATACTAGTTGCTAAACCAGTTTTAAAAAATGGGGGAAAAAGTTTAAATACACTGAATTTTAAAAGAATCGATGGTTTGGGGGCGATGTACTATCAACATCGATGTTTAAATTTGAACATCGAAGTTTTGTTGTCGATGTCGCATCCCTAACTGCCATTAAGAATTGAAATGAGTTGACTGCATGAAATAAAAATAATCGATGAAGTTAACCACCAACGATGAAACAAACACCCCAGGCTGATAAATAGGGCTTATCTGACAGCTACACCGGATGAACTTATATCATTAGTTTTTCTGGAAATGTAAAATCTGCCATGTTACTGTGCACGATTTTACTCATTTCTGTGGATTTGCTAAAAGTTTCATATTCATTAAAACATTTTTGAAAACTATATACAGGGTTATCCAAATTAAACAGATGTGAAAACTTCTCTGAAGTAAACCTATTGTGCAGTTATTTCTTAGGCGTAACTTTCCTCAGCATGTGGTTTCTTTTTTCTAGAAGGAAAAAAAAATATTTCGGCCGTTAGGGATGAAATTTGGTTTTGCGATCCAGGTAATTTGCATATTGCCAAACTTATCTAACATCCTCCCCGATATACACTATATTGCCAAAATTATTTGGACATTACACGTTTTTCAGAAAAAGGGCTTTATCATTCTATTTAGTAACGGGTAGACCCTCCTTTTGCTTGTATTATAGCTGCAACACGTCGAGGCATACTTCCCACAAGTTATCCGTAAGTCTGGGCATGAATAGCTCGCCATGCCTTTTGCAAGGCTGTGAGAAAAGATTGTTTTGAAGATGGGCGTGCGTGGCGTAGTCGCTGTAGTTTGTCCCATAAGCACTCGATTGGATTGAGATCGTGGCTCTAAACAAGCCAGTCAAGCAAATTCACCTCATTTTCAGTAAACCAGTCCAGAACACGTTTTGCAGTATGACATGGAGCTCGATCCAGTTCGAAGAAACAACTTAGTATTGCCTTAGTGTAGGCGAGGACGAACTATCCATAACGTCGAGGTCAACGTCAGCGTATATGGTACCAGATACATAAGCAATGGGCCTAGTCCTAACCAAGAAAATAACCCCACACTAAGAATCTCCTCCGAATCCATCTCCGAATTTCTGCAGTCTCCGAATACTTTTGCCCATTTCTATACATAAAAAACTCAAATACCTCTCACTCAGTCATTCACTGACTCACTCATCGCTGTATATCAAGAACTATTAATCCTAGGAAGCTAAAATTTTGCAGGGCGGTTCTTTTTATACTGCAGAGGTGCACTAATAAAGGATTTTGAAAAATTAGAGTCTTAAGAGGCCTAAAATTGACCTAAGGCCTAAGCCAAAAGCAATTCGAAATCGCCATAGAAAAGCATTGAGTATAAAACGATTACTGTACGCAGCTCAGATTGCTCTACCAGTGTTGATCGAGAAACAATTTTTTTTTAAACAAATTAAATTATAATCATGTTTGAACTGACTCTACTTCTTCCCATGATGAAAATATTATTTATATATATTTGATTGATGGAGAAAGAATATTTCAAGCTTAACACATTTTGTAATGGAACGCGAAAAGCCCAAACGATAAACTCAAACATTGAGTATAAAACGCTTGCTGTACGCAGCTCAGATTATTTATCAATGTTGATCGCAAAACCATTTTTTTTAAACAAATTAAATTTTAAAATTTATGTTTGAACTGACTTTTTATTACTTTCTATGATGTAAATCATTTATAAATATTTTACTGATGTAGAAAGGGAATATTTAGACCATTTAATTTTACGTTTACTTAAATTTTGTAATGGAACACGAAAAGCCCAATCGATAAACTCATTGGTCATGAAAGCGTAATTTTACTACTCAGTATCTGGCAACCTCAGAATTAATAATGAATTTTTACTTTAATTTAGAATTCTATGTTTGCATATTTGAGTTAACATATTTCAGCATTTCCAAGTATTATACAAAATGTAAGTTATGTAAAATTGAATATTGTAAATATTCTTTCTTTATCAGTCAAATATTTATAAATATTTACTCTATATTGTTCAAAAGTCTTTAGTCGAGTTATTCTATTTCAGAATACTGTATTCAGGAAGTCGAAGTTTAACACGTTTAAACACGCCCACAGAAAAAAAAATTCTCAATCAGATGTTTAATTTTTAAATTTGATATAGAATTCTATGTTTGCGTATTTGAGGTGACATATTTGAGCATTTCCAAGAAATATACAAAATGTAAGTTAATTAAAATTAAAATGTTTTTAAAATATTCTTTCTTCATCAATCAATATTTACGTTTCTATATTGTTCAAAAGTCTTTTGTCGAATTGTTCTATTTCAGAATACTATATTCAGGAAGCCGAAAATCCACACGTTTGAACAGTAAATTTTTTTCCGAATTCTGCATCTTTTCAAGGATTGGAATTTCGTTTCAGTTTACATTTATGTGTTCCGGTATATTTCCTACTGCAGAAATATTATTTAGGAGTTATATTTTAATGATTCATTTATTTCCTGCAAAATATCACAAGACATGGGTAATTACTTGGCGGTATATGCATATTTCGACCAACTTTCCTTAAATATTTGGCGCTTTTTTAGTAGAGCTATAGCTAGTTAAGGCAACCCATTGGTATTTACGTTTATTAGGTTTTTGTGTCAACCTCGGCAAGCGCAAACTGTAAATTTTCATTTTGAATATTTTAGAAAGTTCTTTTAATATCCGTTAAATTGTCCTTTGATTTCATTGATATTTTAAAATTTTTTTTCTTTGATTTCATTGGTACGTTTAATATTTTTTCCCCAGTCGAGGAATTTTCTTTCATTTTTATTTAAGTTATGGCACAGTTCAGTCGTCTCAGGTTTTTAACTGTTTTGCTATTTTCTATTACATTTAGTCACTGAGCTGGACACTTTCCCTACTGATTCTTACTTCCTCTATTTTTCTTTTCTTATGTATAGGAGAGCTCAATGATAATGACGGCGTGGTAGTCTGTCCCGACAAGGCCCATACTACGTTTTAAGTGTTCTTGCTCCATGATGTCATCGCTTTTTGAACCGCTCATACCTCAATATGTTCTTCATCCTCAACAACCGCCCGCTGTCGCTCGACCTACCCTTACATCACTAGAGTAACCAACCCTGCAGGTATTGTTGTCCAGCATTCTGCCAATGACGAAACCAATAACAAATTTCTTGTTTCTGATATATCTTACCCTGCTCTTCCTAAAAACCAGTCTTTCTGTTGTACCTGATGATGATCTGAATTCTCACCCTGACTCGGACAACAGTTCCAAAGTTTCTCTATCCAATGAGTAAAAAAGAAGAAAAAAGCGTCTCACTAGATTCACCGATAGAATAAAAAGAAAAAAAATAGTGGGTCTGTGAAAAAATGTACTGAAAAAAAATCCCGATGTGAATAGAGTAGCAGTTAAGAAATACAACGAAGCAAATCCCAATGTACATAGAGCAGCAGTTAAGAAATACAACGAAGCAAATCCCAATGTACATAGAGCAGCAGTTAAGAAATACTACGAGAGAGAGAAAAATCCAATGTAAATAGAGCAGCAGTTAAAAGGTACAACAAGGAATGTCCCGATGTGAATAGAGCAGCAGTTTAGAAATACAACGAGGAAAATCCCAATGTAAATAGAGCAGCATTTAAGAAATACAACGAGGAAAATCCCAATGTAAATAGAGCAGCAGTTAAAAGGTACAACAAGGAAAATCCCGATGTGAATAGAGCAGCAGTTAAGAAATACAACGAGGAAAATCCCAATGTAAAAACAGCAGCAGTTAAGAAATACAACGAGGAAAATCCCAATGTAAATAGAGCAGCAATTAAAAGTTACTACAAGGAAAATACCGATGTGAATAGAGCAGGCAGTTAAAATATACAATGAAACAAATCCCGATGTAAACAGAGCTTCCGTATCCAGATACGCAAACAAACATCTCGAAGTCAATCAAGAAGTTGTTAGGATGTACAATAAAAATAAACGATTGGTCCCGTGGAAAATAAAATATTTATCAGGATTTTAGTACGACTGTAATACAGACTACAGTAATGATAAGGTTGGACAGAAAATAGAATGTAAGTGGTGTCACGCAAAAACATGGAAAGAAGAAAGCCCCGGTCTGTGTTGCATCAACGGCAAGCCTTCCTACAATTGAGCTGTTTCCTGATCCTCTCCACAGCCTCCTAACTAAATGATCATCCCAAGTCTCAGCACTTTTTGACAAACATTAGGAATATAATGAATGTTTTCAAATCCGCTCTAATTTAGTGTCTCTGCTATGAAGAACGATATCCCGCCTTTTCAAACTCCTACCCCACAATTACCAAAGTCACCTCACTCTCGTTGTAGGCGCGTTATATCGACCTCTATGTTCAACTGAAGGTTCGTCCTTTGGAGCTAAGAAGGTACATGAGGGAAATTTTATGCCAATATTTAAGGTTCGTGCGCGCAAGTTTACCACAGGTTATAGGAAGTTTGCTACCCTCATCAGAACAAAATCCCTCATTTTTACAAATATATTTTGTTGGCAATGATGGAAAAGAGGCGGAAATTTGGTCCAATATGTTCCCTGTTGTGAAGACCTGGTTGGTTGGACAGCTTCAAAAAGTTCTACATGATCACAATAAATACGAGGGTTGCAAATAAAGTAGTGGCAACGTAGCCCAGAAAGTCGCAGAACATCGGGCATACGTAAACATGATATCGGAGCAGTAAGGTGACACTGTTGTCTATGTGTAGAGTACATAAAACCGTCGATCCAGTAGAATGGGTGGTTGCTGTGTGGCGTTGAAGTTGACAGTTTCGTTTTTACCGCTCTAAATCATGTTTACAAAAGTAATCAGCGGTCGTGGATTAAAATCGAGGTTGCCCGTGGCAAAAGTGCATCGCAATGATATCAAGGATTATCTGAAACCTGTGTCGAAAATGCGTTACCGTTTATGACGGTTGCACGATGGGTCAAAGCGTTTGTGCAGATCGGACTGAGACTGCGGATTTGCACCGCCCAGGACGGCCATCCATTCCTCAACATCACGTTGACATAGTGAGTGGCCTCCTTTCCATATACCGTCGATGGACTGTCCGGGAATTGTCCGTTGAAGTTGGGCTTAGTCATCAAACGGTGTGGCACATACTGAAGAAAGGTGTTAACGTGAGAAAAATTGCTTCCCGTTGGGTTCCACATTGACTTACAGAAATGGCACCGATATGCACTGGCTGGTATCCACCTCGAAAGATACCGCAATCACAATGCTCGTTGACATGTTGCACAAGCTGTAAATGATCTTTTGCGATGGTGGTCTTAGAAGGTGTTGGAACACCCTTCAGTACTCACCTGACATGAGTCCTTGTTACTACGACCTTTTTTCTACGTTGAAAGAACCTCTTCGAGGCATCCGATTTCCTGACGTGCCGTGCGTGATCCGAGCAGTAAGGCGCTCCGTCGCTGACATCAACAGAAAACACCTTGCCAACGGTATCCTACGCCTTCCTGACATCTGGCAAAAGGTATAAGACATTTCTGGTGCTTATTTTAAAGGAATGTAATGTAATTTTGCTGGTATGTTCGTTAAAAAATGTTTTCCAGGTATGTTGTCATTACTTTATTTACAACACTCGTACATACGAGATTTTAAAACATAGATTGAGACTGCCCCAGAAGGTCAAGAGTTTAAAGTTGTGATTCATGCTGACAGAAAACCTTCAGCTGAACATAGAGGTCGATATAACGCGCCTATAACGAGTGAGGTGGCTTTGGTAATTGTGGGGTAAGAGTTTGAAAAGGCGGAATATCGTTCTTCATAGCAGAAACACGAATGGTGGCTTCACACCAACGGCGGCAGCGACAAAATACATGTTTCTTCGCTATTGCGCATGCGTATTACAAACAAATTTTGTTTCTCCCGGTTTGTCTCTGTCGCTGCGCTTTCAAGCCTTGGAAGAAGTTCAACTTTTGTCTCTGTCGCCATGCCAAAAGCCAATCAGAATAAAGATTCTGTTTTGTTTTTGTTGACGTTCTAGCTAAGCTTTCTCTATAGCTTTGGTTTCGGCCAACTATTTCAGTGAAATATACGGAAATACTATGGAAGAAATTTTAATTTCTTTGGTCCGTGAATGTCCATGGATATATGACTTTTCAAGAGCCGATTTCAGGGACAGTGAAAAAAAGGAAAATTCCTGGAAAAAAATAGCTACAGTTTTAAATTTGGATGGTAAGTTTTGCTTGTTTTTTTAAAGTGGCCCTATTCTTGAATATTATTAGTGCATTCATGTGATTTTAAAACAATATACTTTTCATTAATATTTTCAGCTGTTCGAGGTTAAGAAAAAAATGGAAAAATTTGAGAAGTTCTTTTGTAAGAGAAAAGCGAATAACGCCATGTGGGAGCAGTGGAGGAAAAAAGAAGGAATGGATTTACATACAGTGCCTATCGTTTCTAGCTGGCCATGTAAAAGAAAAAAAGAAGTATGTAGCTTTTATTAAAAGATGAAACAAAATATCTCAATTATTTAAATTTCCAAACAATTAAAAAAGCAATAAATGTATTTTTGGAAATGATGATTAAAAAAGGTTCTTTAATTGTCATAGTTAAAATGCTTCAAGCTTTTATCAAATATGAAAAAAAAATTGCTTCTTAGATAACATATACGCGCGCGCGCGCGCGCGTACACTGCAGTTTAAAAAATATATATCCATAAAATTACTATGTGATATTTTTTTTATATCATGAAATTGCTTTCAGAACGTACTCCAACTTCTCTGCTCCTAATATAGAAGTTCCACTTAATATAGGTAGGTATGTTTTTCTTTAAGATACAGTATTTATTTACAATATGTTAAGGTATTATGCTTTCCAAAAGAACGATAATTCTCTCCACAATATTTTTACTTGTCCTGCATAATACCAGATTTATCACAGTGATATTCAGGTAAAATAATATTAAGTTTAAAAATAATAAAAATGCTCAGATGTATACCACTTTACCATTGATAAAAAATTTGCAACTGTTTTTAAAATGAGTTTACATTTAATATATTACTTTAAAAATGAAAACTTCAAAAACAGGAGTGGACAACCTTTTGCATGCAATACAAGCACATATAACATTAATGAGACTTTTTGGATTTCGTTAGTCTTTTTATGTTTGGTGTTAAATTTGTTTCATAGAGTTAGTGTTAATTGTCAAATAATTCCAACCATAATGAAGTTACAGAAAAAAGTTAAATCGTTTGATGGAGTTTTTGTTCAAAACAAATATTGTATTAGAACTTAGTCAATTAGACTGAATATACAAAGATTATATATCAGATTTGATCAATAAATACACTCATTGCCATAAAAATTTGCGCACCAAGAAAAAATCGTCAAAATGAAACGAAATTTTACACATGTAAGTACTACTTTGATTTTAGTAAGTGATTAGAAAATCAAAGAAAAAGGATCATTTATTGCAGAAAAAAGTACAAATGAACGGAAGTTTTAGTACTCTGTTGGACCCCCCTCTAGCGCGATTGCACGATGCGATAAGAGCGGGGATTGAGGCATATAAGTTCCGTATGATGTAATGAGACTTTTCGGTCCACAGTTGCTGTAAAGACGCCTCTAGTTCGACCAAAATCGTATGGTGTCCAACTATTCGTCCCAAATAATCCCAGATATGCTCGATTGGTGACAAATCTGGGGATCGAGCAGGTCAGGGAAGGGTGGTAATGTGGTGGAGGTAGTCTTGTGACATCCTTGCTGCGTGTGGCCGAGCATTGTCTTGTTGAAAAAGGGCTCCTGGGAGCCCTGCCATGAGTGGCATTATATGTGGCTGAAGGATGTCATGGACGTACTGCTGGGCTGTCACTGTGCCATGGATCAATATTAGGGGTGATCGTGTATCGTAAGCAATGACACCCCATACCATCACACCAGCTGTGGGAGGGGTTTGTCGCTGTAAAGCGAAGGCAGGATTGAGGCGTTCACCACGGGGCTTACACACACAAACCCGACTGTCATCACTGCTCAAATTGAATCTAGATTCGTCGGTGGGTGGGTGTCATTGTCAACACAAGTAATGGGCGCCGAGATACCAGATGTCCTTCAGCCAGGTGCCTTGCGATGGTTCGGGAAGACACAGGGGCCCGTAGTGAAGGTGCTGCCTGTGTCTGGATAGCGGCCAATGAGGCAGTTGGCTCTACACGTGCGTTTCGTATGATGTGACGGCACTCTCGAGGGCGTCCTGAGCCTGGTCGCCGTGTAAATGACGTCTCTTTTGTCCACTGGTCGCAACACCTCCTCACAGTAAAATCAGAACGGCCTAATTGTCGAGCTATTCGCTGAGCTGACCACCCAGCTTCCATCATCCCGATGGTTCTTCAACTCTCGAACTGTGACATCTGCTCATACTGTCTTCGATGGCGGCGTAACGGTATGTCTACCTCGGCGTTTTCTTTGCAAAAGATTAAGTACACTCAAAAAAGCTCTGCTTACCTGTTTTAAACTCCAAGGAGAACGAAGTTCAACGCCCTCTAGTGGCATTACGCAATGCGCAATCACGCTGTATTTCTAATCATTTGCATATCTGGCCGACATGTACCTTCATGCCAAGTTTCGTTACGATCCCACAGTTATTTCTTGGTGCTCAAATTTTTATGGCAATGAGTGCATCATCAATAAGCGTTTGTTTGACAATAACTCTCAGAAATGCATAAGTTCCCAGGCATGCTTGGATTTTGGGCATTTGAGCTAGGCATTTGCCCCAATTTATAAATGCCTGGGCATTTTACATCACTAGGTTAGAAATTATAATGAGGTTTGTGCAAGCATGTAATAAAAAAATAAGGTAAAGTATTTCGAAATTGTTAATACACAGGTGGTCAACATTTAATCATTTATAATTAAATATATACTAATGCTTACCCAGCATTAGCTTCACTTTGCTCAGTGAAAGCATTCTGCAGGTGGTATAAAAATAGTGGCTAAAGTGAAAAGAAATAGAAATTAGCAAACAGCCACATTGAGATAGTGAGAAACGTTATCTTTCTAACATATTCAAGTAAAAGTTCAGAAAAGAAAAAAAATTACGATTTATCAATATTGATCTTAACACGTTGACTGCCAACTACGAGATAACTTTGCTTAGGTTAAATGCATTAAACTTGTACATATATAAAAATACATGTAAAGGAGATTTGACTTTGATAGAAAAAAATACTCACCGGAGAGTAATCGAAAGCTTCTCTGAACACGTAATTGCTTTTCGATAATTAGTATCAAATTTTCTTACTGTTGGTCCGACCAAACTTAAAAGTTCATCAAATATAGCAGGACTCATTCGGAAATAGCCGAAGAAACCTTCAACATCGCTCAATCGCATCTCAGCGATTAAGTTTTGTTGAGCACCTTGACTAATCCGATTTAGGTTAATGTTTCTTATCCACTGTTTTCTTTCATAGTCAGCCAGACGCTTTAAAAGCAATCGTCTGTAAAAGGAGTTTTGTTAAATGCGTAAGTGATCTGTCAGCCATCTTGCAAGAAGAAGAAATAATCAAATAAATATTTTTATTTTCGAAAAAGATTATGCGCATGCGCAAATAAATTCTTGTCTCTCGCTGTGTGAAGGCTTTTTTAACAGCGACAGAGACAAGCCACAAAATGTCGCCTGTCTTTGTTGCTGTCGCCGTTGGTGTGGAGCCACCATAAGTTAGTGCGGGTCAGTGAAACTCACCGTGCTTATGACGCTCTTCAGTACCCTCTTATGTTCTGCCGTGGAGAAGATGGATACTCCATTAACATTCCCCAGCTTGATCCAAATTCCAATGCCCCTCTTAGGAAAACAGTTTCGGCTTCAGACTAGGGATGCGACATCGATAGCAAAACATCGATGTTCAAAATTAGTAGTGGTCCGAGGCCGATGGTTGTTGATGAACTCCGTCGTGAAAGTTTAGTAAAAAAAAACTCAAAAGACACAGAGTCAAAATTCTGTATTTGGAGTATATTTTACTAAATTTAATCGATCGTCACGTAAGTTACATGTAGAATAAAGTAGCAATTACATTTGGATAGGCATTCAAAATTGTAACTTTCCTCCCACCGCTGTATAAAATCTTTTTTTGATCTCTTCTGTTCTAAAGATGGATTTTATCTTTTAGTTGTCTTGGTAACTATAACTATTTATTGCTCTGACTTTTTTAATTGGCTTTTGCCGCACTTCCTCGGCTTGAAATCTTGTGGACGTTTCTTTTAATTGAAAAAGCTTTGTTCTTAGGTTGCCAGCTTGGCGTTTTCTATGTAGGGTTGCCAACTTGGCGTTTCACTTCTTGTAAGATGCGAGATGGCGAACCTTACATGTCCCTCCGGGGAAGCACATCCATCACTTAAGTCATAAGTGATGATGCTGCTGCCAATCGCCATCTAGAATCATAACTAAAAGTCATAATTAATTAGCTGGTCTTCATTACGATATCCAGTCCTTCGAGAGAAGCGTGAGAGCTCAAAAAAAAATATCTACACTAACATTCATGAACTCCCACATAAAATACATAATACAAGACACAAGAACGTTATCAAAATTATCTAAATCAGATTACAGTTTTGAGAAGAAAAAAAAATATATACATATTTATATGAACTGAATAAAAACTAGGGTTCATCAATTTTGATGCGCGATAAGGCATCTGCATTGCCATGCTTACTACCCTTTCTGTACAATATATTCATGTTATATCTTTGCAATGCCAAAGCCCAACGTGCAAGTTTTGCACCCTGTGGCATTCCCTGGGTCAAATAAGTAAGGGGGTTATGATCGGAGACAATTTGGACTTGTGCTCCAAATATCCAAGTGTCAAATTTTTTCAACGCACTTAGAACAGCATACGCCTCCCGTTCGATAGTAGCCCAACGAGTTTGGCATGGGGTGAGTTTTCTACTGTAAAAGGCGATAGGACGTTCTTTTCCGTCTTCGTCTTGCTGAGCTAGACACGCTCCAATCGCTGTTGCAGAAGCATCGGTGTACAACTGGTATGGCTGATCTAACACTGGAGTATATAAGAATGGAATTTCCGTCAGCCTTTGCTTCAATTGTTGGAAGCTTGCTTCCTCTTCATCACTCCAAGGTATTTTGTTGGGCACCCTTTTCTTTGTTAAGTTTGTCAAGGGTAAAACCAAGGACGAGAAATCCTGAATGTACTCCCGATAGTAGCTTGCCAGACCAATTATGCCTCTTAACTCTTTCTTAGTAGTTGGACGTGCTAAGTTCTGCATGGCTTCGATTTTCTGGGGATCTGGTGCATGTCTTCCGGAACCTACAATGTGTCCCAGGAACCTCACTTGTTTTTTACCGAACTCGCACTTTTTAAGATTGACTGTTAATCCAACGGTCTGTAGAGTTCTCAGCACGTCTCTGATGTGACGCAAGTGATTCTCCCACGAGCTGGAAAAAATGGCCAGATCGTCGATATACGCACGGCAGTACTTTCTGTGTGTCTTAAGTACTTTGTCTATGGACTTTTGGAACGTACTTCCAGCATTTTTAAGTCCAAATGGTAAAACGTTCCATTGAAAATGACCAGAATGTGTCACAAATGCCGAATATGGTTTAGCTTCTTCTTCTAAAGGGATTTGCCAATAACCCTTTGTCAAATCTAGAACGCTGATGAAAGGAGCACTACCAATTTCAAATAGTAACTCGGTGGCCTGTTGCATTGGATAAGCATCCGGGACAGTAAAACTGTTCAAAACTCGAAAGTCGACGCAAAGTCTTATACTTCCGTCCTTTTTGGCCACACAGACGACTGGGTGTGCCCACTCACTGTCACTCTCTTCAATCAGTCCTTGTTCAAGTAACTCTTGGATTTGGCGATCCACCTCGGTTTGTAAGGCGATGGGAACCCGATAGGGATGCATTTTCTTTGGCACACAATCTTTAGTTAGTTTGATTGAATGTCCATCAACTCTGGCTCGGCCAGGTCGTGCACTGAAAATTTCTCGAAACCCTTCCAAGGTCTGAACTAATTGGTGTCGCTGTTCTTCGCACAACGCCTCTGTAGTCTGGAACACATGACCCTTAATATCGTCGGCAGATTGACTCTTATTTCGAGTAGGGGCATAAAAGATTTCCCCAAAGTCCTGATCTTGTTCGAAAATCAACCCCACCTGTTCAACTCGGGCTATATAAGGTCGTAGTTTGTTGAAATGCAGCTCTTTTCGGCTTTTATCCTCCATCTCGACCAACGCAGAATGAGGTCGAGTTAACTGGATAATAGTTGCAGGTCCTGACCAGTTCTTCAGAAGTTTGTGACTAGAAGATGGAATAAGGATCAGTACCTTATCACCAACCTTGAAAGTCTTTTCTCTCGCTCTCAGATTATATTTAGATGTGTAATAGCCTTGTGCCTTTTCGGCATTCCCTGCGGCAATCTCGTGTGCCGTTTTCATCCTTTGACGAAGGTCTTCTAAGTATTTTTCAACAGAAGGAGATGCTCCCGTTGGAATTTCGGTTTCTCCTAACCAACTCTCCTTAATTAATTTTAATGGACCTGGAGGTAACCTTCCATACACCAACTGAAATGGCGATACTCCCGTGGTACTGTGAGGTACTTCTCTGTATGCGAATAGTAATAAAGGGAGATGAATATCCCATTGTCGACCATTTTCTTGTATGTTCTTACTGAGCATATCCTTCAGGGTTTTGTTCCATCTCTCCACGGCTCCCATGCTTTCTGGATGCCCCGGAGTTGAAAATCTTGGTGACACCCCGATGACTTGCATGAAGCCCTTGGTGAGCTGTGCTGTGAAATTTGTTCCTTGATCGGTACAGATAGTTTTAGGAAACCCCGTCTGGGAGAAAATCTTCATCAGGACGTCGCAAGTTGTTTTCGCAGTAATGTTCTTGACTGGTATAGCTTCCGCCCATCTCGTGCACAAATCCACAGCACAAACGATAAACTTGTGCCCTCTTGAGGATGGTGGCTCTAGGGGACCAATACAATCTACACTCCACACTTCAAAAGGATTTTCAGGTCTCACAATAGGTTGGATAGGAATTCTGTCATTGTAAGTGGTACCTCTACGTAGCTGGCAGACCTTGCAGCTTTCACAAAAATGCTTGACATCAATCTTGATATTCGGCCAGTAAAAGGAATACTTTATCCGTTGTTTGGTTTTCTGTTCTCCTAAATGACCGGCCAATGGAATTTCGTGTGCCATTTTTAGGACATAGGGCCTTTTAAATTTAGGCAAAACTACCTGCTGAATTTTCTCTCCTACGATTTCTGAGTGTACCAATAACCCATCTTGCACTTCGAATGCATTTCTTCTATTTCTTGCTAATTCCCAAATATCCTTTAAACTTTCATCTTCCAATTGAAATTGCACGAACTCGTTCCGTTTCTCATTAACCCCAGGGTGATTTGCGGTGTCACTACGGGCCAAGGTAAATTCGTTTAAGGACGAAACTGAATAAATTTCTCCAACTCGAGAAACCCCTTCTTGGCTAATAATATTGCCATAAAGTTCCACCTTCGAGTTTAAAGCGTCATACGTTGAAACGCTTACGAGCATGTCGCTTACTAATTTTTCAGACACTGCACATGTCACTGGGATTTCTCCGTGTCGTCCGTCATTGATTTTCACATGGATTATCTTGAGAGGTGCCATTTCTGTCTCACCAAATGCGGATACAATTTTAATTTTTCCTTCCCCTTCATTTTGAGAATCCTCAATCAGATCAGCCCGGATGACTGAAATCTGCGCTCCAGAGTCGATAATACCGTCGAAGATATTATTACCGCTTTTTAAACTCACTATCTTGAGTTCATCAATACCTCTTTGGTATTCTACAGGCTTTGTGACTGGAACGGTCACTTTTGCCGTCAACATCGATGGAGGCTCCACCATGTCTTCCCTTGCACATGATGTTGTAGCGTCTTGGGCTCCAATATTGCTCACAACTGCTGAAGGTTGTCTTCTTCCTAGCTTAGGACATGCGTTTCTAAGATGGTGAAATGATCCGCAAGAATAACACTGAATCTTCTTCTTCCTTCCCGCTTCATTTTTCGGACTCGTATTACGTTGATGAGTACTCCTCTCGTGAAACTGTCCATATCTAGCAGGAAAATCGGAGTTCCTTTCTTGAAAGCGTCTTCTTTCTTGAAAATGTGAATTTCTTTCCTTATTTACTATGTTTTCAGGTGAATGGAATTTCTTCTTGAACCCTCGAACACTTTCGTATTTGTCAAGGAGTTCCGCTAGAGTAGTAGGAGATTTTATTGTGCTCCACTCATCGACAAAATGCTCTCGCATTTCCGGAGGTACCTTACGTTTGAATTGATCCGTAATTACCAGATGCTTTAACGTTTCGAAATCCGCAACCTCAAGACCTTGAATCCATTCTTCAAAATAATTTGTCAATTCAAAGGCAAAATCCTTCCACGATTTATCTTCAGTCCGCTTGAGCTGGACAAATTTCAATCGGAAGGTTTCTGGGCTTAGTTTAAACCTTTTTAGCAATAACCCTTTCACGTGGCTGTAGTCATATGCGACAGCCGCTTCTTCTCTAGCAATTAACTGAGTAATGTCATAGGGTAATAAACCCAAAAGCTGTGACACCCAGTCCTCCCTTTTTATGTGAGCATGTTCTGCCTGCCTCTCGAAAAGAACCAGATATAGACTGATGTCTCCTTCTTTAGGATCGAACTTCTGCATCACTCTTTGTAGATCGTATATGTGCTTAGAGTTGCTCGAATTCCCTTCATTTGATGTTTCTGTATTGTGACGGCCTTCCATTTCGAGCCTTAGCTTTTCTAACTCGAAAACAGAACGTTTCTCGAGTTCCATCACAAAACGTCTTTCTTCAGACTCAGCAGCGAGGCGCTTTTCCTCACTTTCAGCCAAGAAACGCCTTTCCTCGGCATTTTTCCGATCTGTTATGATACTGTTTAAAAGATTTTCGGTAAACTCCTGTTCATATTCTTCGCTGTTCAATATTGAGTTCTTTAAATCGATGATTTTGTGTTGCGGCAACACATCTAACCCCAATTCATCTGCCAACACCTTCAAATCCTCCTTCCTTGCTTTCGCGAGATACGCCATCCCAAACAAATTTAACTCAGGAATTAAATTTACGCCACAGAATGCAGAAATAAAAAAAATAAAAAGGTTGGAAACCTCACTCTAAATAGTCTAAAATTATGATTTATATTAACTTTACGCCTTAGCGACAAGCATTCCCAGAAATCCCCGTTTTCCAAAACGAAATAGTTATTCTCTAACCCAATAACACAAAAAGTATCTAGTTCTGATGAACTGTTTCACAATTAACCATTAATCTAATTAACACATGGTGTGCTAAATAAAATTTGCACTGTGGTGCACATAACACGTAAGTGTTCTAAACAAAATGAATAGCATTAGCTTTCACAAAGTCTACTTTCGCTCCGTAATTGTGTGGGAGTTGCATGAATTAAAAAAAATAAAAACTCAGGATGAGCTCTCACCTTCATTTCCAGGGTTCGAAGATCCATGATGACTGCGCCAGTAGTGGTCCGAGGCCGATGGTTGTTGATGAACTCCGTCGTGAAAGTTTAGTAAAAAAAAACTCAAAAGACACAGAGTCAAAATTCTGTATTTGGAGTATATTTTACTAAATTTAATCGATCGTCACGTAAGTTACATGTAGAATAAAGTAGCAATTACATTTGGATAGGCATTCAAAATTGTAACTTTCCTCCCACCGCTGTATAAAATCTTTTTTTGATCTCTTCTGTTCTAAAGATGGATTTTATCTTTTAGTTGTCTTGGTAACTATAACTATTTATTGCTCTGACTTTTTTAATTGGCTTTTGCCGCACTTCCTCGGCTTGAAATCTTGTGGACGTTTCTTTTAATTGAAAAAGCTTTGTTCTTAGGTTGCCAGCTTGGCGTTTTCTATGTAGGGTTGCCAACTTGGCGTTTCACTTCTTGTAAGATGCGAGATGGCGAACCTTACAAAATTAAAACATCAATGTTGATAATACATCGACCAAAAACATCGATGTTGATAATACATCGACCAAAAACATCGATGTTTTTAAAATGCAGTGTATTTAAACTTTTTTCCCCATTTCTTAAAACTGGTTTAGCAACTAGTGATGCGACATCGACAGCAATACATCGATGTTTTTTTTAAAACATCAATGCTTAGAAAACATCTATGTCGCATCCTTACTTTTCAGACCCTTCATTCTTGGTCACTTTGGTCTAAAAGTATGTTCAATTTGCCGATTATAAAAATTATGCTACTTGGTTATTTTTAAAATTTTTATAACGGTACTTTTTTCATTTAAAAATAAACATCGACAACGTAAAAACTTCGACACGTATAAACATCGATGTTACCAAAACATCGACCCCAATACATCTATGTTTTTTAAAAAACATCGATGTTTTGAACATCGATGTCGCATCCCTACTTCAGACTTCTATTCTTACCTAATCATGGAAAGAGAAGGTCAAGAAAACTACATCGTATTCTATCGCAGTCTTCTGATCAATTTTTGGTTGACATGTACGCCAAGATTGAAACAGAAAAACTGATTTTCATCAGACACAACCAAAGTAAACTCTGAACGAAAAACTATGTACACCTGCGAGACGCCGTGTGCAAGGGAGATGTGTCTGATCTCGGCAAGGTGGTTGTATTATCTTCCAACTTTACTGGTGGACCCCGTTACATCCATGAGCAAACTATGTACGTCATGTTAGCTATGTACGTCAATATAGTCGTCCTGTTCTGTTCATCACGTTCACATGTAACCCTAGGTGGACCGAAATACAAGAGGCATTAAATGTCGTACAAAAGCCCCTAGACAGACATGATATTATTGCTCGGGTGTTAAATATAAAAGTTAAAAAATTATCCATCTCTTGACAAAAGGCTATATTTTCGGTCAAAGTAGGTGTCACATAGACACTGTGAAGTGGCAGAAGCGTGGTTTGCCTTACGCCCACATTTTGCTATGGCTTCAAGACAGAATCATGCCTGCCCAAATCGACAGTGTCAAAAGCGCAGAGATTCCCGACGCAGAACTTGATCCAGTCCTTCATGAAATTGTTAAGTCTACGATGATTCAAAGGCCGTGTGGAAATCGGAACATAAATTCATCATGTATGATCGGCGGCTCATGTAGCAAGACATACCCACGTCCACTGACCAAGGATACTCAGGCTGCAGATGACGGCTATCCCCAATACCACAGATGATCTCCTTCTGATGATGGTTTTACAGTCAATATAAAAGGAGTAGACCCTGATAATAAGTGGGTGGTGCCGTACAACCTTGTCCTGTCGCGAACCTTCATGGCCCACATTAACGTGAAATTATGTAACCCTGTGAAGTCTATTAAGTATATCTGCAAATATATTAATATGGGTAATGATCAGGCAGCGTATGACTTATAGAACGAATGGGATGAAGTTACCAAATATGAGACAGGACGCTATATTAGTAGTACTGAGGCTCCTTAGAGAATCTAACGCTTCCACATTCATGAAAGATATCCCACCGTCATGCACCTCTCTGTCCATCTCGAGAACGGTCAACGAGTTTATTTTACAACTGGGAATGCCACAGATAAAGTACCGAACCCTCCAAAACCCACTCTCTTAGCATTTTTCGAACATTGCAAAGTAGATGCTTTTGAAAGAGGGCTTCTCTACAGTGAAGTTCCAGCGTACTATGTTTGGAAGAACAATAAGTTTAGCCGGAGGAGGTAGGGAAAAGCTGTCCCTGGACAAGAAGGGGTTAACCTGGTCAAACGGGATCAAGTGCTTGGTCGAGTGTACACTGTACATCCGTAAAATGTTATTATTTGAGACTCCTATTTCACGAAGTTCGAGGACCCACTTGCTTTAATGACATTAAGACAGGTGTGGTTCATCCTACTTATCAGTCTTCCTGCAAAGAGAGGACGTAGTTCACACACACACTACCCTGTGGAGTTCCTCCACACTGTGAGGTGGAATCCCTGATGGATTTAAAAATCCATCAGGGATTCCATCTCACAATCTCTGTCTGAAAGTTGAAGCACCAATAATGCTACTAAGGAATCTGATATCTCCTAAGCTTTGTACTGGCACCAGGCTGCAGGTTAAGGTATCTGCATACGTTCGGAGCTCTTTTTTTTTAAATGCTATTCAGAAGCAATTTAATATTATTTTTATAATTATTTGTGTTCAAAATTATTTTTACACTATCGATAATTAAAATTTAAAAAATACATTTAACAAAAAGTGAAATTTTGTGTGTAAATTTGAAGTTTTTTTTCTAAATTTTGAAAAATGATACAGGGCATACAATTTAAATTAGCAGCAAAATAACATGATCAGAGAACTTCATAATGTTATCTAGTGCTTCTTCTAGAAGTAAAAAGATATTTAAAAAAATAAAGGTTTTATGACTCATTGAAAAATTGTTAAAGGATTTTTGATCATTTTGCAACATTGATATTCAAATGCAAGTTCATAAATAAGAAAAAAAAAAGATACCAGTTTGATTCTACAGCATGCACTAGCAAACACTATTTCGAATGTGCATAAAAAATTTTATAAACATACATCAATAACTTTTTTAGTTATCATTACTGGAATTTAATGGTTATGCCTAAATTGTAATTATGAGAAAAATGCTTGTAAACAAAATCCAAGAGCGTAAAGATAATGCGAAATTCTTGTAACAAATAAGTGAATTTGAATTAAAAAATTGTAGTGGCCAATTTATCAAAACATAATTATTATATGTTTTAACTTACTATAACAGATAAAAGGTAGAAATTATGGTAAAAATAGAATATTCTTATTATTAGTTCCGGTTTCGTTATGCTACTTCCGGTATAATTAACGATTTCGTTCGAATTTTAAATTGACCTAACTTTTTTTCTATTGGTCGCCCATTGAAAGTTTAAACTGTTTTCGAAGCACAAAAGTACAGGAAATTTGTTAGTAGAATAAAAAAAATTGCAAATTTTCGTAAAATTGGCTTTTTTAACGTATGCAGATACCTTAAGTGTTTGCAGAGTAATGTGATTGAAGCAACCATCTTTACAGGATGTGGTGCGGTAGAAAATTTTCTTACCCCGCATTCCTATAATTCCCTCTGACTACCACTTTCAATTCAAACGACTTCAATTTCCTGTCAAAGTATGCTTCGCAATGATGATAAACAAAGCTCAGGGGCAGACGTTGAAAGTTGCTGGTGTGGTGAAAGTTAAGAAACGTCCATATCTACCCTTGTTAATTCCAAAACCAATTCGAGAAAGATTAAAGCCGTGTAGGAACTTCCGCTGAATGCGTCTGTGAAGTTTCCTGGAAGTGTGCAATGTTGGACAGAAGGAACCATTTGATAAAAGAGAGGCTTTGATGGGGATGGAGATAGAACAATTGCCTTTTTGCTGTATAAAAAACAAAGTACCATACACAGAATTGATGAATCATTTTTTTTACAAAAGAGCACACCAGTAGGTAATGGTAATTAATTAGAAAAAACTTTTGCTGTTTCGTTTTTGCTGTCCGATGGCCCGTATCTGGTTTGTGAGCAGCTTTACTTTTCCCGGAGAGCGATATCTGGTCTACAAGCCTGATAAAAATATATCCTTGCCTCTAGGTCTGAAAACAATTTATTTGTACAACTTAACCGCTGATAATGTTTATGAGGTTCCACGTACTGTCTTCCGATCTTACTCGTAAGGTCTTTAGTGGACAGGCTGGGGTAAAACGAGAACAGTTATTTCTCAATTTGCTAAAAATTAATCTCTGTTAACTAAGTTTCGTCCATTATTTCTCCAATACTTTAATTTCTGTATTTTCTTTTCGTTCAAACCCAAAACCAGGTGTTTCGAAATGGAGTTGTATCATTATTAAAATGGACCCCTCCATGTCAAAGTATAGTAAATTTTTGTTCTGTTTAATATTTCACAGCTTCGAGAAGAGGCTAACTGAAGCATTTATGATTATCGAATCAGCTATAATTGTGATATAATTAACCTATAAAGCCAATTAACATAAAATTAATGCGATATTAGCTGTGTGGAAGGTGAATAAAGTGATATGGTTATATGTTAATGTGCATATACATTTAACAAATCATTTATGTGTAACTGAGCGGATTTAGACAGTGCTGCTTCCAAAGGTACACTATATGGTTAGGATTCGTTTCAATACGATATATGCTACTGCATATTAAAATAATATTTGTTGTGGCGGTAAAGTTTACACCACATAACTGCTCCTCTAGAAAACTTCGGTAGATACTACCCTCTGAACTATTTGAGTAGTGTGAAGTTATACATTCACAATATACTGAATCTCGAATTCCGTAGGAATTTAATACGTTGACATGGTGTGGAAGTTTGGAGAGAGAAGATTCAGCTCAGGTGTTGACCTAATCATCTACCATGGTTCAAAATTTCGAGGTGTTGTTCTCGGTTCTGTCCCTTCGGGATTGATCCTGGACCGTAGGCAATAGTCCGTTGTTTTGTTACCGTGCGATGTTAGTTCAACTACCTGCATACAGGAGTTGTAACGGGAAATTTTTCACTTGATAGTATTGAAAAAAAATAGCAATTTATTAAGTGATTCGAAATTAACGTTTAATATTCTCAAGTAACTCCTCTATATTTTTTCGTTATGGAATTTTCAATTTTCCTTGCAAATGTTGATCTTTTTTACCTATAGAACCATCCGTTCCTGGGATTATTTTGACCAATAGATGTGCTAATTAAGTCAGTTTGCCAGTTGTGGAATAAATGCAAGAGTACCTGTCAGGTTCTTCACTTATTGCGGTTATAACTTGAGATGGATCTACAAATATGGCTTTATGCGTCAAGTCTTGGAAGTCTGATTTTAGATAAGAAGGATTTTAATTCATCGCAATAACAGCAGTAATAACCAGGACTGCACAGAACTACAAGAGAAATGGTATGAGACCACCATCTACAGTGACAGTGCTTCGAGGAAGCTTCCTAGACAGGAATAGATATTTGAAGATGGAATGGTCATGAAGAAATTCTAAAGTTAATAAATTATATTTATTTAATTATAAATTAAACAAGAACAGATAATTGTCTCAAAAGAACGAGAGAAAACGTTTTCAAAACTTATTTTATACCATGCGCATCAGAGCAGAGCAAAATTTATTCGATTGACAGGAACGAGTCGTCGTTTGCATAATGCAGCAAAAGAACTGATGCCACCACATGGTTTGTTAATAACTTCATGATGAAAACAGTTCATTGATCTCTGACTTTGATATAATCTTATTATGTAACGGAATTGCTTTACAAAGCTTGATATCAAAATAAAGATTTTTTTTTACTGTAACATTTGTTCTAGTTCTCACAAAAATATATGTAACTCAGCTGAGTTTTCAGACAGAAAAGGGGGTGAAATGTTGTTTTTTCGATTTCTCCATTGTTCACCTGCACAAATAGCGGACCTCTTAGATGCTCTTTTACGACGGCTATGCAGAAGAGCTTCCCACATTTGTTTTCCATGTTCGAAAAATGACGAAAAAGTGTTTTGAAGTGGTAAATGGAACAAGTGTGTTCGAAATCAGTCGCGAAAATGAAAAACCTTTTATGAATCTAGACAAAAGGTTGCGAGGCAATTTTCGATCGTCATAAAAGAGTTTGGACATTTTGAACAATGTGATGCTTTTGGAAATGTAAAATTCCAGACGAATTAAATACATAAAAATGTAACACAGTCGGGGCCTTTCAAAACTATTACGTTATGCCAAATTAAAGAAGACAAACACATGCTATGTGTCCAACATTTACCAAAAATGTAACACAGTATCGTTAAATTTTTTTTAAGGACTAATATTTTAATAAGACATTGAAATATATTAATTTGAGTCAATATCAGTGAAAGGATAAGAGTATTTCACGAGACACAAAGAGTTTATTACCAATTTCCTTTGATACTATCGTGGGTAAGTAGAATACAAATTTCTAAATATTTTTAATTTTAATTCGTTGGATAGAACTTACATAATTAAGTATTTTATGCTCAGTGCATATTGCTATTTGATTTTTGATTACCAAGAATAAAAATGTCTTCTCCAGCGTTAGATATCAGAGATACGCTCACATATATTAATTCTCATCTCCAGTAGTTAATCAGGACCGCTGTAGCTCGGTTGAAAGAGTAACGGATTAGCAAGTAGCATGTTCAAAACTCTATCCAACCAAAGACCGTCGTGTACACGGATGCTGGTACAGTTTAAATTATGATTGGCCTCAAATGTATTCTCTTTGGCGTGGTGTGGAAGTTTGGAAAGGGTGGAGTATCGCCTCAGGTGACTCGTCAATTCGTCATCTGACCATAGTTCAAAGTTAAGTGGCGCTGTCATCGGATATTTCCCTTAATGATTAATCCCGAATCTGTCACCAATAACCTGTTGTGTTGCTCCAGTGCGTCGTTAATTAACTATCTACAAAAGGGGTAAAAGTCAGTCACGACCTTTTTATTAATACGGTAACTTTTTGCAACAAATGCAACTTTTTTTCACACGTTCTATGCTACATGTAAAGTACTAAAACCAAATTCCTCCTACATGGGGTGGATTGTAAGTGAGTTATAACCGCAACATAAATGCAACTTTTTACAATTAATTAATATAAAATTACTATTTCATTTTTTGCCCTCTGAATGAACCCTTCAATTACATGTGTCTGATCTTGCGAACGCCGAAGTATTGCGGATCGAACAAGAAGTTCACGGAAAAAAGGTATTCGTCCTAACAGACGTAAGTGAAATAAATAGCAAGAAGTATAACACATTGGTTGGGGCACTCATGATAATCCAGAGCAAACTTGCGTAATCGACTGTAGAGTTAGCGAGGTGAGTTTCGATCATCAATATGTTGTTTCCTTGTAGATGACGTTTTAAAATCTCTGAATATTGAGCGAAAGGATTTCTGCTATCCGATACAGTGTAGTATGTGACTGCTACTGGAATCACACTCAAGGTGCTTTATCCGCGATTGCTCCAAGTTACTTGAGTGGTACACTTGTTTCACAACTGCAGAAAAAGTCCAACGCAAGAATTTCAGGCAACATTAATCTCTGTCGAGCGCAGTTTTTCAATGTCAAAGAAATTACTGACCAAGGATAGGCCATTCAACGACATCAATGTTCTTCTGTATTTAATAATGTACAAATAAATTTTGAAAATTTTCATTTTTTACTAATAATTTATTTTAAATTTTAGTGTATCAAAAATAAATGAAACTTTATTTTTATAAATGCAATATTAGGGAATGATAAATGCAACTTTTCCCATTTTTACTGCAACAAAAAAGTTGCCCTAGTAATTAAACTATGCCCAATTCAACAGATGAGAAGATTTATATGTAAAGCGAAACACACAGAGGACACCCTTGCTTTGGTGTCCTCTTTTGTAATTTGCCATCTTACTCGAATACACTTTCCACATGTCGTTAATATTAAAAATTAACCCCAAACATTTTCTTAACTGTGAAAATCAAATTAGTTCATAACAGGAAGTCTTTTATCTTTGGTAGTTTGTTTTAGTTTACGCTGAAAATCCTCTCGTAAATGACAACATGAGGTATAAAATGATCAAATTAATAATATATTCGAGCTTTTCTTTCATGTGCAAGAGCACTAATTAATATAGATTCTCAAAATGACATTTCCTATAACCATTAGGAGCTTCTATGAGTTCCTCTTTTGTCAAGCTAAATGTAGATGACGTTAATGCGGCACAACTCATATACTATACGTCTTTTGAATGTGACGTCACATTTCTTGTTTTTCAAATTCAATTTCAGCTCTCGCCAACAGAAATTAAAAAAAAATGAATTCCGAATAGATGAATGGGTAATTCATTGATCAAACGCCAAACGGCTGTAAAAAAGGCGAAACACAATATTTTAAGGTTAACTGATATATATCCTATATATATCGTGTGTGAAAGAATTTGGGTAGCGGAAGTAAAATCTAGACATCGTTCGGGTTGCTTGTTTGCACTGAAAATCTCTATTATCAAACAAGTCGTTCAAACTACGGCTTTAACCTTTAGACTACGGTCGGTATACAGCCAGTTGTACCTTGATCGCACCAAGAAATAATTTTGATTATGGACAGTTCAACAGTTGTGTACTTTGAAAGCATAAGAATCGCACCAAAAAGCATTTAGACTACAGCCGGTACAGCAGTCGTACCTTTAAAGTTCCAAGAAAGAATCGCACCAGTTATATCAATAGCCGAAGTCCAAAGCCGTATTAAATAAACATAAGTCGTTCCTCGATCGTCAATATTTACACCACTACAGTAGTGTATCGCCAAAACTGCTATTAACTACGTTTTAAGCGAATAAAAACGGATTAGCAGAAGCAAACTCCTTCTTACGTCTGGTTTGCTTGTTTACATTAAAAATCCCTCTACTATTATAGACGTCGTTCAAAAACCCTGCTTTCAATTAACATTTCATTCGTTCCCAGTTGCCAGAATTAACACCGTTACTGGACACCTGGAACGGCAACCTTCACAAAAAGTAACAAATCGACGCCTTTTGCGCAGCCAAGTGCCTTTGCCATTCAAGAAGCGTTGGGGAATGCAAATCGAAACGGTGCTGTGAATGAAACTGCTGATCTCCAGCAAAACTTCCTGCTCCTCACTTCATCCTCAGCGGGATCCATTCAATTATTCCGCGCGATCTTTTGTTTGGAGTCACGATTCTTTCAGACCTCATCTATCGACGCCCTTCGCTATCACTTCCAGGACACTCGTCTCATATACACTCGAAGCGAAAAGTTCTTTAGTTTGGCTTTTGTTTTCCTTAGACATTGCTTCGAACCATGAAGAGCGAAAAATGACGGTAGAGCGACAAATCTGAGCCAGACCAAAGGTCAAGCATTCGTTTCATCAGGGTACCACATTGGCATTATGTACACTAATAGATCACGAGCCCCACTAATAGGTCTGATGACGGCCCCTCATGAAATACGAATAATATATCGTCACTCAAAGTGCAAAAAGTCGTAATTCAAAACTTCAATTTTTTTTCTTTTATTATTGCTATATGTGGCACTTTGTGATTTCCACCTGGTGGCAAAATCTCGAATGTCATTAGCTGATCCATTAAAAGTTACAACCAAATGTATATTACAAAATAGAATCAAATCATAAGGAAAACGGCCGACCAACCGGTATAGTGGTTAAGGTGTTAGCCTCTAGATCGGAAGGTTCCTGGTTTGAATCCGGGTCCGGGCATGTATGTTTGTAAACGTATGGTGTAGAGGCGGCTAGTGCACCTTAAATCTGTCGTGGCCGAAAGTCCTCACGTTGGGTTGGCGTGGAAGTTTGGAGAGTGGGGTGCCAGCTCAGGTGTTGTTTCGTCATCTGACCGTGGTTCAAAATCAGTCCCTTAACCCTCTACATACGGAAGGTCGAAATATCGTTTTTGCACTTGGTTACGGGAAGACGGCCGAACCGGCCGACGTAGTGCCTTCCCCCAGGAGGCGTGGAGAGCGAGCCAATTCTTATCACTTAGTGTTGGGGATCTCTTTTGTTGGGTCGGGGTATGCCTGTAAGGCGCAATTATTTCCCGGAGTCACTGAAAAGGCGGCAACAACTAAGACATGGTCACTTGAACTCAAAGGATTCTGGAGTTGTCCTCGGCGTCGTTTATACCGTGGGAAATCTTTAGAAGAGTTGCAGAAAGTGATAATTTTTCTTTGGTCATTCCTCTCTTGTACCTTCAAGCACTGATCCTTTGTATGAAAAAGCGACTCAAAAATAAAGATTGCTTATCAATAGCTGCATTCAGCACTTGACTACTCCCTGACTGCAGGTGGTGCTGCTTCAATACATATATCGAGAGAAAATATTCGAATAACAAGAGGGAGAGTATTTTTGAGCCCATCCACCTCTCCACATAGACATAAAAGAAGAAAATTAGATGGTAGGAAAATATCTTGTGTCAAATGCCGTGAATGAATCGGATAGTAGAGTTCGTGGTAGTGTGGAATGTGCAATATGCTTTTGCAAGACCTGCTTCCAAGAATCATAAATATATCCCACCCTCCTTCTCTGTCCAATGCAGAATTGAATTAAAGGAAATAAAAAATGCCTCTTGGGGAAACCGCCTAGCTAATTGCAAAAGGTGAAATTCATCAATAAACCATCCCCTTGGTTGATGAGGAAATCGGTTTGATACACTTTTTTCCAATATAAACAAAATCATAGATGATGAAATAAATTTTTAAATGTAATATTAATTGTTTTATCTTTGAAATGTGTACATTGATACAACGCTATATTATTGGTACATCATAATACTAGTACAATTTCAAAATACACGCAAGTATTTCTAGACATGCATTTTTCGTAATCCATTCATCATTAATTAAGTATCCTCAAATAAAATAGCGCTGAGCGAATATTTTTTTATAATGTGCATTATTAAGATGATAATCCATTGAAATTAAGGTGTTAGCCTATAGATCGGAAGGTCCCTGGTTCGAATCCCGGTTCGGGCATGGATGTTTGTAAGGGTATAGTGGAGAGGCGGCTGGTGCACCTAAAATCTGTCATGACCGAAAGTCCTGACGTTGGGTTGGTGTGGAAGTTTGGAGAGTGGGGTGCCAGCTCAGGTGTTGCCTCGTCATCTGACCGTGGTTCATAATTACGTGGTGTTGTCCTCGGATCTTTCCCCTAGGTGATTGATCTTGGACCATCGTCAATAACCCGTTGTGTTGCTCTAGTACGACGTTAATTAAAAATTACCAATTACCATTGAAATTACTGACTAAATATTCTGGCTGTATAGAATTTATCTAATTCTATGAAAAACTCAAGCTTTATATCAGGTTGCATAAATCATGCTACCTCTGTGACCCTTACCTCTTCCATCAACTCTCTGAGCTACGGCAAGGCGCAAATATTCTATTTTCCCACACACACACACACAAGTTGTTAAAGGAAATAAAATTCTAATTACTTCATTCTTAAGAACAAAGAATATTATGATGCATTGGAAATTCCGCCATTTTATCAGTAATTTTTTTTTTAATGATCACAAAAATTATGAAATGATAGGAAATGAAAAATCTTTTTGAGATTTGTTCGTACCAAATGAGCTCAATGAGAAAATTATTAGAAAAATAGAATTTAATTGAAAATACCGCACTAATTTTATGGAGTTTTTCTAGTTGAAAACTTATGCGTAAAATACTTATGGATTTTAAGAGTACAAACATAATTTTAACAAACTTAGAAGGCTTCCAATTTTATTTGTACTTTAAAAAAAAATAAAAGCACATGCAATTTTTTTAGATTTACAAAATCACTCTTAAGAGCGGGTAAAGTTAACGATAATTATTTTAATTACATTTCTATATGTTTACGACCTTTAAAAAATTCCACTTGTTCATTGTAAATTATATATTTCAAATTATGTTCATTATTTGAGATACTTGAATTGTTAACTATTTTTGGTTATTGACAATTTTTCTGGAGGTTGTGTTGATGCCATACATAAAATAAGTTTTTTTTTTATGATTTTCGTTTATTTACTTAACGTTTATGGTGCAGTACTACACGACATTCACTATTTCATTGTTGGGCAAAAACCATTGCTTTCTAAACTTGTAAAAATACCATGATTTAAAAAAAGATTGCATGAACATATCTTGATAGTTAATAAGACAAATTACAGAGTATATTTCTTTCGTAGATTCTTTAATATTCTTTCTTAAATGCGCGCGGGAAGTTGTCTTTCACGAATCGTAATAGCTCGAGGTAAAGCGGTCCCCCGGTATCCCCCTGTCATCGGTGAAGAGGTTATTTACGAGGAGGTCTCTTTGTTGCTTAGAAAAAGGGGGAAGGAAACTGTAATGGATTTCGGCCGTCTGCTCCGTAACGAAAGGACATGGAAATCTCGGCCGTTTGGGCCGGCTGCCGTAACCAGAGGGTTAAGGGACAGATACTCAGGGTACGAGTTCCCTTAAGGGACTGATTCCGGACCGTCGTCAATAGCCCGCTGTGTTGCTCTAGTACGACGTTAACTAAAAATTACCAATTACCATAAGGAAAACGATTAGTTTCTTGCTCTCCTGAAAAATGCAGCTTTTAGATATAAAACCTTTAGAACTTTGAGTGACGATATTCCAAGAAAAAGATGCCCATTTTATTTACATAGGAAACTAGCCTCTACGTGGCCAGCACAGTGTTGCCGGTAACAGTTCTTTTCGTGGTATCGGGTGTGACCACTGCTTGCTAACCCCTATTACATTGGTACGTATTCCCATTTGGTACGCATTGGATTGGTACGTATTCCCGTATTGGATTGGTACGTATGGTGGAGATTGGTACGTATTCCCATTTGGTATGCTTCGCAAACCAACACCACGGGCAACAACATATGGCCTCGTCATTAACAAATGCGGCCAAATTCGAATTTCTAAGAGATACAATCGACGTAACGTCACAATCTTTTGCGAAAATATAAATATTCGACTGAAAATTTATTTATTTAAAGATAATCAAATGTAAAGGTATCGATCTAATGTGAAATTGTACTTGCCCTTGACAGTTCTTTTCGTGTGGTCAGGTATGACCACTGCTCGCTAACGCTCGCCTACCCTCCGTTGATTGCTACGCATTCCCATTTAATTGCGAAGAGATCCAATAGGCGTGACGTCACAAACTCTTGCGAAAATATAAAAGATATTCAGTTAAAAAGTTAAATTTTAAAAGAAAGTCAAATGTATTAAATAGCGATCTAATGTAAATTATTTCGCAGATTTCAAATCCGTTGAAATTTGTATTCTATCTTTAACGATCGCTGCGATAGAAAAAAGCACTGAAGAAACACCACTTGCAACGTCGTGATGTAAGGTATTAATCTGGTGTAAAATTTTCCGCAGATTTCAAATCCGTTGAAATTTTTAATTTATCTTTAACCATTCCAATTTTACGAAAAAGAACTTTACAATACCAGTCAAAACGTTTTTCATTTTTTTGCTCTCATTCGCTCAAATGGAATAGGGCAGGAAATGTAATCTTTCTTTTTTTTTAACGCGAAGGGTAGAAGATGCAATCTGTTCATTTTTGGGAAGAGAAAGCTCTCATGTCGTCACAATCTCTTGCGAAAATATAAAAGACTAGCCACTGTGTGGCTAGCACGGCGTTGCCCGTGCTGTACTTTGTGAGGTTAGGTGTGTCTATTGGGAACGTTTGTAAACGACCGGTGTTTGCTACACATTCCCATTTGGTTTGCTCCGCAAACCAACACCACGGACAACGGCGTGATGGCCTCGTTATTGTGAAATTGGAATTGCGAAGAGAGTGAATGGGTGTGACGTCACAATTACTTGGAGGGTGGGGTCAAAAGATTGCATAAATGAAACAAACCAGAAATTGCACAAAAGATCAAAATTAAATATCGCTAAACTTTGAAAAAAATATCCAAACTAAAAGTTAATATGCTTTAAAAATCAAAATCCAAACTATCGTAGTCTAAAAAAGAAACAATAACAAACGTATTGCACAACCGTTATCCAGTTTCAAAAATAAAGTAAGCACAATAAAAAGATACTTATATAAAAGATTAAAAGTCAACGCTAACTAAAAGTTAACATGCTTTAAAAAAAGCAATACATTTTTGAAAGGATATGCAGTAATCGGGCGGCTACAGGGCAACGGATACACACGCGCAGTAAATACAGATTCATTCAATACCGATTCATGACTGTTGCCATTCGGAAGAAATATAATAATAATAGAACATCGCATTAAATTAATTTTAAAATTTTCAAGAATAAATTTTAAAAATTGGGCTGGTCTATAAAATTGCAAAGAAGTTCGTACTACATGTGTGCCAAATTTCATTAGTGTGAATGCCATAAATTCGTCAGGGCGCAACTTCATGACACACACACACAAAAAAAAACTTTACCTTATAATAGTAGAGAAGATATATTCAATTTGAAAAGTATTTATTTAAAGAAAACCATATTTATAAGTATCGATATAGAGTGAATTTTTCCGCAGATTTCAAA
The DNA here is from genome assembly GCA_947359465.1 of Metellina segmentata. Lineage (NCBI taxonomy): Eukaryota > Metazoa > Arthropoda > Arachnida > Araneae > Tetragnathidae > Metellina > Metellina segmentata. Next base: position 54,034,381 of record OX375873.1, on the reverse strand, counting down.
TCCGTCGAAATTTTTACTATATCTTTAACGGTCTAGGAGATGGAAAAAAAACTAAGTGACTCCAGTTAAAAGATTATTTATTTTATCGTCTGGCTGGAAAATCATTCCTCCGCGCAAAATCAAATCGGAATCGAAAATGATAAATTTAGAATCTGTGATCTCTTCTATGCTGTTGCATTCAATTATGATTACATTTCGTTAAATTCATTTTAAAATGTTCTAAATTGAATTTTGAAATTCGCCGCGACCCTAAATTTGCAAAACATTCGGACTACTTGCGTACCAATTCTCATTACTGTAAGTGCCATAAATTCGTCAGGACTTTGCGTGCAAGAAACAAACAGACAAACACTTCTTTTCATAATATTAGAGAAGATGTGAAGTAACCGTCGCAGTCAATGACCTGTTGCAGGCGCCTTGGTATGGAGTCCATTAAGATGGTGACTAAGTCAGAATCCGTCCATTGAATCCCAGGATCTGTTGGCAGAAATGTCTGTTTTCACTTTGTGAACAATCCCAAATAACGATAATAATCATCGAATTTTGTAAACAGTCTCACTGCGCTACTAATTATGTCCGTAATGAGCTCTAATTTGGAATTCCGATGTTTCAGTAACAGTTGAATCGCATGGTGTCAAAATTTATCCATGTTTCTGTTCATAATTTTAATTAATATTAATTTCATAATTAATAAAAAATAGTAAATTTAGTTTGATGATTAAAATGTTTACAGTTTGTGTTTGGGTTTTTGGGTAGCAAAGGATGAAAAAACAATTTCCAAAAAAAAATTAATGTTTGTAGCAAATTTTACAAAAACGTGAAACACCAATTTTACATTAGGAGATCTAATTTTCAAACACTTACAAATCGGTGAAAAATCCAATAAAATTCACGAACCTTTTTTCTTTCCGCCTGAAATTGCGTGTAGAATCCAAATTTCTGATAAAAGATGGGAGTTCGTATTGAAATTATCGGAGCAAGCACACAATTTAATACGAAGACGGCCCCTTAGGCAAATTTTAAGTATTGATATTTGTAGAAAACATTAATCCCTATCGATTGCAACCTTCCGTTTTGTTCTGCGCTGTAAATTGTGCAATTGCGATCGAGTGAGTCGTGTTTTTTACGGGTGTGCATTGTAAAATACTGGGGTTACGGGTTTACAAATAGTAATAGCGAAATTCAATTGAGTTTATTACTTTTTTTACGCTATTTACATTTGATTTTTAAATTATGGTCTTTCGAATACAGGTTGGTAGGTATTTTTATTAACGTCGTTTTAAAACAACACAACGGGCTATTGACGACGGTCCGAGAGCATCCCCTTAATCCGGAAAGATCCGTTTGAAAAACAGGAATCTGGGTTCTTCGGCTGTGGGCGCCTTAAAAAAAAGATTAACCTCCCTGGGGGTTGTTTTGACGAAGCCTCTCGTCATAAGCAAAACCATTAGCAAATCTTGATGGGCGAGGTATTTCGTTTCTCCTCAAAGGCAGTCATAAATTCATACCTTGACATTTAAGCTTCATATTTTAATGTTTTAAAAAGATATGAAATGAATAAAACATTGACTTTTCCTTACGGAAAATAAGAGGGCCCAAAAGGGTTTGTATCATGTAGATCTACTTGAACCCTGAAATATATAAACAAATGAACTAAAGACGAAGCAAGAAATACTAAAATACATACATAATGCAATACATTATAAGGACTGTTTCACGGTGAGCATTTACGTTTCGAGATTTTTTTCGAATGATAAAATTCTACAAGATTGCTTATAATGCCAGAAAGTATTTATTATATATGCAAATGACCCTTTCCAATTACTTAATTAAAAAAAAACTTGTGCACTTAAATTCTTGACTTTCATCTCAATACGTTACCGCCATTAGTCTTATTTCTACCCAAGTCAGAGATCACATCAATATTCTATCACAGACTAAAAGCACATCTTATAATCGGAAGAACGTTTCGAAATTTTCGGACGTGTATAGAAAATGTATTTGAATTGCGTAAGTGTGGCATACAAAGTGGAAATCCTCGTTTGCGTATGCTTCCATGTAGTTTATTTCCAATGAAAGTTCATCTCTGGATTATAGTAGATAGGAATTCTTGAAAATTTTCTCAGATGAGATGAATTTCGAATCAAATACTGACAGAGATTTATGAACATCACAAGTTGCCGTTTGTGCGAGTGAAAGAATTTAATATCGTTAAAATACCTGTAGCATTTACAGTAGTCTGATATATAGAGATGCAACATTTTTATTAATGAAAAAATTTTTAATGTAAGTACACCATTTTGATTGGATTAACTTTTAAATAAAATATTTAATTAAATTTTTTACATGTACTATTTATTCAATTAATGAGATTGGCGATTTGGAGTGAAGGTATTATATTGGATAAATGCTAGAGAAATGCGTATTTAAGAACTCCCATTCTCGACCATACTGTTCGATTTTACAAAATTTCTTTATGAATAAAATTGATAGGCGCGGCTTATAGAGCACACATGGTAATAACAAGATGGATCAACTTGTTATATTCGTGCAATCATGCGATATCTAAAGGAGACGCATTTTCTGGTCGATGTCTATTGGCCTAATCGTTCCCCTGATTTGACCCCGCTAAATTTGTTTTTCAATGAAACTACTTAAAGGAAATATTTTACGCCAATAAGGAGACAGTGATTTAATAACTTAATCAAAACATTCGCGAAGAAATTAAAGTAATACTTAGAAATATGATCACCTTACTGAAAAATTCAGTCTAGGGATCCCGTATAGGCTGCCTGGCCAGAATCATTTTTCCAAGATCTAAATATAACGATAATTCCATAGAAAATGTCGTTAATTGAGTAGACAAAGTGTTACTAATACATTTCAGCTCTTTCCTGTTAATAACAAATTTCGCAGTTCGTCTACGAATGAATAATATAAATAATTAGCCATTTCGCGACCAGCACGGTGTTGCCCATGTCAGTTCTTTTCGTGGGGTCAGGTGCGACCACTGCTCGCTAAATCCTGGTGATTGCTACGAATTTCTATTTGGTTTGTTTCGCAAACCAGCATCAAGGGGAAAAGCCGTGATGGCCTCGTCATTGTCTAATGCGGCCAAATTTGAATTGTGAGGAGATTAAATCGCCATGACATCACAATCTCTTCCGAAAATATAAATATTTAATTGAAAAATTAGTTATTAAAAGAAAATCAAACGTTTTATAAGGTATCGATCTAATTTAAAATTTTCCATCACCTTTCTTATTGTGAATGCATATAAAAAGTTTTTTTTGTAGTAAGATACGTCTCTTTTTTATTTTATTTACTACCAGTGAATATTTTATGTTTAAAATACCTTAGTGAATGGGATATGCATTTAACGTACACCCTCAAAAGTTAATTGTTGACATGACAGATGTTCAGTTCTTGCCATGCATTTTAAGGGGACCGGGAAGACTCTATCTCCTCCATGTTAAATTCACGAAATTCAAGACCCTTTTTCTCAATAACTATAATAGTAATCAACACAAAATTTTTATGGTGGTTAGACTGATATGTTATACAAACTTTAACAGCTCACTTTTTTTTTATTTAAAAATTTTAATTTTATAGAAATTTTTAATTGAATATCACTTTTTAGATAGCATTTTTTAACACATTTAAATTTCTAAAAAATTCAATTTTCAAAAAATCAAAAAATGCCCGTGTTAAAATCTTTAGAGATATAACACAAATATGTCATAAAAATATTAAGTCAGTAGACTCTGAGAAAATGGGGCATGAAACTTAAAAATCTAAGATTTGAGAAAAATGGATTTAAACATTTCAAATGAATTTTTATAAATAATTTTACGTCTAACCTTAATAAAATCCTGATTTATATAAAGGGTGATCTCTTTCATTTTTAATACATGTATCTTCAATTTTTTTTTATGCTTTTCTTTCTATGGCGGGCCTTTTTACTGTATTCGGAGAGTTTTCGCTCTCCATCGATAACACGGTCTTAGTCCAGTTTTCTCAAAAATTTGTATAAAATGGCAGCCTGGATTGATTTTAACTCTAGATAATGTATAGCACTTTATAATATTTCCACTGTTGCAGCAGGAAACAGCATCAAACACTCCCAGTTTTAAAGTTTGGATGGTTACAAACACATTTTTTGGAACGCGAGTCCAAATCACATTGTTCACCGATTCATTTGGGTTTTGAGTCTTTCCGTGAACACATTTTTTCAACAATTCTGGATTCGCCAAGTCTCTTAAATTTGATTTAATTGTCTTCAAAATGTAGGCAGTATAAGGCAAGGCAATATGTGTGTGTTTATCATGGTAATACACATCACTTTTAGCTACAGCACGTTGAAATTTCCACCAGCTTTCATTCCCAACTGGACAAAGACCGTGATTTGGATTTAAGTTACTTGACAGTAAATAAAAATATTCTGCCCAGACAGATTGTTGCATATTGTGCAGAAAACCAACATTTATCCTTATTGCTAGTCCATAATAGATCAAATGTCATGTCTCAGAAAGTGCTAACTTATATCGCATGGTAAAATTAATAAAAATAGTTAGAAAAAAACTAAATGATTGCAGTTAATACTGTTACCAGATTATCGAAAATAATTTGAGTAAAGTAAAGTAAAAAATATAATATACATTGTTGAGCAACAAAGATTAGAAATGTCCACAAACGGTTTGTTTACATTTGAAAGGCCGTGTCAGATGTGAAGTGCTTATTGGAAACGTGCATAATTTTCAAACTTCCTCTTATTCTATTACCTAGTGTGATATAACATTGGAAATAGGAGATTTTGAACTATATAAAGGAGCAATAAAATAGAAATTGATTTTTTAGTCGAATTTTGCTTTCCCGGTCCACTTAACTCTCTCTTCGTATGGTCTATCGTCTCGTCAAAAACTTCCTTGCAGTAGTAAGCCTCTGACACAGAACATTTTTCTATTTGGATCTTCATTTACCATTGGTGTTAGGCCCGGTGCACACATCCGGTTTTTCAACGTACGGCGCCGTCTCCGCAACGCAAGTGCGGTCTGAGATACATTAGATCCAATGGAGTAGTGCAGACATGCCTCCGGCGCCGCACGCCCAACTTGCGTGCAATTTGTACCGGAGTTCGTCAAGGCGCCGCAGCTCGCCGCACACGCTTCTCCAGTCTGAAGTACCTTGTTTTCATAAATAAATGGAATATAAATAATAATTAATAAATGGTTGTATCCAGTAACGTCTATTTTGTTTTAAAATATACTTTTTTTTACACCAAGTTAGCGAAATTAACACATTTCCTTCGATAGAATATTTATAGCAAATGGCGCGAAATGAGTACTTGCACATTTCACGGTTATATGTGCATAGTTGGACTTCGGTGCCGCACGTTGAAAAGTCGGATGTGTGCACCGGGCCTTATAGTGTTGGTGGTGTGCAATTAAGTCTCCAAAAATTACAACATAATCACTTATTTGACAAGACGAAGAAAATACAAGACGAACAACAACCGAAAAAAGCTAGGTTGAAAGAATATTTTCACGCGCTCCGAACGTGATGTTTCGCGCATGCGCATTACAAACTTGAGCGGCGAGAGAGAGATCACGAGCATCGTTTGCTCTTGGCACGAGGCCACGATTTTCTCTCTCAATGCGTACAATCCATAGAGAATCCCCCAGTGAACGAGGGATACCAGAAACGATATACAATCATAAAAAGGGTTATATACATCGAAAATATAACAACCCAAATGTATGAAAAATATGCACATTTGCGTTTGAGTAGTACGTCAATAGTATAAAGTAATAAGTCAGTTTTGTCTCGCCGATGTAAATCGTCATAAAAAAACTTACCAGATCTTGATGACGAGATATTTGATCGCAGACAAACACGAGCAGATCTTGAAGGACGATATATCTCGTCGAAATCTCTTACAGGGTAAATGGACGTGAAAATGAGCAAGACCAGAAAGAAATTCAAGAAACGCTCTTTTGTATTTCTAATTTATTTTTCCTTTGGTAAGTAGTTTCTTAACGTCGCATTTGAGCAACACAGCGGACTATTGGCGACGGTTCGAGGTCGATCGCAAAGGGAAAGATCCAAGGACAAAGCTTCGTAATTTTGAATCATGGTCAGATAACGAGAATACCCGAGCCTCTTCAAACGTCAACACCATGTCAAGATGAGGACATTTGAGACCGTGACAGATTAAACGTGCACTAGCCCCCCGTGTTCAGGACGGTCGTTTTGTCTTGAACAAGTTTGGGACCCGTGCCCCTTTGGTTGCTAAGTCGGTGCTTATCAAACCGGTCCATTTTTTCATTTTAAAGGTTTGAAATGCGCGTATCGTATCATGTATTACGGGATTTATTTTAATACGATATAAAATTTGAGTTATGAAACTGTCACCACTAAGGCCCGGTGAACATATCCGGTTTTTTAACGTGCGGAGCCGCTGCGGCACCGAAGCCCAACTATGCACTCATAACCGTGAAATGACGCAATTATTCATTTAGCGCCATTTGCGATAAAAATTCTATCGAAGAAAACGTGTTTATTTTGCTTATTTGGTGTAAAAAAAGTATGTTTTGAAACAAAATAGACGTTACTGGATACAACCATTTATTAATTATCAATTATATTCCATTTATTTGTGAAAACATGGTGCTTCAGAACGGAGACGCATGTGCGGCGAGCTGCGGAGCCGTAGGGAACTGTGGCACATATTGCACGCAAGTTGGACGTGCTTCGCCGCAGCGGTGCCGGAGGCATGTGTGCGTTACTCCATTGGATCTAATGTATCTCAGATCGCACTTGCGTTGCCGCAGCGGCGTCGCTCGTTGAAAAACCAGATGTGTGCACCGGGCCTAAATATCAACAATTTAGAAACCATAAGGTAGATAATTGTTTGTAAGATTAAAAATGTCTTTTTTATACGTGGAATAATTTACTCTGCCGCAATTTCACACGCCTGAACATTAATTCAATTATAGTAGACATTTTTCTTTTGCCATTTCAGAAAAAAAGATATCTCTCAATCCGAAAAAAGTGGATACAAAACCTACCAAGTGAAACAACCGAATTTATAAATGAAAAAACTATTAAAAAAACCCGACTGCACTCTGCGGCGTTTAGGTGCCCCATTTCCCCTCCAACCAATTCACAACTCTCGCAGCACAAGTACTTGCAAATCTCTCGCAAAACTAATCTCCAAATTGCATCCACAGCGAGCGAAAGAAGGCAAAAAAAAGATGGAATTACATTCCCTAAAATCTAAAAAGGGACATAATAATACAAAAAGAAAAGGAAATTCGGCATTTTCCCTGATCAAAATGAATGTCGAAAGGGGTAGATTTATTTCCCCTCACAGAATCCATCTCGACGGTTGAAAATTTTCCCCTTTCAAAATGTCACGATCCAAGTGCGAATCAGAATCGTTCAAAAAATTTCAATCTGAATCCCTCTTATTTTTTCGTCTCTCCAATCTCGCGTACCGCGCAGTCAATTTTCTTGGTGGTGCCTGAATTCATCCCAAGACAGCAGGATTTGGGAACACTTGTCCTTTCTGTGTTTCTTTTTTCCCCCCCAACCAAAGACCATGATACGGTTTTCTTTTCCTGTCGCTGTTCAATTCCACTCGCCTAGGGATATTTCTTTTCACCGTCATTAAATTTCATTGACAGGAAAATTCGAGATTAGATGCGTGTCTTGGACTCGCTGCCGAGGTTGTTGGAAGTTTGGGTGCGAGTAAAATATCCGATAATATCTTACCAAAAGCATTTATTTGTAAGACATTTCGTGTCTGTGATACTTTTCTGTAAAATTTAGCTGGCGTTTGTGTCTTTGTGGTGGAATGTGTTTCCTGTACGTATTCAGAAAGTGACGTTTTTTGTTTGTATCGCACCCCGGCAAGAAAAGTGACACAAGTCAAAAAATAAAAAAATTTATGTTATGTCATTGAAAAATATATATGAGGTGCCCAGCGTGTTACATTATATAATATAATAGAAGTTACCACCATAAATACTTAAAATTAAAAAGAAGCTTACATTATTTCAATATGAATTTTATAGTATCCTTTAAGTTGATGTTTCTCAAATTTTGCAATTTTGAGTAGCGTCACTTTTCTTGCCGGGGTGCGATATGTCAAGGTAGCTATTCTGTAGTCTACATAAAGGTTGACTGTTTCGGGGGTTTTATGGTGCAAAGGTCATACTTGGCCCTGCTGCGCCAGACACAAGACAAAGTATCAAGTAATCAGTGGAGGATTAAACGGTACGCGGACTAAGCGGACGCGTAAAGGCCAAGAGATCTTAAAATGTCTTTTCATTAGGGTTCGAGGAAATTGTGACCGGTAAAAAGTGATTTGCGAAAACGCAGAACATATAGTCCAGAAAGTTGCCTCCATAGAGAAGACATCGACGTAGTAAATAATATAGCTTTATGGGTCAACAATATTAACAGATGCTGTTATTGAAAATATCGGGAATATAGAGAACTAAAAAATATCGGGAATATAGAGAATTTGAAATCAGTGTATAAAGACAGAGATGAAGTGAAAAAGAGGACTTTCTTAAGATAATTTTTACAGAAAGAAATCAAATGAAAAATAGAAATTCTTTGATATTTTCAGAAAAAAATAAAAAGTGTCTACAGCTTTCCTTGCAAACTTAACTCAACATCAAAGTCTAAATCAACAACTGGTTTGCAAAATTGGAGATCAATTACTGTTTTTTTATCGAACCACGAAGTTTCGAAAGAACATGTCAGTCATGTGTACTATGTATAAGAGATCAACAAAATTCATTAGAATTGCTATTCTACTATTACAGGAAAAGAAGTATGTTACTGGAGAGCTGTGTTGAATAGAATTATATCAACAATAAAATTTTAGAGCACCCTTAGGATTAGGATTTTGGAGTCACGATGAAAGCAAAGAATTCAATAGGAAAGGAAATTATTTAACCTACTTGAACTACTGATAGGTTGGAAGTTACACCTACAAAAATATGTCAACCAAGGACGAGGAAATATAAACTATTTATCTCATAATATTTACGACGAATTTGTAGGTCTTATTTGCAATCAAGTAAGAGTTGAAATAATTGAAGAAATCAAGTGTGCGACTTATGGTACAATAGTTGACTATACTCCCGATGTTTTGCATGTCGATCTACTAACTTTTGTGGTACGATGTTTCATCCTGTGGTAATATAAAGGACAGGTTTGTGGAATTCATTCCCATAGATCATATAACAAGAACATCAAAGAACAAGAAGTTTTGAAAACTTAAATAAAATTAAGAGTGGATATTGAAAACTGTCTAGGGTAATCAGTTGGTAATACTTCTAATATGTCATGGAAGTATTATTTTTAAATTAGGTGCGCAAGTTATATTTTAGATGCACATTAAAAAAAAAACCGTAATATAAGGGCATTAATGTAATGAAAACTATTTTATTAGTTGGGTATGTTTGTATAGGTTACTAGTAGATAGCGAATAAAAATATTTAAACATTTAAATTCTCCGGCGCACAGCTGTCGCGACAGTCGCTTCAACAGAGCCATCTAGCAAATGTTTCGATCATCGGAAACTTCTGGTGGCAGTGACACAAGTAAACCTTCCTCCTGTATAAACCAGTTATGGCCCAGCGATTTTGTTTTCGCATAGTGTGTGTATAGGAATTTTAATTACGTTCCTTTAGAGCAAGAGAGGTCGATACTAATATTTTGTTCAAACATCAAATTAACATAAAACACGTCCCCCCCCCCTTCTTTTTTTTTAACGTTCGATGCAACTAGCGGGGAAAAAATTGTTCCACGATTTTATTTTTATGTGCACCTGTGCACCCGGGTATTTCGAGCCCTGTTTTATATACATCATTAAATACAGAAGAACGTTGCTGTCGTTGATTGGCCGATCTTAGCCGGTAATTTTTTTTCACATTGAAAATCTGCGTTCAACACAGACTGATGTTGTCTGACATTGTTGCAGTAGCAAATACCGACTGGGGGATGGGGGGAATCATCTAGAGCAGGGGTGGCCAACCTGTGGCGCATGCGCCAAACGTGGCGCATCAGATGATCACAAGTGGCGCATTGCATTCTTGCGCGTACTTATTTTTTTGAAGTAAGCGCCATTCCTGAGAATCCATCTTCTGTTATGTCTTGTAATGTAGAAATAAAAGTGCACTCTAAATATCAACAAGACATTTAATAATTATAAATAGACATCGCAACAGACAAGTATAAGAACTATGTGATCAGCGTAAAAACACAGGCAATTGGCTCAATGCATTGCGCGAGACAAGGAGACAGAATTAAGTGAGCGGAAATGTAAACACAGAAATTAGTAAGATAAACACGCACAGGAAACGTTAATATAAACACGCATAAGAAATATGCAACAACTTCATATTTTTAACACCCGAGTGCTCACAGTTCAATTCATACAGCCTTCTTAGTGCGAAAGAAAATGAGCAAAAGAAGCGCAAATAGTGATAGTAAGCGTGAATTTAATGAACGGGAATATGAACTGTTATTTATAGCAGGTCCGTCAGGAAAACTGTTTTGAATTGTTTGTGTAGCTACTTTTTCACATAATAGAAGACATGATTTTAATAGATACAAAAAACACAGCATCAGGCTAACATAGAAGGAAAATTGAAGCTCGTTCTTGGCTAATCTAAAATCTTTTTGTTGAAGTAAGTTGTGAAGACTTGGCAATGACAGAAGCGTCTTATGAAATAGCTTTAACATTGGCGAAAAAAGAAGAAACCTTTTTTTTTTTTTGAGGAAGAAATTGTTAAATCTTGTCTCTAAATATTTTCACGCCATCTTGGTAATAAAGGTATTGAAAGGAAAGCAGACAGTTACGAGACGTATCAAAGAACTCTCTCAGGATGTATCTCAGCAACTGGAAGACCTTGTCCATTCTTGTACCTTCTTTTCTCTAGCTTTGGATAAATCAACGGACATATGTGATGTAGCCCCAGTAAGGAATTTTTTTTAATGAATTGATAATTTTAATGTTATTGAAGAACTTATCAGTCTGGAGTCATTACACGGTAAAACAAGAGGATTAGACATTTTTGAAAAAGTAAAATCATGCCTAGAAAACTCATTAATGTGTGTACTGACGGAACACCGTCAATGATAGGTAAAAACAATGACACCATAAGTTTGCTTGAAAATTTTTTAAATCGCCCTATACTAAAACATCACTGTATTATACACCAAAAGGCACTTTAAAAACGCTGCATGTTATGTTACCGATTGTGAAATAAATGTGTGAATAAAATTAGAGCAAGAGCATATTGTGAATTGTTAGATTTGGAATATGGTGAACTTATCCTTCATTGTGAGGTGCGCTGGCTTTCTAGAAGATAGGATCTGAGTAGATTTTGGAAATTGAAAAACACTGTTTAGAATTTTTTTAGAACAGGGAAATGAACTATCTGGCTCTTTGATTTGGTATTTTTAGTTGATGGTACTAGACATCTCAAGGATCTAAATTCGAAGCTACAAGGAAAGAATAAATTATATCCTAGCTTAGTAAATACCATCAATTCATTTAGAATGAAATTAAAACTCTTCATTTCTCAGTTAGAAAATCCGGATTTGAGTCAATTTTCACACTTAAAAGAGCAGAGTGAATGTGCTGCGGATAATAACAATTTGAACAAATTTGAAAAAGTAAAGTTAAGTCATTTGAAAGTCGTTTTCATGATTTGGCTAAAGAAGAAAACTGCAGGCTTGCATTTATAAACCCATTTTCACTTAGTGAACAAAACGTAATGAAGATTCCTAGTAACGTACAATTGGAACTTTTGATTTAAAAACAAATTCATTATTAAAAATGAAATTTGATGAGATTTTTTCAGATTAAAATGTTTATGACATGATTAATTTCTGCCGTTCATTACCCTGTGAATATTTCCCAGAGTTAAAAAATTTGCAAAAAATTAGATTTGTCGTTACGGAAGAACATATTGATCTGAACAAGCATTTTCATCCAAGAAAATTATTAAAAGTAAAACGAGGTCGCGAGAGACTGATTCAAATTTGAAGAATTCTCTGCTGCTTTCTGTAACCAATTTAACATCAGACGTTGAAAAACTAGCGAAATCCAAACAGGCTCAAAAGTCTCACTAATGGTAAGTGTAATGTTTATGTGCTGTAATAAATAGTTTTATATACAATAATAAAATCATTTAAAATGTTAATTCTGTCTTTAACATACTTTTATTAAAAAGGTTATTAAGGATATGCCAGGAGATCAATGAAAGTAAGAAGGTAGAAAAGGTGCTTGAGTTGTATGGCGCATTTGAACTCGTATGCGAAAAAATTTGACGCATTGAATGCAAAAGGTTGGCCACCCCTGATCTAGGGGAAAGTGCAACAATAACCGTCAGGTCATTATTTTTTCCAATCGTTTTTTAAGATAGTGAAACCGCTTGCAATGTCCTTTACAGTGGTAAGCTTGTCGGCGTAGTACAATTCTGTCCGAAGCCACGTAGCCCAGGGTGTGAGTACTAGCTCAGGGTATTGGTCGATGGTCTGAAAATCGGCTTTTCGGAACGTGTTTTGTACTGTGGCAGCCTTAATACAAGCGATGAAATTGTCCAGATTTGTGTAAATACGCGGACTTTTTCTGCTGTTTAGAAACAAGTGTGCCACGCAAGTTACTTCGAGCAATCGCGGATAAGGCACCTTGAATGTGTTTCCAGCCGTGGTCATATAATACGCAGTATCGAATAGCAGAAGCGCAACATCCTTTCGCTCAACATTCAGATTTTAAAACGTCATCTACAAGGCGAACTACATATTACTGATCGACACTCACAACGCTAACTCTGCAGTCGATTACGCAAGTTTCCTCTGGATTATCAAGAGTGCCAACCAATGAGTTAAAGTACATCTTGCCATTTGTTTCACTTTCGTCTGTTAGGACGAACACTTTCTTTCCATGAACTTGTTGGATCCGTAATACTTCGGCGTTCGCAAGATGAGACACACATGATAGAAGGGTTAATTATGATTTCAAAACATAAAAAATTAATTTCATTTTTGTTAATTTTAATCTAACTTTTAAAAAGTTGCGAATGGCTGCATTTATGCAAATGGTTGCATTTATGCAAATGGTTGCATTTATGCAAAAAGTTGCATTTATGCAGAAAGTAGCATTTATGTTGCGGTTATAACTCACTTACAATGCATCTCATGTAGGTGGAATTTTTGTTTTAGTACTTTACATGCAGCATAGAACTTGTGAAAAAAAGTTGCATTTGTTGCAAAAAGTTGCCTTAGTGATTTCACCAAGGCAGAATTATCTCAAAGAACTCAGACGTATAAAGTTGTAGTGGAGCCTTTTCGAATATTTTTTTGCTGGGATTTATCAATAAAAGAAGAAAAAAACACGATAAAAAAAGTTGAAGGATATTTACAAAATTGACATTGATGTTCGTACTTTTGAAGATGAATTTGATAATTTTTTAATATTTCTAAAAAAAATGAGGACACCAGAAAAACCACACCATACATCTATCGAGCCACCAAAGAAATGTCTTGCACATTTCCGAATGATGAAGTATTATTTAAATTTTTTTTAACAATTCACTTATCTAATACGTCAGTAGAAAGATCGTTTTCTGTTTTAAAAAATTATTTAAGGAGCATTATGGGATAAGAAGGATTAATTAATATGGCCATTCTGTATATGAAGCAAGAAATTTTAAACCGAATTGACAGTGCCAAAATAATTGATGAATTTTAAGAAATAAGCAAGACGGAAATTCATATAAAAAATGTTGTTTTGATAAATTTATCTAATGTGTTAAGGTATGACATTTTTGATTACTTTGTTTTTGTAAATAACCTAATGAGAGTCTTGAAATTTTTTTTCTAACTTGAGTTTGAGGGCCCAGAAATTTTACCGCTTGGGGCCCCCATTTGACTTGATCCGCCACTGCAAGTAATCGACACGCTCAATGAACGTTTTACTGACACAGAAGATAAAAATGCACTCTGAAAGGAACGAGCCTGGTACTAATCGAACTTGAACCGCCTACATCTCGGAAAATTTGTTTACATAGAGGAGATGTTAAAATAGAGTTATGGTAATCCCTTCATATGCCCTGGATCATATGTTAAAAACTCGTAGTAACGTGATTCTCAGACTGTTTCACCCCCATATGATTTGAGTATTCGTTCTTCGTAATATGAAGCATCCGCAATTTAATAAGCATTGGATAACCAGAAGTAAAATTCTTGTGTGCTGATGATTTGTTTCATTACACTGAAAATCCCTTTCATTATTGTATCAAACTGATATTTATTTATAACAGCTTTCTTTAAAAATTTTCTGAATTAAATAGATTTTTGTATCTCTTTTAGATATTCATTTGCAAGAAGCAACACTGGAAAGAAAATCGATTAATAAATGTTCTAAAACTGTTGATACGAAGGTATGAACGGAACATTATTCATAATATTTAAATAATATTTTTTTTTCAAACCTCTTTCTTGGGGTTGGCAATTAAGAGAAAAATATACTCAAAGAAACAATTTCTTTGGAATTTGCTGAGGTTTATAATCTTCTTCATATTCTATAACACAGGTAAAACATGAAATTATGTATAACAAACATACTACATTATATGGACAAAAGTATTTGGACACTGCATGTTATTCAGAAAGTGTGCTTTATTATTCTATTTAGTAACAGGTAGGCCCTCCTTCAGCTTGTATTACAGCTGCAACTATTCGAGGCACACTTTAAAATAAGTTATCTGTAAATCTGGGCAGGAATAGCTTGTTATGTCTCTTGCAAGATTGTGCGAAGAGATTGTTGTGAAGATGGAGTGCGTGGCGGTGTCGTACTCATGGCTCTAGTTTGTCCCACAAGCACTCGATTGGATTGAGATTGGGGCTCTGAACAGGCCAGTCAAGCAAATTCGCCTCATTTTCAGGAAACCAGTAGAAACACACGTTTTGGTGTATCACATGGAGCTCGATCCTGTTGGAAGAAACAACCATCATCGCCGTTATATTGCCATAATGTAGGCAAGGGTATCCAGAACGTCGAGGTACAAATCAGTGTTCATGGTACCAGGTACATGGTACCAGTTCTAACCAGGAAAACAACCCCACACTAAGGAGGATCCAACTCCGAAGTTCTGAAGTGTCCGAATACTTTTGTCCATATAGTGTATATACTACTTATGTTGGGAAAAGTACCATTTTCCATCTAGCAAACATGTCTAACGAATTGAGGCTTTGACATTGAAAAAGGAGGTAAGCGCCCCAAACTAAATTTTACAGGACAAGCAAGTTGAAGGTTTCACCTACCTCCTTCTTAGAGCAAAGAGTGATCAAGTTTCCGTTAGTAATATCTTTTTTTTTTTTTTTTTTGAACTAGACTTTGTGAATTGCGAACTTACTTCCTTTTCAGCGTTACTGGCATTGGAACTTATAATCATTTCAATGAAATAATAAATTTGGCGCTTACATCCTCTTCAATGTCAACGTCTGAATTATGTTTAAAAAAATACAATTTTCCAACAGTGCAATTAAATCCTATAGGTTGCTAGATTGGTATCAGTTTGGCATTACCGCTTTAAGACTTGAGCTTCTACTAAATTAGTGCCGGAAATCATTAACATTTGTTAACCTTTCAGGATCTTATAAGTTTAAACAGTCAAACTTGATTAATTTAATTCTTGAGTGTAATGAGTTAAGACTGCTAGAAGAATTAAAAGTAATTTGACTTTGCCAAATATTTTTAATCGTATAAATCGGGAATTAAGTCGTATAATTAACTAAATTCATTAATTAAATTCATTCAATTTTAATGATTTGATTCTCTAATATTTTACGTTCAAAGCTGTGTGATTAACTAAGCTACTTGTTCAATTTTGTTCCACACTTTCTACGCCATATTTGTTTTATAGGCTGTCAAGTATCGCGGGAGACATGGCACTAAAATATTTTTTTAAATACTGTTTCAGAAAGTACAGAATTAAAATTTGGTCCAAATCGGTTGAAGGTAAAAGATCAGGGCACTTATCTACACATGTAAAGCAGAGTGGGCGTCTGTCTGTTCTCTATACAAATCTACACCATATGACCAATCCACTCCAAATTTGGTTCACGTATTCTTTGGAGAATTGTGGATAATGTAGGCTACATATTAATACCCATTCTATTTGTCCTTTGCAATCAGTGGGGGAAAACCCGATTCGAAATCTTTAGAGGTATTGACTATTAAACTATTGCGGTATGCAACTCAGTTTGTTTTACCAGTACTGATCGAAAAACCTTTTTCTATAAAACTGCTTTAGCTTGCATTTTTCTATGAAATCGAATTTATTAGTATGATTACTTTTCAATCAACCTTTAACTAATTCAACTCGAGCAACGTCAGGTCATTCTGCTAGTTATTTATAAACTTCATTGATCATAAAGAAAAATTATCCTTTTTTTGGTCTTCTAAACTATTTCTGCCATATAGAAATTTAACTGTTCGTTTCACCTTCTATTATTGAGAATAAAAAGTGCACCCATCATTACACTGTATTTTCTTCTAACACATAGCCTTGAGGCATTAAAACATGACTTACACGTAAAACTGTCTTTATGTTCAAATGAACAAGACTTCTTCCTTTTTTACAAGTTTTCTACTTATCCTTTGACTTCAAACGAAGTGGCAGCGTATTAACAGTAAAGTATCCAGGTAAACACCGATTTTATTGACACAAAGGGGGCTTTACATCTTGTGTAATTGCTACACAAGAGATTACGAATCATCTCCGCGTGCATTTTTTCACTTCTGCAGTCTGTAGAATGTAGTTCTGCATTGTTTCATATTTAAGTCCTATCATACCTCCAGGGCGTTCCCTTATGTGAAACTCAAATAAAATGTTTGTTTTTACGTTCCTAATGGGAAAATACGCTTGGTCTTGATACCTGAGGGGTGTTGAGATAAAAGTACTTGCTTTAAGATGCTATGGAACTCTTGAGATGGAATATTATAAAAAGGCACAGTATCTCAAGACATGTTTAGTGTGAAAATAAAACTTTTAGTTTACGATGACGTTTGATAAAAAAAAAGAAACGAAATTCTTAATCGTTTCTCTGATGTTTGTTTTTAATCATTAAATATGGATTCAAATGCTTAAAAAATTCCTTTGTATTTTGTGTTTGTTCTTACGAATTTCTTCGTTTCTTCATATGAGCTATCTAATGCAATTTTCATTCAATGTAATTAGTTAAATTAACTTTTACTTTTCGTGTTCACTTAGTTTAAAGACGTTTGTAAGCTTCCATTAACTGAATGATAACGAGTTTTCTCTCAAATAATTCGAAAGTAATTAACTCCACTCTGGATCTCTCTCTCTCTCTCTCTCTTTTGAGATTCATAATTCTTCCACCACTTCAATATTTCTATCCAATCAATCAGAATCTTCTGTATTTTGTGCACTAATGCGTTGATATTTCACTAACGAACGTGGCACAGAAATTAATATATACTGACGGACAAAAGATTAAAATAATCATAGATAATTGAATAGAATAAACCACAGAGTATTTTACTATTGATGACTTTTAATGTTAAATAGATGTGTTTTATTACAAACAGTAAGTTATGCCAAATTAAATATTTTAAACATTCTTATATCAATCAAATAACCATAATTTACACAGCCCTACAAAACTGTTTTTATTTGGTGCCTGGAATTTTTTAAACTGATTTTAACTACATTTGGTGTGCTGGTTTCAAATATGAAGTGACCCCCTTAAAGAACCAATCCTTTCCTCTCCAGACGGGAACATTCCTTACGTTCCTATTTTTAAAAAGAATATTCCTTGCGTTCCTATTCTTTCACAATGTCACACTACATTGCCACATATTTTATTATACAACTCATTGAGTAGTGGACAACTACAATAATACAAATCATTGAGTAGTGGACAACTACAATAATACAAATCATTGAGTAGTGGACAACTACAATAATACAATAAAGTTATTTGTTTTGCTGATTGATGAAAAGAAATAATGGGATCCAGTCGAAGAAGTTGTTTGAATCATCCTGATGTATTTTGCTACATATGTGGTGAGTACACTCTAAAAGAGAACAGAAAAGCCATTTCTGATTTTGTTGAAAGAGCTAACCTTGAGTACTTTGGCATTATGCTTGGAGCCCTACATAAAGTTTGAGCTCCACACATTGTGTGTAAAACTTGTTTTGAACACCTACGATAATGGACTAATGGGAAAAGAAAGAGTCTAAAATTTGGTATCCCACTGGTTTGTTGGGAACCCATAAACCACTTTGATCACAGTTATTTTTGTATTGTGAATATTACCGGAATAAACCGAAATAACCACTACAAGTGGACATATCCGGATTTTGGCTCTGCAAGACGGCCTGTTCCTCACTCAGACGAAATTCGTATTCCATCGTTTCTTCTACTTCCAGAGATCTCTGAGGATGAATTTCACATTTATGATGTTCCTTCTGATACCGAGTGATTTGAGTGAGCATTGTCAAATCCTCAACGTTTCAATCAAAACGAGTTAAGTGACCTGATAAGGATTTGCTATCTTTCTTCTCTCATGAAAACGATCTTGTGTTTTGTGAAGATGTTAGAGAACTTCTGATAAGATTGGGTCTTTCTGAATATTTCCCAAATAGCAAGTGTTTATTGACAGCTCTATGCGGAGTTTGAAGTGTGTACGTTTAGTCAGTGGCAACAAATACGGGTCAATGTCCATTGCTCACTCAATCAAAATGAAAGAAGAATATGATACTATAGCTTTGGTCATGAAGAATGTTAAGTTTTACGAACATCAATGGGTAATTTGTGTGGACTTAAAAATGGTTAACTTTCTCCTTGGTTAATGAAACAGTTCATGAAAGCTCTTGAAGTATTATAATTTAAATTTTCTAATTTTTTTTGAAAAAATTATTTTAATATTTTTTTATACTCTTCAAAATATCACTAGACATGAGTAATTTCCTGGCTCTATGTAGCTATGTATATTTTGACTAACTTTCATTAAGTATAGTTGAATACGTAATGGTTTGTAGATTCTGTTTTATAAAAATATACAAAACCTTTTCAAATGAGGATGTGTAACTTCTTACTTTAAAAATGACCGGTAAAGTTCAAATAAACTCATTTAAAACAAATTTGTTTCATTAAACCAAAGCGGTAGCAAAACATTTTTAAATGAAGTGTATGTAAAATTTTCATTTTAAAGTGACCAATGAGGTTTAAAAAAATCATTTTAAAATAAGATGGTTTACGTTAAATTAAAATGGGTAGTCGTACTTTGTAGTTAAAATACATTTCTAAATTTTTGTATAGATTTTCATTGCATGACGATTAAAATCAATTAAATTTACACTAGTTTTCATGTTTAATGGGTATTATTGAAAGCTGTACTCCATAGTCAAGTAACCATATCTATCATTCTACGTAGGTATGTGGTTTACATATAGAAACCGAATCTCTCAATTAAGACAAGTCTGTTGGAGTAAAACGAATTTTAAATAATACTTCACTGATTGAATAATAGTGCTAATTAAGATTTATTTCAATCAAGTCTTTTGAAAACATGAAATGTTTTGTCTCAAGGGACAGCAAAATTTTGCGGTTGCTTTCTTTACAACTTAATCTACTCTTTTCTAACTTAGATACTTGTAAAACAATTATTCAAAGCAGTGATTTTCTTTTTTAAAGAGATGTTAAATCGACCTCCTGTTTGTTTTCGAAAAATTGAAATCGATTGAGATTGTTTTGTCTACACAGATGTCAACTTTTTAAAATTAGCTTAGTTATTCCACGTGACATTGAATGGAATTTTCAATAAAAAAATTGTGTTTGCTTAAAAATAAATTAAATAGGAATGAAGAACAAATTTAATTTGATATTCATATTGATGATGAAATTCGAAAGCATCGCATCCCTGGTTCAAGAGTGCCACAAGTAAAAACAATATTAATAGCAAAAGTGAGAGTAAAACTAAAAGCAGGAAGCTTTTCATTTTTAATGAAAATAAACATGCGGGGCATATTCGTTATCACTCCAAAACTCAAAATTAATTTTTGTAGTTGTCACTTTAGTATAAACCAGGGGTTCCCAAACTTATCCAAGTCGTGGCACGTTTAAGAGAATTAGAATTTTCTCACGACACCCTCGTCATATATATATATATATATATATATATATATATATATATATAGAAGAAATTAGAGAAGTAATAATATAACCACAATTAATACAACTCGTTTTTAAAACTGTTACTTTAATTGTACTTGATAGAAAAACATAGTATTAGCTATACGGAATATTATTATTTAATACGGAATATTATTAAAAATATTATTAGCTATACGGAAACATTTTTAACATCGTTTTAACTTTATATACTTAGCATCTTCTACAAGTTACTTTGGACTCAAATTTGTATACTATTCACATAATTCATTTGATCGCACTCATGTTGTATGACAAACTACAAGAGTTTATTCCAGGGATTCCCAAACTGTGTGCCTCGGCACCCTGGGTGCCACTTAGAGAGATGAGGGGTGCCGCGAAGCACCTATCACAACTAACTGACTGATTCGCAAAGGATTTCACAGAAGACCTAACCGAGAAATTTGCCTCGATCCAAGATCCAATCAGTGCTGAATCTCTACAAAAATTCACTTCACTAGCAGAAAATCTAATTGAGCTATCAAGCGACAACAGCCTGAAAGCGCGAAGAAATTTTGACGAATCGCGACAAAATTTTGGATATCTGAAAAAAATGAGTAACCAATTTTAAATGCAAAAGCTATAAGAGTTCTCATTCCTTTGCGACTTCATATCTGTGGGAAGTTGGGTTCTCAGCAGTTGCTGTTATAAAAAGCAAATATTGTTTGAAAACTAATGTCGAAAAATAAATGCGAGTAGCTGTATCAAGCTTAATTCCACGATTCGAACAACTGTGCAATGAGTAGCAAGCTCACCCGTCGCTCTAAACACACACATATACCTCCTTGAGCATGTTGAATGTAATTTTATTTGTTTTATTTTTCCTTAACCTACCTATGCTTTCCTTATTAAGTACAATTAAAGTAACAATTTTTAAAACGAGTTGTATTAATTGTGGTTATGTTCTTACTTCTCTAATTAAGAACATAACCACAATTAATGCAGCTCATCTGCACACCCAGGGTGCCAGGACACACAGTTTGGGAAACCCTGGTATAAATTCTTGTAGTTTTTCATACAACATGAGTGCGATCAAATGAATTATGTGAATAGAAGAGCCGCGGTAGCTCAGTCAGTAGAGCGTCGGGCTCACATCAGAAGGGTTGTAGGTTCTGTCCTCTGCGGAGCCTACAAATCTGATGATTGTGAGATCGGCGCTTCGACCTGGCTAAAGACCGTCGTGTTCACTAATGGTGACTGGGGCACGTTAAATAGGTCGTGGTCACAATGTCCCCCATGTTCCCATACCAAATCAATACCTCTGGGGGTACCTGATCAGGGGGTTATCGGCCTCTGATTGGGCTCTAAATTACGATGTGTGAGTGAATGGATGTATGAAAGGGACCTTCCTGTAAAACGGATGTGTCATGTATGTCGAGCAAAGTCGGACTTCCTCCCAATGGGGCTCAATAACATGGAAGGCGCACCCCTCTTGCCGTCTTCGACGGACCTGGCACTCCTCTGGTCTGCCAGTGTAGGCATAAGAAACAACAACAATGTGAATAGAAGTATACAAATTTGCGTACAAAGTAACTTATAGAAGCTACTAAGTATGTAAAGTTAAAACGATGTTACAAAAATTTTTCGTACCGCTAATAATATTTGACTTTTTCTATGGAAGAGAAGTAATTAATCTGATCACTTTTCAATCAATATTTAACCAATTCAACCCGAGCACACGCAGACACATACACAACGCCAGTTAATTATACAAATCGATACATATAACTAGCCACTTCGTGACTAGCCCGGTGTTGCCCGTGCCAGTCGCTTTTGTGGGGTTGATAATGAAATATAGATTAATAAATAAAATAGATTAATAAATGATAGATTAAGTGAAAAATAGATTAATAAATGATAGATTAAGTGAAAAATAGATTAATAAATAATAATAAATATAGAAATAATAAAGTATAAATAAAAAAGAAGCAATAGGTGCTAAATGATTTCTGTTTATACAAACGCACTTAACAAATAGAATTGTAAATCATAATCTTAATGCCAGTACAGAAGCACCGTTGAAATATTTTGCACTACAAATGAAAAATCAACTCTATCCTGATGTCATGTATCCGCAAAAACGTTTCAAAGTCAAGCTTAGTTGTTTCGACAAAAAACGAAATGACCAAATAACATACAAAATTTTAAAAAGTCAAAAAATTTTAAAAATGTTTAAAAAAATTCTGGAATGGAATTAAACGTTATCATTACACAACCATTTTTCCACTGTCGGCCTACGGATTTATATACCCATACGCGGCATATAGGTACATTGACGTTTATGGGAAAGACGGAATCGACCCCAGATCAACGTCGGCGTAGACCAACGATTCCAAGTGCAAACTATTAGGCCACCCAGGCCCAACACTTACTCTCTAAATATAGCTGATATACCAACTTAGGGTGATTCTTATGAAATTTTATATTATGTTTATTAGAAAGCTTTTTTGGAAGAATCTCTTCACACAGCACCCGGCTTGAATTTTGTAAATGAATCTTGAAAGACAATATTCATAATTTATTGTTAGCTGTATCACATATGTGTCATTGATTTCTTGAAAGACAGCGCAAACTTTTGTAACTTCATACAGAGAACCTCAATTATTCTTTGCTGAATCCTGATACTTTCATGCTAAACAACCAGACGTATGAAAAAATCCGGACAGCTTCGTAATTTTAGCATGCGAATCCGGATTCCACTAGATATTACTAAGTTGTCCGCCTTTTTCAGAGAAACCATCAAATTCAATCCTATGTAGGTATTGCTCGAATCACTTTGTGTACCAAAAATGTGTAAGTCGTTCAGCAGTTCTCGGATTTGTGCAAGTCAGTTTATCAAGGTTGCTTTTTATATTAAACTAGCAAAATACCCCCGACCTTACTCGGTTTGAATTGGTTTACTCTAGATTGAAGAGATAATCAAAATATATAATGACTTACGTTTTTTGTAGAATAAAAATTTATTTTAACATCTTTCGCCATCTTTATATTTTCTACAACTTACTTTGGACACAAATCCTACACATGCATATCCATTCATGTAATACATTTCACATACATCGCACAATTGCTGTATGACAAAGCTACAAAATGACGAAAGGTGATACTAAGGTTACTACAATAAAAGACGATTTATAGGAAGATTTGGAATTCCCTTTCTTAAGTTCTTTTCATGTTCAACTCAATTAATTAAAATTACGATTTACGGCGACTGCTCTCGCACTCATAGTCAACAAAACAATATTTTTTTACTTGTGGCACTCTTGCCTCCGGTATGCGACATTGTGAAATTTTGCAATCTGCTGCTGTCATTATTACAACGAATTTTTTAATGTTGGAAAAAGTTCCAGTTTGGATTAATAAACATTATTATTCTTTCAATAAAGGCATTATTCTTTAAATAACGGCATTATTCTTTAAATAACGGCATTATTCTATAAATAACGGCATTATTCTTTAAATAACGGCATTATTCTTTAAATAACGGCATTATTCTTTAAATAATGGCATAACTACACTTAAAATTTACTGAAAATTTATACTGACTTACCTAACATTTTTAAGTCTAATACTTTGTGGTGCTGTTGCGTGTGATGAGAAGGAAAACACATTTATTAAAATAATAAATATTTAAAAAAGGAAACAGCAAAGTAAAACAAAATAAAAGATGTCGCAAAAAATTGTTCTAAAGATATTAATTTGTGATTCAATTTTATCTCTTGATCTCGCACAGTTGCCACAACTTACAACTAAAAGTGTACAAAATTTAGAAATGTGAAATTAATTCAGAGCGAAAGAACCAGAAAAAATATCACTGCTCGCGCGATCTTGTTCATTCTTGTTTCACTGAAAAATATCGTCTGTCCCAAATATTCTTTAAATCGTTTTCATTGCGCAAAGAATAAAAATAAGACTCGAAATAAATGAAGTATCAGAGATGAAATTCCATAAAAAAAAAAAAAAAATTTTGAAGAATAATTACTTTTTCAGCACAGTACTGGTAAAGCAATCGAAATAATCGTAATATTCAATAGACATTCCAATTTTTCCAAAACTACCAAATTATGGTTGATTTAAGTATACTTACTCAGGTGTTTTAGCATGAAACTCAACTAAATATAACAATAAAGAAATGTTTAATATTGCATTCACTAAACTAATAGATAATGTATAAAATAAAATACAATGCAATCAAATATCTGGAATACAATTCATGTGATGTCTACACAAACACACTAACACAAAATCGAGCATAGAACAGAAAGACGGATAGACAGACTTTCGCAACCAATGCCACTCACTAAATGAAGATAAGTACTCACTGTATGCAAATTTTCATGAAAATATCTTAAACCGCGTGGACGTGTATAGGGCACAACATACAGACAGACAGACAGACAGACAGACACCAAACGAGAAAAAGACGGATTCGGCATCAGTAGGGTCCAAAACGGATAGAAAACTTGAAATGGGTCGAAAATATTGAATGTACAAACAAACACTCCATTCTTATTTATATAGATTATTTCTCCTGTAAAAATTGTTTCTTTGGCCGTTTCATTATAAAAAGTGTTTATTAATGCCTCATGAATTGAGTTTTTTTCTGGAATGTCAAAAATTATACAGTGCACACACCGCTTTATCGGACCACTAATTAATGGGACCAGTCGCTTATTGAAGACAGTTTCCTTGTGAACAGAATCATTTTCTGTTCAATACCATAGGTATCAAATCGGTTAAATGAACCACATTACGTCGCTAAAACAGACCAGTTTAAATACAATTTTGCAAACAAAACGGTTAAAAACTGATGACCCGCCAACTGCCTGAATGATCAAAGAATATAAAAAAAGATTCACATTGATAGTGAACACGAAATTTAATGCAAAGTCGCACATGGTGAAAAAAATGCTGATATTCGAGGAGCTGACAGTTGGATTATCACTTTGTTGCCCGAAATTTTGGAACGTATGAACCTTCTGAGGTGTACAACTGAGACGAAACTGCCCTTTAAAATAGGGCAACTCCAAATGGATCACTAACTTTCAGAATTGAATTATTGAATGGATTGAAAACAGCGATGAATCGTGTAACTGTTATTGTCTGCGCTAACATGACTGGCTGTGATCGACGTCGTCTTTTATTCATGGGAAAAGGTAAGAATCCTCGTTGTTTCTATGGTATGCGCCAGTTGACTTGGAATATCGAAGCAGTCGTAATGTATGAATGACATCGACAATTTTTGAGGATTGCCTGAAAGGCTGGGACAAGATACTCGTGGGACTAGGAAGAAAAATTGCTCTTGTAAGGGATAGCTGTTCCGCACCCCCTAATGTAGAAACGAATAATATTCTTCTGATTTTTTTTGCAACCCAACGAAACCTCAATCATCCAGCCAATGGATCAGGGAGTTATCAAAAACTTCAAAATCCTCGTAGAAAGTTGGTTCTTGAAAAAATTAGTCTGTTACTTTGACTCAGAACAGAGCTAAATTTAGCGCAATCGAATTATCCAGTAAAATAAGGCCCGGTGCACACATCCGATTTTTCAACGTGCGTCGCCGCTACGGCACCGAAGCCCAATTATGTACACATAACCTTGAAATGACGCAAGTACTCATTTCGCGCCATTTGCGATAAATATTCTATCGAAGAAAACGTGCTTATATCGCTTGGTGTAAAAAAAAAGTATATTTTGAAACAAAATAGACGTTTTACTGTATACAACCATTTATTAATTATTATTTATATTCCATTTATTTATGAAAACAAGGTACTTCATTCCGGAGAAGCGTGTGCGGCGAGCTACGGCGTCGGGGGAACTGTGGTACAAATTGCATGTAAGTTGCACGTACGTCGCCGCAGCAGCGCCGGAGGCATGTGTGCACTACTCCATTGTATCTAATTTATCTTAGACCGCACTTGTATTGCGGCAGCGGCGCCACGCGTTGAAAAACCGGATGTGTGCAGTGGGCCTAAATCTCCTTTCGGCAATAGAAATCATTGGAGCTAGCTGGAAATCTGTGAAAGTCGAAACATAAGTTAATTCTTTTGCCAAAGCGGGATTCATCGCTCCATCTTCGTCATCTTCATATAACTTCCTTTATGAATTAGTTTACTGTTTATGTATGAGCAATTATACAGCCAGCGAGCGTTATAGCCTTTCATAAAATATAATCGGATAATCGGACCAGTCCGTTAATGGTACCACTTCTTTTCGAACCACAGTGGTCGGGCCAAGCGGAGTGCACTGTAGTAGTTAGTCAGGAAAATTCCATTTTTAAATCTGGTATTCTCGAAAGTGACAGTGGATATTCTGAAAAGCAACTACACACAAACTGCAAGACTTGCAACCAGAGGGGACAAAATCGAGACCTTTAGCGAGTTTATACAAAGAAACTACGCAGAACTTCGTACCGCTTTGATATAAACACTTTTTTGGGAAAACGTTTTGTTGCATTTTTTGGCGTGCTTTTTATGTCGCCAAGAAAGAACATGTTAAGAAAAAGTTTCAGACTTTCAACTTAACGGAGCTTGAACTTAAAAGCGGAAAATAATTAAAAAATAAACGGAAAGATTTCAAAAAGAAGAAAAAAGATTCACACAACTGATTATTCTCATTACTTGGTAAAAATTTAATTTGATGAACTTTACTTTTTCTGAAATTTTGTTATAGAAGTTTGTGTACAAGTTAGATAATTTATTAGTTTTAAGTCTAAACTTGAACCAGGCTATGTCACAAGCATATTATAAAAGTTTACATTAATTTTGGCAATCTAGAGTTGTTCAGATTCATGATAAAATGAAATAAGATAATAAGTTGCCAAAATTAGTAAAATAAATTAAAATTATGCCGACGTTGCCGTAATCCTAATAAATCGGTGTTATCTTTACCTGCCACAAATCGCTAAATGACCACGCCAAACAAACATGCCAAAAGCATTGTCACAAAAAGTCTTCATATCGAGGCTGTACCCAGACGGTTTAAAAAAAAAAACGGTTAATTTAGAATAGTAACACAATTTTTGCTTTGTTAAATTCCAGTTTTTGGATGTGCGCATTCTTAATGTATTTTTTCTATATTTTTTAAACCATAACTCTAACAATAAACAAAATAGCTCAACAATCTCACATATACAATTCTTCAAAAAGCTATATATATGTTAAATGGGTGCCGAATAATGGATTTCCCTGTGTGGAAAGTTCTTAGAACCCCGATAGCTAAACTTTGAAACGTCAATTTATTTTACTACTTTTTATCTTTATGCATCAGAACTATGAGAAAATGTTTATTGAAACTGTCATTGGCAATATGTAATTGAATAGGCAACAGTATAAAATCAATAGCTACATGATTTATGGAACAATTTCGTCTCGTAATTTACATATCGTCACTCAAAGTGCTAAAGGTCGTATTGCACATATTCCATCTTATCTTGCAACATGAGTTTTTGTACATTCGGTGACTTTTTTGATTGGTACATTTTGTGATTTCCACATGGTGGCAAAATCTCTTATGCCATCAGCTGGTTATCCCAATAAAAGTTACAACCAAATGTATGAAACAATAATAGAATCAAATCATTTACTCTCCTAAAAAATGCATATTTTAGACATACGACTTTTTGCATTTTGTGTAACGATATGCTCTTCTGTCACGGCTAACTGGACTGATGAAAAATTCTAGCTGTGGGTTTCCTGATGTTCGATGTCCCTAAATGGGGACTTTCAAACCTTTTTTTCGACCATATTTCCCCAAAAATCCTTTGTGTTTGCAACGACGACAAATATAATTATGGACGTTTTAAAACAAGTAGATGTGTGAAAGTATCCCCAGAAATATTCAAGTTCTTTTTAACTGAGTATGTAATCTGTGTATTACAAATACTAACTCTGTAACAAAATATTACGAAAAATAATAAAACGAATATTGAATTATATTATAAACATTAATCGATAGTCTACGGGTTTCCTAAAGCTAAAAATTCATTCAGTTTTTTCAACAACACTTATGTGGTAAGGTAAAAAATAGCTGATATGGAAAAAAAATGACGAAAAAGATATTTTCACGTGTTGCTTAATACTTCTGAGGCATTATCTCCAACCCCGTCTTCAGACTGATTATAGGTTCTAGTCTAATTAACGCTCGTGTAACAGAAAATCGAACTTAGAGCGACAAACCTATGTTAATCCAAATCTAGGCTGATCATTTCATCAGTGATTGAATCAAGCACGACTCCTTCTTGAAAGTTTTGCTTCCAGGACAAAACTGAGAGGAATTCTCACCACTTTTGTCCTCATTAACCAATATAATCTATCCTATGATTCTTTCAACTAATAGATAAGGCCATTTAAACATTGTATGTTTTCTTTTGTTGGGGGGGGGGGGGGGAGAGAGAATGAGGAAATACTACAATATTTTCGGATCTCGTAAAAAGTGGTTCAATAATCAGCTCTTTAAAACAATAACAAATGTTATTTTTAAATTTTAACAAGTTCAGGTGATTGAAACTATTACGAGATGCTTCGACTTTTTTGTTCAACTTTCGCCTGCCTACAATTTGTTAAGGCGCGTTCTCACGAATCAGGTTTAATTGACCAATTAGAGTGGATCGATAAAAGTTGAATATGACTTGAATCAGTTTTTGTTCTCACATTTCAAAAGAAGCTGAAGAACAGTTTAAAAAGCGAAAGTATAAAAGTTACAATTGAAAACTAATTTATTTATAGAAAATCACATTTAAGGTATCGAACTTGTGTAAAATTTTCCGCAGATTTCAAATCCGTTGAAATTTTCACGCTATCTTTAACCATCGCGAAGATACAAACGGCCTAGAGCAGGGGTTCCCAACCTTTTAGTAACTGTGTACCACTTGAAATTTTTGGAAATTTTTGGCGTACCGCCAGTTTTATATTTTTTTAGGAACATATTATCTAGTGTCAGAAAAGTGCCCAATTCCTTGTTCTATTTTAATTAAAATAATAAGAAAGTTTCATACTTTATGATTAATGCACTTGTATTTCGTATGAATGATGTTTTAATAAAGGATAAAATGAAACAATATTGAATATTATAGTTTTATTTTTTACTCACAGGTCTAAACACAAATAATTTTAAATAATTAGTACAAACTAAGCAAACAAAGATTAACATAATCAAAAATCAGTTTTTAGTGCTAAACTTGTTGTTTGTCTTTTTTTTTAAATATCAATATCAGTAGCAATGGAGCTTAACTTCACTCTTAAGTCCTCTTCAACACTTACTCTGTTTCTATATTTATTTTTTATACACAAAAGTTCAGAAAAACCACTGTCACAGAAGTAACTAGAAACAAATGGCATTAGAAATAGCAGAGTTTTTTGGAAGATCATTTGGGTACTCGGTTTTACACCCGATCCAGAAGTTAATTAACGTTTTCTCTTTGAAACTGTCTTTTATGGAACAATAATGTGCTATTGTTAGCGTCATTTATTACAATGTAATAAAAACGTTAATCACAAAATTGATTTCATATAATCCCATTTTTAATAACAATACTAAACAAATCGAACAAACTTCGTAGAATATTTGAGTTGCTCGTATCATCCTTGCGTACCACCTGAAACGTTGCCGCGTACCACCGGTTGGGAATCCCTGGCCTAGACAATAAAAATGCACTTTTGTTTTGTTTCTCGAATAAAATGAACCACTACAGATCGTTTGCGGGGAAATAACTCGAAAGCAGATGACGGATGACTTCACTTGGAACGATAAAGTTTGAGTGGGTCAAACTTTTCTTGATCCACTAAAAAGTGGATCACCTGTATTGAAACATAGGTCATCACTATAGTTTTCATTCAACCTTTGTTGATCAATTATAATCAGTCAATTAAATTTGATTTGTGAGATTCCGAATTTACCATTTGGCGCGATTCGCACGCGCCATCTGGAGTATTTCACAAACATCAACCTTCTAATGAAATAGAAACATGTGCGAGTAGCTTTATGTTATTTCTTCGGGTCTCTCGGGAGACTAGAGTTCGAATTAACCAAAAGACCGTCGTGTACAAAGGGAGCTGGTGCACGTTAAATCTGCTGCGGCCTCAAATATCCTCACATTGGCGTGATGAGGAAGTTTGGAGAGTCGATGCCAGTTCGGGTGCTGCTCTCGTCATCTGACCTTGGTTCAAAATTACGAGGCGTTGTCCTTGGTTCCTTTACTTCGGTATTGATAATAGACCGTCACCAATATCCCGTTGTGTTGGCCCAGTGCGACGTTAGTTAACTACTTACTTCTTTCGGAAAAATAACGCTGATATGAAATGTCGCTTGTGTTTACCTCGTCCTTGTCTTGAATTTTTTTGTATTCGTGTAATCGTAATAAATATCTCTTCGGCAAAAGTGTGAAACCACGAAAGTCGAAAAAATTTTATTTGGGGATGTTATATAACATATTTTTTTTTCACATCTAGTTGTAAAAAACTAAAAATTCACTTGACAGATGAAGATGATTTAACTGCTCGTGTATACGAAACAACCCGAAATCATATTTTTTTCTACTTACGCGGTTTCACACTTGTCGACGGTCTGGTTATCTCTAAAGGTTTTTTGCATTACTTTAAGGTAAACCCCAAAATAACATCAAAGGCGGCAAAATAAGGGGCGGGAAATGCACACGGTCACTAATATCTACACATCATGTCAAGAACAGCAGACAAGTGCTGATTTTTTCCGTGTGTAAAATACACTGCTGTTTGTAAAAAATGCAACACCATGTAGGAATCATCCGAATGAAATGAAATTTGCAGCAAATGTCAACTATAGGATATTATACAAAGTAGTAAAGTTTCAGAGCGATCGGATGATTCCTTCTTTTTGCGTCGATTTTTTTGTTATAGAGTGTAGTTCAAAAGAGCGTGTAAAGTGCGAGTCAGTAAAAATTCGTAGCCACCACGAATGCGTGGTGTGAGCAGCGCCCTCTGAACTGATGCTAAAAGCGTATAAATAGAGGGCTGTAGCGTGACTTTGAAAATAGTGCATGGTTATTTTTTAGATGCGAACGTTTAGTGAGACCAAAGTTTGCCTCCATGACGAAATAGGGTGAAATTTCAACAACTTACGGAGTTTGAACTTGGGAGAATCATCGGCCTTCGTGAAGGAGGATTTTCCGATCGCGCAATAGCAGCTAGTGTGTAGCGGAACAGTTCCACAGTGGCAAAGTGATGCGAGTTTGGAAGCAATGGACTGACGAGCACCGAACAACTCGAAAAACTGGGAGTGGACGACGGAAGGTGACGTCAACGCGCGATAATAGACACCTTGTCCACATGGCGGTGAATAACCGTACATTTCCTCCAGGTAGTTGGCAGCACTTTGGTCTACTGCTACAGGTCTACTAATGTCGGCTTCGTCAATTCGCGGACGTCTGCTGCACCGTGGACTGCGTGTCAGGATTCTTTTATACAGGATCACCCTCACGCCAAACCATCGACGGCTGCGTCTGGCCGTCAATGGCCTCATTAGTACAAAGCCTGGCGGACTGATTGGCAACAAGTTGTATTTTCTGACGAACCCGCTTTAATTTGTGGAACCATGATGACGGCATTCGTGTTAGACGCTATGCCGGTGAACGCTGCCTTCCAGAGTGCGTTATCGAATGTCATAGTGGCCGAATACCCGGAGTTATGGTCTGAGGTGCGATTTCGTATCATGGACGATCTCAGCTGCTCGAATTGAGGGTAATCTGAATAGCAACAGGTATGTCCGTGAAGTGCTAGAGCCCGAAGTCGTTCCCTTCCTTCAAGGCATCCCTGGAGCTATCTTTCAACAGGATAATGCACGCCCACATGTTGCAAGGAATGTTCGAGACTTCTTTTCAGCCCAACACATGCAACTTCTTCCTTGGCCTGCTTATTCGCCGGATATGTCGCCTATTGAGCATGTGTGGGATTTGGTTGGTCGGCGTCTCGCTCGTGATCCGCGTCCTACAGCTTCAAAAGACGAACTTTGGGTGCGCGTACAAACAATATGGAATTCTCTTCCACAAGCAGACATTCAACATCTGTTTCACTCCATGCCACGTCGTATAGCAGCACTTATTGCAGCGCGTGGTGGCCACACCAAATACTGATTTTAGACACTTCATATTGGTATTTTTTTTTTTTTGCTTTGAAAATTTATTCATTTATTTGTACTAATACAAGCCGTTTGTGTATTAAATTTCATTTAATTCTGATGACTCATTCATGATGTTGCATTTTTTACAAATACCAGTATAGATGCGATATGTTCAGGGAATGTATGTCGTTTCCAATTTTTCTATGCTATTATGATAATACTCTAGAAATGGGTGAGATCACTACCAACAGACTTCAATTGAGCAATGAAATTCCTAAGACCATGAACCGAAAACACAGATCCCATTCCTTTATTAAAATCCCCGAGCTATATCCGATAAAACAATCTATACCCAATCAAACCTTAAAAGTTAAAATGACTTTATTTCGCAATTCAATTAATTTTGTGTTTATTTTATTCAAAGTGTTCTTGTCACTGAAAGACCTAGAACTTCCACGTCAGACTGGGAGACTTTTCCTAGACGGATCATAAAAGTGTAACTGGAGAAGGAAAGTTCGAAGTTCCGTTGTCTGGGTGCCATTCAGATAACAAAGATAAACTAAGTCTTTATGACACATGAACCCCAACTGCTTTTCTTCTTTCCTTATAAAAATACAAATGTTTTCACTACCTAAAATTTTTATAGCGAACACTTCGGAGGTTGTGGTGGTGTGCGTAACTTCTCATAAAAATTAATTTGGGAGTAAACTTTATCCGAAACTTTTCCATAAAATTCATTCAATTAAGCAAAGGTATAAACGACAATTTTCCTGACGTCAACAATAAGATAAAAGAAGTGTTAATGAATAGTTTGAATACTATGAAATACCATATTCGTAAAAACATATTAAGATAATAATTTTAATTAACTTTAAGGTATTGAAAAGGTATCAATAACTGAGGACTAAAAGTGGTAAACATGCCAAAAGCAAAAATGTTGGGAAATCGCAAAAAATAAATGTTTTTGCACTAGCGACTTCTTTACGCGATCTTTTGAACTACACTCTATAACAAAAAAATCGACGCAAAAAGAAGGAATCATCCGATTGCTTTGAAATTTCGTATGCAAAAATGTTTTGACCAAATATGCAAATGATTAAATTTGGTGTCCAATGAATGAATAGTGCGATCTCCAGCGCATCGGAACTGCGCATCCAACAGATGTATATAAGGAGTTGTTCTTGAACTGTTGTTAAAAATTTCTGCTGCATTGCGATTTAGGATACCTTTCAACGACTGAAAAAATGCCTCGCCGTAGGATTCGATCTCATTACGAGCAACTTTCAGAGTTTCGAAGAGGTCGTATCATTGGATTGAAAGTGGCAGGTTGGGCAAATCGGAGAATCGCTCGTCATGTGAGTCGAAGCGATGCGGCGATTAGAAGATGCTGGCAAGAGTGGGTGGACAATGGCAGATTTCAGCGTCATGATGGTAGCAGTCGACGTACGGCCACAACAGATCGCGAGGACAGAGTGATTGTCAGATCAGCTGTCACAGCGCCTGATTCATCGCTATCAACCATCAGTCGTGCGACCCACACACGAGTGTCGACCATTCATAGACGGCTGAGAGAGCGAAATCTACGCTCGTACCGACCGTTACGCCACCTGCCACTCACGCCTGCACACTGTCGAGCCAGATTACAGTGGTGCGTGACTCGATCAGGCTGGAATGATGCTGACTGGGGATGTATAGTCTTTAGCGACGAATCCCGCTTCCAACTGTGTCCTGACGATCATCGAAGACGTGTCTGGAGACGCCCAGGGCAGCGTGCCGATCCTGCTTTCACTATTGCACGCCACACGGGCCCTGAACAAGGAGTTATGGTCTGGATTGCCATTTCCTTTCATAGCCGGACCCCTTTGGTCGTCATTAGAGGTATACACACAGCGGTACGTTGACGACATTCTGAGACCTGTTTTGCTACCGTTCCTTTCGCAATACCCTGGGCTTATTTTTCAGCAAGACAATGCCAGACCACATACGGCATGTGTTGCTATGAACTGTCTTCAAGTTTGCCAAACACTTCCATGGCCAGCCAGATCACCAGATCTCTCTCCCATCGAGCATGTCTGGGATATGATGGGAAGGCGACAGCAACCGGTAGGGAATCTTGATGACGTAGTCCGACAATTGGAGCAAATTTGGCAAGAAATACCGCGGGAGACCATCCGGGAGCTTTATCGATTTATGCCACGCCGTGGGGCAGCTTGCATTCAGGCTAGAGGCGGGTCAAGACCTTATTGAGCTCGTTACTGTAACTCTGAAATAAATTATTCAATTGTTCTGAAATTTTAATCATTTTCTATTTTGTACATAATTTTCTTATCCATCAATTTTTGTCTCCATCGGACAACTCCTTCTTGGTGCGTCGATTTTTTTGTTATAGAGTGTACGTAGAGGACTACCAGGCACTTTTCACGTTTACCACGTTATAAAGCATTGTTCATTTGACACTTTAACGTGAAAAGTGGTGTTGGAATATTTTTGGCACTTTGTTTAGCACTTTTAGTCTTCAACTTAAGAATTAATTTATAGAACTATATTTTTCTTGTAATGACGGAAAGGAACAAATAACTCTTCTTTGATTCGTGCTTCGTACATTGTGGAGCAAATAAATACAGGGTGGTCCCGAATTCATGGTACAAACTTTAATGGTAGGTACAGGACATTGTAACAATGATTTATTGTATAGGAATGTATAGTCGCAAGTGACGCGGTGAGGCGTAAACAGGGGAAATAAAAGGAAAGAGAAATGGAGTGATCGGTTGGTATCATTGCCGGTAGAGGGCAGTAGATGTCTAGCCGCTGTTGAACATGATGCATCGCAGTAGGGAAAAGCGCCATTCACAATTGTGCTGCCGTAGACGATGGGTGACTTTACGTATGCAGAAAAAGCAGACATGCATTACATGTACGGCCGTGCAAATGGTAGAGCTGCGTTACGAATGTATCGCGCGGAGTATCCTGATCGACGAATGCCGGATCATAGAATTTTTCAACGTTTACATCGTCAACTTTGTGAAACAGGTGCGTTCGACGTCAACAGACATGGCGCTGGTCGAGTAAGAGCTGTACGCACTCCGAGGCTGGAATAAAGCATCTTGAACATTGTGGCTGATAGACCCGAGTCAAGCACAAGAACTGTTGCGCGTGACGTAGGTGTGAGTCATCAGACTGTATGCAGAGTGTTAAACGAAAATCGCTTACACCCCTTCCATTTTCAGAAAGTACAAGCATTGAATCCGGCAGATTATCCTCGCCGCGTGAACTTCTGCCTGTGGGTGATGCAGCAATGTGCGTTGCAGCCGGATTTCGTAGATTATGTGCTATTTACAGATGAAGCGACATTTTCACGCGAGGGTGTCTTTAATGCGCACAATTCCCATGTGTGGGCAACCGATAATCCACATGCAACGCGTCGACATGCGTTTCAACAACGTTTCAGTATTAATGTGTGGACTGGTATTGTGAACGACTTTTTGATTGGCCCATACTTACTACCCACGCGGCTCACTGGCGGAAGCTATCTTATTTTTCTGAAAGAAGTGTTACCACAACTGCTGCATGATGTTCCGATCGCCATTCGTAACCGCATGTGGTTTCAGCACGATGGGGCGCCAGCACACTTCAGCATTGATGTACGGAATTACCTGAATGCCACGTTTGGTACTCGATGGATTGGGCGTGGTGGACCAGTCCCTTGGCCACCCCGATCTCCCGATTTATCGAGCCTCGATTACTTTTTATGGGGACATCTAAAGCATCTTGTTTATGAGACTCCAGTTGACTCAGATGAGGATCTCGTCGCTCGCTTATCTGCAGCTGCTGCAGGTGTGCGTGAAATACCAGGCATCTTTGAACGTGTACGCCAATCGCTCCACCGACGCTGTCAAGCATGTATCGATACTGGTGGACGCAATTTTGAACAATTACTGTAAACATGACACTTGTCAACAACGCTTTCAATAAAATCTTTGTTTTTCCTTTCGGCCGTTATTTCCCCTGTTTTCGCCTCACCGCGTCACTTGCGACTATACATTCCTATACAATAAATCATTGTTACAATGTCCTGTACCTACCATTAAAGTTTGTACCATGAATTCGGGACCACCCTGTATTTCTCGTTAGTAAAATCAGAAATAATAAAATTATTTCTGATTATTATTTTATTCAATTAATCAAGTAAATTGCTCCAGTTGATAAAATATTTTTGAGAATGATATCTAGTTTAAGATTAATAATTACTCATACGGTCGAATAAGACTGTAAAATCCTGCAATCTAAATATAAATTACTACGAATAAGAAAGCTTTTTTTCTCCGAAAATTTCATTCCAATCTCAAATTTGGAGCAAACACCATAAAAGCTCCCCCCTTTAAAGTTGAAAACCTAATTTGAGACGAAATTGTCTTACCGTCATTCACACACATACACACGGAACACTTCGAGTGAAATATCTTAGAACTTATTTTCTTTTTAAGGTAAGTATACAGGGTGATTCTACGGTCATGGGACAAACTTGGTATAGCTCACTAAAACATACATTTTTCGTATAGGAATGTATGGTCGGAAGTGACGCGTGAAGGCACGAACACAAAAGAAGAGACATGAACAGAAAGTCATCGTTTATTTACATCCTTGCAAAGTGCTTCTTTGCAGCAATGTTTACATTAATGTTCAAAATTGCGACCACAAACAGTAATACAAACTCGGCAACTATGAATAGCTGGCAATGCTGTGGGTAGAGGGCAGTAGTGTGCCTGGCCATCCGTGATCTGATGCAAGGTTTGGATCTGAAGCATCTGCGGGAAAATTGACAAATAGTGAAACGGTGGACATGCATGTGATGTACGGTGCTGCTAATGGGAATGGCAGAGCAGCGCTACGGCTGTATCAGGAATGTTTTCCAAACAAGCATAAGCCGAACCACAAAATGTCTGAGCCGTTGCATCGACACCTTTGTAAAAATGGTTCATTCATCGCCAGTTCTGACGGAAGAACTGGATCAAGAACGGTACGGCATCCAAACATGGAAAAAAACCATCTTGAACACTGTGGGTGTTGTAGGCAAGCGATAACCCGCTGCGCGTAGAATTTTGCCAATGGTTCTTGCAGCAGTGTACGTTGCAGCCGGATTTCCCAGCTTCTGCGCTATTCACAGGTGAGGCGACTTTTACACAGGAAGGTGTTTACAATGGGCACAATACTCATGTATGGGCAACTGAAAAATTCACACTTTACACGTCCACATGGATTCCATAAACGCTTCTCTGTGAATGTTTGGGTGGGTGTTGTGAACGATTTCCTCATAGGCTCATAACTCCTACCAACGCGACTCAATGGCTCACATTATCGTATTTTTCTGGTAGAGGTTTCACCAGAATTGCTGCAAGATGTTCCGACTGTCGTTCGTAATTACATGTGGTTTCAGCATGATGGTGCGCCAGTCCATTTCAAAGTGGTTGTCCGCAATTACCTGGATGCCAGTTTTGTGGGGCCATGAATTGGGCGTGGTTCGACCATTCCGATGACCACCCCGATCGCCAGATTTATCGAGCATTGATTACTTCTTATGTGGTCACCTGAAGACCATCGTTTACAGAACTCCAGTTGATTCAATTGAGGATCTCATTGCTCGACTATCCATTGTGGCTGTAAGCGTGCGCGAAATGCCTGGTATCTTTTGAACTGTTCGCCAATCACTACTTCAACATACCAAGCATGTATTACTGTTGGTGGTCGCAATTTGAGCATTTATTGTAAACATTGCTACAAAGAAGCACTTTGCAAGGAAGTTGTAAATAAACAATGTTTTTCACTCATGCTCCAAGCGTCACTTCCGACCATACATTCCTATACGAAATATGTATGTTTTAGTAAGCTGTACCAGCCCTCCAAGTTTGTGTTCCATGACCGTAGAATCACCCTGTATATTGAAAACTACGCTATTACAATATTTTTTTTTAGATTTAAATAATGGTTTCTTATAAAATATGCGAAAAAAGGTTTCGACATTTTAAATGTCAGATTTTATTCATTCAATTTATTCATCCCAACCACAACTGGTACACTGTCTCACGACTCTAGGCACGGGAGTGTGATGATGTCCTGCTTGTTTCCCCCTCATCCCATTCATTTTCCCACGCACCAAGTAGTTACCGAGTGGTTTCCTTTCTGCAATGACTTCTGTGCTATTTCACCCCCTCAAATATATATTCCGTAGTGATTGCCTCTTTTTCTAACCTATCTGCTTCTTTTCCATCATGACCCGCATGAGCTTTAATCCAACCTAAATAAATTTGTTTGTTGTTAAGTACTAAGCACTGCATTGGCACCTCTGTGTTTTAGAATTTTTAACACTTAAAAATCTCGACTGTTCGACCAGATCTTGACAT
Organism: Metellina segmentata; assembly: GCA_947359465.1. Classification (NCBI taxonomy): domain Eukaryota; kingdom Metazoa; phylum Arthropoda; class Arachnida; order Araneae; family Tetragnathidae; genus Metellina; species Metellina segmentata. The sequence continues at coordinate 53,995,619 of OX375873.1, read as the reverse complement.
TTTTGTCTGCTCTTGCTTGTGCTGCTAGAAGCTTAAGAGCTCGACTCGGAAGACGGAGTTATGGCCCTGCATCCTCGTGGACCACTTCTGGGTTATACGTCCTTCTTGTATGGAGCGAAAAACGCTCGCCACTCTACTTTCCATTTTGGAGCCATGGGCAAAGTAGCTTATGCCACAGAATGAGGTACTTCCACTGATGGGTTTATCTGTCATTTGAAGAGCTATCAGCTGGATATGTAGACCAACAACTTATTACCCTTTCTCCGTAGTTTATCATAGTCGTTATCTGCGATTCCGACCTTCGTGTTTATTTTCATCCTTACCTTGACTCACGCCTCATTTTTTTGAACAATAAGATGCAGTGGTGGAATTCCTGCAGTTGTTTGAAGAGCTTGTGTAGATGCTGCTTTGCAACTGACTGTAAGTGGAATCGGAAACTTTCCTTGTACTTCGTTTAGCTTTATTATAGTTGGTTTGATCCTCCTTTTATTGCAAAAGACAGAAGGTTGTTTCGAGAGATTTCTGAGGAAGAGGTCCTTACTTTTTTTCTTTAGGCACTTTTCGACCTTGCTGATCTGTCCAGGTTTTTAACAGGTTCACGACATTTGTGTGGCTAGTTCGCAGTTCGCCTAATTCGAGCTTTGATTTTATCGCGATTATTACTATTACCCTCGCTTTTGTCATAGCATGATTTTTCGGTCTTCAAGGACTTTGAGAAGAGTACGTATGGTAAATTTAGAAATTAACGTTCATGGTTGCTATTTATTTTTATGAGTTTGGAATTTTAATACCAAAATTAATATTTCCTGCTTAAACAAACATTTAAAAACAAACACGTGAATTTTATTCAGTTCTTCAACCCTGCAAGTATTTCTACGAGTAATCTCCTCCAATATCTTGTCAAATTTTGCTAAGGACGAGATATCTCGTCCATTGAGGGAAGATATGACGAAGTTTGACAAATAACTCTGTTTTAAACTTTCTATCCTCGTAGTTCCGAAACAGCTGGAACAAATGATGTAAATATTACAGAATAGAAATTTGACGTACAACTATTGATTGCTTCGATTTTGGACAGAAAGCACGTACTCTCGAATTGCATGATTATTTAGATCCGTCAACTAAATCGTCATTTGACGCATGGAATTCCTAAAATTTTGGAGATCATTCTGAGCGAAACTGCAATTCAAGATTCCAGATCCATATCAAATTCATCACTTGGTTCCAAAGTCCTAGAAATACATATGTTTGACTGGATTTTTCGCTTTAGTAATTCTGGACATGCAGTACGACTCTGAGGCTCAGAACCATCTCGCCTCTGAAATACAACTTAAAGCTATGCACACATTTGAAATGGTTGAAGCTGCATACGTAATATGCATATATATTTGATATTCTAGGATAGCTTTAGATCCGTGGTTCTCAAAGTGTAGTTCTTTGACCTCTAGTGGTCCGAGACAAGGTTTCGGGGTCTGTAGAAAACAAGTAATATTTCGCTAGCCAAACAGAGGTAGGTAGTTGATTAATGCCGCACTGGAGCAACACAACGGGCTTTTGGCGATGGTCCGGGATCCATCCCGAAGGAAAAGATTGGAGGACACCACGTAATTTTGAAATACGGTCAGATTGAGGTCAACACCTTGAATCGCACCCCACTCTCCAAACTTCCACATCACGCCAACGTGAGGAAATTTTAGGCCATGTACGTGATCACGAAGTGGGTTAAATTTAACGTGCACCAGTCACCATGTACACGACGGTCTTTGGTTTGACCTAGTCCAGAACTCGAAACTATCCGATTGGTTACCCGTTATTCTCCGGTTCTTTTGCGCCAGTGTGACGTTAATTAAAATACCAAATACTTATTCTTTTGTGTTCTAAAATTTAAATTTTAGAATCTAAAACAATTTGTATGGTTAGGTTTGGTGGCAGCCGTGGTAAAATTACTTGCGTAGTTACCTTACGTTGATTAAAATACCTACGTAGATCACGTAAATGTAGGTAGATTACGTCCAACTGGAACGACACACTGGGCTATTGGTGACAATCTGTAATCAATTCCGAATTGAAGGATTTAAGGATAATGCCTCGTAATTTTGAATATAGTACCCTTCAAAGGGCAATACAATTTCTGAAGTATAACAAAACAAGATTCCCTGATTGGAAATATGTATTATGTAGGTATTTTTTCTTACTTACCGTCGCGTACGGAAGTAATTTACACGGGCTCGCTCTTCTAATGGGAAATTTACCATCAGGTTGAGTGGTTTTTACGTCGCTAAAGGGCTCCATGTAGCCAATTTGCGCCACCCACAGGAACAATATTTAAATTGGGAACTAAGAAAACTAATAAATTTAAAATTCAGTAATTTATTACATAAAATTGGAATTTATCATGAAGCCCAAATTAACCAATAAAATGGATGGCAGTGATAAATAAAAATAAATTTCTAAAGAATTTTCCAGTCTTTTGAGGAAGGCTAAGTTGGTTTTTAGCGTAAGGACCATATTTGGTAACGCTGAGCCAAACACAAGACAACGGGAAGTTAATAGAATACACACACAAGTAGTTTTACTGACACAAGAAATAGAACCACTGTCGCCTATCACTCAGAGGTTGATAGCGCAGAGCCACGTCGACCCTATTCTTAAACTTAGTTTCATTACCAAGTCTCTGGTTGTAAAGCATAGTGTTTAACAGTAAAAATTGCCTATCTGGATCCAAGACTCGCAGGGGCAGCTTTGTAACCTTGTACCTTCATCAGTTAGCATTCAACAGATTTAACATGGATATAAATGAAAGCCAACGGCATACAAAGTTCACACGTTGTCACCCTTCCAAGCAGACCACAAAATGAGGCTTAGTATCGGTGATATGATGGGAATGTTTTCTTAGTGGTGCATCAAAATCCAGAGCGAGTATTGAGGCTTAAACACCTCAAAAGCAAATTAAAAATATCTCTAAATTAATATACTTGTTCCAGTGAAAATCGTGCCTCCACATTATCTTCGATCAGCAAATATTTCTTAATTCTTCATCCTATTCTTTAAAGTGCTACGCCACTTATTTACAGCCATCGACCTTAAAATGAAATTTATTTATAATAATATACATTTTTGTCAAGTTAATATTTTTTTTAATAAAAAGAAATAGAACTGGGATACCTTTTACCGACAGTACATAATCTATCCCATGTTGCAGTAGTTACTTTACTTTTTTTAGTAGTATGTTGTACATTTTCCATGTGACCCACACTTATGGCTTGTTAGGCCACACTGGAATTGAAATTTTTGCATTATTCCCGTGGAAGAATACATACTTCAATCATCTCGCAAGTGTAGTGTAGTGTAACGATCTCCCGACAGGTGATTATAAACACATAGGTTATAAGAACAGTTGTTCTTGTTGGCATTATTCTAGTGGACGAATATCTATGTATGACTTCTTCTTCTTCGAATGGAAGCCCCTCCGTACCGAGTTATTGAAAACCCACAGCGGATTAGCCGAAGCTAGGGAAAGCCTCTAATGAGAGACATTAGAAGTAGGCCCTGTGAAGCGCGCGTCCGAAAAGCTCTTATCTGCCCAGAATGGGCCCGATATGGAGTGGACGTGGTCGACCCGTGAGTGTGTGCGCTGAAGATATGTGGTCCGGCTCATTGTTATCAGTCAACCTTAGGTCCGATTTGAGCCGGAAAAGTTTTATTCATAGATTCGCGTCGACGTGTGATCAGAGACGCACACCCAGGCATCTCCTAGGAACCAGTCGACATTCCTGAGTAGCCCAGCGAAACAGCAGGCTGCCCCAACATCCCTGTTTATCCGGTACCGTGGGCAAATCGATACCATCAATGGAGTTTTGCAGACCCTTGCCGTCCGCCAGATAGCCTTCTTTCGTTAGCGTACAGGTATTAGCCTAGGGCAGCCGGGGAGTGGTCCCGACGTCGCTAGTTTCCGCGTGGCACCTAAGGAGGTTCCTGTCGCTACTTGACCGAAGGAACAGCGGCATCGCCATGTGCCAGTTCCTACGACCCAAACCTATAGCCTGCTGGCTAGAGCGGCTTCGCCACGTTAGAGACTGATATATTCCTCCTACACGGATAGACCCATGATCTGCGGAGTTATGGAGTCCCTTTGCAACTCCAGAAAGAGCCGCGGTCCGAGTGGTGGGAGCCATCACTCTTCATTCCTTGGAACTACCGCACGTCCACTTAGGGACCCCAAGCATTGTCTATGTAAACTGATAACAGGTCAGGTTATCGTTACTTGGTTCAGGATGCACACCGTCCCAAGTGCGCAGGGCCTGCCCCGATCCTTTTGCCCGGATCTTGGGTGTCCTTAGCCCCATCATCTTGATATCATCCCTTTGGACAGTCTTCCCGGTCATTAAAAGCCACCATCAGCTTTCCGTCCGGGTTGACCAACGTCTACTTCCCCAACAGACAGTAGCGTGTACACCTCCCCAGGGTGTGTATGCCTAGGCGGCATTTGGTACAAGTACCACACAAAGATACAGTTTGGCTACATATATCACAGATTTGCCACATAGATTTATGCATTTTCGCAACTTCCAGTACAAGACTTTCATCTGTTGCTTATAAACATAGAGTTATATATCACAGAGTATATATTTCCGCAACTTCTAGCACGAGGCCTTCATTAGTTGCTTATTCGCATGCAGTAGGGAAAGAAAATAAAGAGAAGGTAGTCTCCGGCATCTGCCAAGGGGACCTTCGATGAAAGGGTTGCCACAGACTTCCAGCACAAGTGCCTTCGATTCGTGCCTGTTAACCAAGGCGGTAGGAGAAACAGAGAGTAATGAAGTTCATTTTACCTCTAGGGTGGGAGAGGGAACGATGGGGAATTTGAGGCAGCCTTTTTGTCACACAGTTTCCCAAGCGGAGGATTGCTGGGAACCACTCTGGGCGAGTAGTGAAGTCTTGGGGTCGGAAGCGCAACCAGCTAAGGTACTGGTTAAGAGGTCTGACAAGTTCGCAGTCGAGGAGATAGTGAGAGGCTACCCCCAATTCTCCACACTGACACAAGCCTGATCCTTGTCGCAGCATACGTTGAAAGTATTGCGGAAAGCGACCATGACCTGTAAGCAGCTGAGTCGCAATCGGGTGGTATACGTGTCTTTTGAGATCAGGGTTGGGGAGATACTTATAAGTTTATCTACCTACCACTTCTCCACTTCCATTGATCCATAAAAATCTACAGGTGGCAGTTGCTGACAGTAGAGTAAGATCTCTGCACGTGTATTTCCACTTCGCTCTTGTCAGTGGCCTTTTTGGCCGCGGAGTCCGGCGCTTCGTTTCCAATGAAACCGACGTGAGCTTTTATCCAATGCATTTGGATAACCTGGTAGCTAGTAACCGCCTTGTACAGAGTTTTGATTCGCTGCACTACTGGGAGAGTGCAGAGTGGGTCCTTCAACACCATGAGCGAAGAGAGGCTGTCCGAATAGATATGGGTCGTTTTGTTGGCGGAGTACAGGGGTCGGTCCCGAACCCACTCGTACGCCTTTTCAAGAGCTGCGAGCTCTACCAAATATACTGTTGCTTGGTCACCAAGCCGGTACGTATGTTCTTCGACAATACAACCAAAGTACATTACCACGAAAGCTGCTCCATACCTATCATTCAGCCCAGACCCGTCAGTGTAAATCTCCATCTCTGCACAGTTTGGCTTCCTGCTGTTCATAAGGAATAGATATGCGATCGGCTGGGTGAGTGAAAACATTTACCTTCTGCTCCGTGTCACGTGGGAAGAAGACCTCCAACTCTCGTCCAGCCTTGAACAGGATGAATTGGCAATAACTTAACCCAGCCCTTAAGTCAAGCGGCAAGGTACCTGCATTGTCCGTGTGGCTACAGTCCTGTAGCACCTGGTCATTAAGGCGAGAGCTTGACGCTGAATGCGTTCGAGAGTTTTGCCCAATAGCTTGGTGCTAAGGCGGTCTCCCCAAGCTCCTATACCGTATAGAACAGTCGGCTATATAACTGTGCGGTATAGTTTTTTCAACAACCACGGACGTTCAGTGTCTGCGTTCTGATGCGATCAAGAATACGAAATGATGCTGTTCTGAAAAAGAAAACGAGCAAGTCAGATTCGCTGTAAACTTGAGAGAAAGGGAGACGTCTATTTGTACGGGACGGCGTGTACATCTGAAACTTTGTATTATATTGTAAAAATAAATGTGCGTGTCTAATTTAGGTATGTAGTGTCCCTCTGTTCTTGGCCACTACTATACATATTGCCTGTCAAATTACACATCGCTCGGTCCCACTGACATGTAGTGTCACCAGAAGAGATACTTACGTGTATTCTTTATTGAGTGATCATTGATTTAACTTTAATGTTCAAAATTATAATTGTTTACTGTGGTGCTCAAGATTAATTCAAGTATTCCAATTATTTGAGGCTTGGTTAAACAGTTTGCAGTGTCATTTAAATCTTTTCAAGAACAGAATATCTTAGTCAACTTGGTGAAGTATCGGCTTAAACGTCTATTCACCGTTTATTTATTCGTCATAAAGCACCAGCCACATGGTTACTTGAAAAAACTTGGCCTAGGAATTGTTCATGTGTGGTTTTGCAGTAAAACCACTTCACTTGAAAGGGTTAAAACCACACAATCGAAGTACCATTTTATGTAAGGAATGGTGCAGCAGTATTAAAATGTAGGTTTAATATCTGAAGCTGTATACATTTTACAACTTATTAATTAAATAACAAGGAAGAAAAATTGCCACGTAATGAAACAAAAAATATTTATTGTTCAATAGGCTGGATTTTACAAAGTTTGATGAAGATACATTTGTTCAAATTATTTTTTAACTTTGTAAATAATATTTTTGATTTTACAATATTTCAATGTCCGTTTTTTTATAAATAAACGAATACTAAATTCCTTCAATTTAATACAGTAGAGGATGTTTCTACCTTATTAAACAAACAATAAAGTTTCTAGTTATTGTTCATTCACAAAGTGAATACATTCAATACAGCTATTAGTCCAATTTAAATAGAGAAATATAGTTGAACCAATTAAAGAAGTGGTTACCTTAAATCTAATTCTAAACTTCTATAAAATCCAGCATTCAAAACAGTGGATAAACGAAAAGTGCAACTCCTGTTCTATTTTGACTTCAAATAAGAAATTGAAATATAATCTCCATTTTTAAACGCAAATGCTCATCCAATGGAAAAAAATTTAATTGCTTACTTTAGCTAACATTAGTTATTACTTCAGAAAAGTGAATTACATTTATGACAAAAACTAATGTACTTGTAGAATACTATAAGCATTAGAAAACAGTAATTGCAATTACATTGCATAGATCGAGTGGCCCCCAAATACATCAATGTTACAGAACTATACATAGTATATACTCACACATAATAATCACATTTTAAACAATTTAAATCAATGATATAAAAATTCATATACATAATGCAAGGCAAAGTTCAGCTGAAGAGGTACAATTTCAAATAATTGACATTTTAATTTTTTAAAAATTTAATGATCTTCTGAAGAAATATTGTGCACAAAATTCAATGACGACTGCTTACTGAATTTTAGAAAAAATTTCCTCAACTTTACCGACAATTTTCCAAACATATTGTTTCGGAATAGTGGCATGTCTGAGTAGTTAGATGACGGCCACCGAAAATGCATAAAAAAATTACAATGATTAAAGTTTGAGAATATTTATCTCATCAGAAAATTGCACTTTACAATGACAAAGTCTAAAATTTTGTTTAAAACCAATAAACGTTGATATATTACATTAAATCCTTTCAGTTAAATCTAGAATAAGTAAAATTTCATCGATAAAAAAAAAATTTCTAATTAAAGCAAAGCATCAATATAACTGTTTTATACATTAACAAACTTGACTAATTTATTTTAAAAGCTTTTAATGTTGTAAAAAATATAGAGAACGATTACTTTTATTTCATTATGTATGCTGTTTAGCCTGGTTTAAAGTTAAAATGTAGCCACAACCTACATTTTAAATTTCCTCAAAGTGTATAAAAATGATTCTATCGCGCTGTTCTAAATTTGAAATTTTCATGAATAAAATGGATTTTAAAGATCTGTAGAATGGAAAACATTTAGATTAAAAAAAATTCAGCCTTGATTGGATTTAAATTATTTTGTAATTTTCCAAGGAATAGAACAATGCATATTTTTATATGTATACTCGAAAACAATAACAAAGGAGTATTATTAAAATTATAAACAAAAATTTATCAAGTGATTTAGTTTTTAAATGAGCACTTTGTGGTTTAATTTGAACAATACGGAATTTCTAAATATAATTACCCAGTCATTAACAAAATATGTGTATGTGTAGATGAATAAATAACACAAGTTCACTTTTTCTTTGTAAAACTGTCACATTACTTTTTACTTTCATGATAAATTAAATTTGACATTGTAATATGTACAAGTTTACACAAAAAGAGTGTGAATGTCAGTGCAGTATATATTTCTGTCTCCTTTAAGATTAAAATCATACATTGTTTGACACCTCAATACTAAAGTTAATAAATGTCCCAAATCAGTATTTGATTTTCAAAATGTACCGTAATTTAGTAGCTGTTAATTTTCTAAAAATAAAACAAATCCTTCCTATGATTGGGATGTTTTAACCCCTGCAGTGATAACTGACAAGTTTTTCATCTCTTGACCAATCATGTTTTCACAGGGTTCTTTTGTAGTACATAGAACTTATTATTTGTCTTAAATATGATGTAGGGTAAGAACTACAATACCCTTAGAAAGCTTAATCTTAGAGGAATAACTATATTTCCCATTCAAAGTAAAAATGTGAAATAATCATAAGCCCTTATTATATATATAAATATATTAGCTGGGAAATATTTCTCAGGACAATTTTTGCACGAAAACGTCAATTTCTTTCTAATAATACTACTTATTAAATGCACAATATTTTCAATAAGAACAGTATTTGATGGATACTGCTGTCTGAATCGTTTTTCATTTAAATTAACATAATTATATATATATATATATAAAAAAAAAGCAATATATTCATCTGCCATTCTCACCGTGAATTTTGGAACATCACATATAATCCTGATATTATCAATTATTTTTAATTTACTTTTGCTCCAATAAAAATATAATTGGCTTGAGTCAATAACTGTTATTTTCATGACAAATATTCCAAAGTAACATATGAAAACCTTTTTTAAGATTGAAAATGAAAATCTGCAGTATATTTCACATTTTTCATCTATTGATTACATTGATATCTATATTGAAATTACTAATATATAATTGTATCAATCAAATTAAACTAAGATTAAAGTTAGAAGCAAGGTAATAACAGTTGCTTACTAAGCTAAAACAATTATAATTTGTGCATCCAGCATTTCAATTTTTCAGTTTTGTACAAATCCTCCAAGGAGATTGTAAGACAATACATTTGTGGCATACCTCCTTTAAGTTTTCATTTTTTTGTAACCCTCTGGTAATGCATCATTTTTATTTAAAAAAAAAACATGATCATAAATTATCATTTTTCTACAAGCAATACATTTAAAACTTTTGAATTCCTATAAAATTTTGAATGAGTTAGATAAGTATTTACATCAAAACCAAGTGTTGCACAATATAAACTGGACAGCAATCTATATTCTACTAATTGAAATCTTTTTACATGAAATGGTTTTATAAAATTACAGCAAGTGAAAATGAAAAACACTGAATATACATGAAGCAAATACACAGAAGTAAATTTGAAATCGAGTCTAACATTAAATGGATGTAACAATTTTTATTTGCTGATTAAAACATTCAAAACTCCAAACAATTATTCCAATAAAATGTATCTAGGGCAAAAACATGAAAAGAGGATTTAAAGTTCACAAAATTTGCATAAGCTTATTAAAAAGGTAATAAAATAAACCTCACAATAAAAAAGATAAACATCATAAAGACAGACTGTAAATATGTCAATATATACTTCATAATGAATATAATTTACATGCAGATTATTGAAACAAATTCACATAATGGGGGTAGTGTATAATATATATAAATACATATATTAACAATACTAGACAGAGATCAGGTATTATATACATTAGTGAATACATTTGATATAGCTTGTGAAACTAAAAAAAAAAATTGTGAGGAGAAAGACTTGAAAAATGAAATAAATTGTCAGATTACAAGTAAAATGCTGTAAAATTGGAAGTGTTTTTTTAAGTTTTCTAGACAAGAATGCACTTTTAAACTGGTGTGAAGTCCATTAAGTCATTTTTTCTCACCATGAAGGTTACATTTTTTTCCCGAGAAACATTAAGAAAACTCACTTGAGAAACAGATAAATAAATTAATAAATATGCATTATTTAGTGCTATTTTTCCTATATCAAAACAAAATCTGAATGAAATTTTACTTCTCTTGATGGAATTGAGTTAATGTAGTGTAACTGTTTTCCAACAATCGTATTTCACTTGTGAGCCGACAATTTTTCATTTGTATAGTTCTTAAATAATTACTCACAAAGTATAAAATTTGTAGCAAAAATTTACAGTTGAATATATGTCAGATTTTGGATTTTATAATTCCACTTCACTGAAGTCTGATCTCTATCCATTGCTACACTAATACATTTGTTACATTGATATACTTTTAAATAAAAAGGGACTTTTTTTTTGCAAATGTTTACGTTTCAGAACAGGTTATCACATTTTTACATTTATTTCTTGGACAGTAGTTTGCATAACAAAGTGTCATATTTATTAGGAAAGTTCAATATGACTATATATATACAGTAAATGTTGTATATACAAAACATAAAGTAAATGGTTCATTTCACACACAGTACAAAGTTAGGCATAAGGCCAAACAGCCAAGTATCTACAACAGAAGTCTAGTGAAAAATTTGTTTGAAAAAAATTTAACCTTAAAACACTTATAAATAAAATGTTATATACTTAATGTAATTCATAAATCATTATTCGGATCACAGAAGGTCTCAATATCGTTAAAACTTCGGTTACAGGCAAATGTAAAAGACGACTTTAGAATTGGATGAATGTGCTTCCAGCTGATAAATAAAAATAGTTTACTCAAAGTAAATATAAAAAAAAGGTAGTGAGTGCAATATTTCAGTAGGATGTTGAAAATTAGGAAAATCATATACTCATTAATGATAAGACATGTATAAAATGATTTCTAAGAAATATCTAAATAGGAAATAAAGTACAATTTTTATAAGCTTTAAAATGAAAATTTAACTTTATTTTTCCTTTTTAAAATTTTAATTTGAGGTGGTTTGTTATAATTGATACTTTAATCTCTCGTACAGACATTGTACTTATAGAGCACAATTGTAAAGTGAAGAACAGAAAGAAACAAATATAATTCTGAAGAAAATATATAAATCTGTTTTGTCAATGGAGATGAAAAATTTGAAAAACACTTCTGAGACAAAACTATTCAGACAAACCATTTTTCAAGATTTAACTTCATCTGAATTGTAATTCTACAAAAAGAATTGGGTTACATAAGGCTTACATATATAGCTAAGAATAAGTAGATAAAGTATCTAGAAAGCTCATACAGATTACAATTAGTATATTACAGTAAATGTATATTTATTTTAATGATTATACTATGATATAGAACATACAAACATGAAGATTAGCATAACAAAATGACAAAGTTATGAACTCTTGAAGAAAATGAAGCATGCAAATACAGAAAATAATACTTAAAAAGAAAAATGCAAGTTAAAATAACTATTAAAATTACATAGAAAAAGACTTACAGAATACATGTATTATGCAATAAAGCACCTTATCACCCCATACCTGAATGTATTTTTTAATATTTGACAATTGTAACTTCGTATAAAGCATGATAAATTTTAAAATATAAAACGATTGATATTTTTATCGCTTACAAAGAAAATTATCACTCATGCAAACATTTCATAAAATAGAAAGAAATCAAATCACTGTAGTATTTTCAAAAACTGTCTTGATAAAAATCTTTACAAAAAATACCCTCAATATCAGCATTTTGTTCACAGAAAAAGTTTAATACTCTAAATATTAAAGAAAAGGCACAGCAGAATACATGCTAGCTTTGAAAGACTATCTGTGAAAACAAAAGTAAATTTTTAATGAAACTAATTTTATTTAGCTTAAAATGTTTAAGCTTTGAAAAACATTGGGATTTTTATCAATAAAACAATAAAAGAGGTTTTAAATTAAATTTCAAAAGCCAATAGTATGTTAATGGTGTAATAACCTCCCATTTATTATTTCATACTTCCCCAATCAGAATTTGGTGAGAAATGCAAAAAGGGTTAGTTGCTTCAAAAGACATTTGCAATAAGCAGTGAGAAGGTTTGATAATTGTGGTTAGTCTTGTCCTATCAATGTGTGTATCTTGTCCTGGTCAATGTGTTGCCATCTAACAGACATAAAACAAACTGAGGTTATATTGATTACCTTGTAAGCACAAGGTAACAAATGTGAAAATTTCAAATATTGTTGAGAAATTCCATGCTGAAAGATAACAAGAATGTTTTGATTCGTGAAAAAAATATTTTTGGAATAATTCCCAAAATTCCAGCAATACAAATTGTTACTTTCTACCTTACGTAATTGATACAACAATTAAGAATAAATTTAATGATTGTACGACTTCTGAACAAATTTGAATACAAAGACAATTTATAACATAAATGTAAGTTTTAAATTTTAATACCTCAAATTTTATCTTAATATTCCATATTTAACACTACATCATTTAAAAACAAATTACAGTTAATTACACATATTATCCAACATTTTCATAAAACGATATCGTCATTACAAACTTATATAAATAACATACACGATAAATATTTACTCTATGGTAAGGATAATTAAGCAAACTAAGGTGAAATTGAAAATAACAGGAAATAAAATTCAGTATAAAAATGAAGAGATAAAGCTCATCATAAAAAAAGCTAATTGTTTCACAGGTCTTAAATACACAGTATACATTTCTTCCGATTAAGTTCAGTGTACTTAGATGTTGATGCAATCTCCATTCAACTACCTATTTGACAAACTGTCAATGTGTTGCTGTAAGACAAAAGAAAATGATTTCTTATTCACAGTCATTCGGATGGCACTAATTGAGTGGAACAGTTTCTCTGCGTCAATGTCTTCTGGGAGCTTTGTAAGAAACTGTGCTAAATGGATAAAATCCATCTCTAACAGTATATCCTCATACATTCTCAGGATACCTAAAGCACAAACATGGTATTCATAGTTAATAAACAATAATATTTTGCACTTCTGTTATGACTGAAATTATATTATCATCTTGCAATTTTTATGTAAAAAATGTTTCTTTTAAATGCTGATCAAATGTAATTTTTTTTTAAATGTATGTATTTTCTTACATTATTTCCTTTATTCTTGCATTGTGGTTAATAAATAAATTATAATACGTACAAAAATATAATAATGTCTACTTGAAATTAAAAAAAAAAAAAGTTTAATGGAACTGTTTTCCCACAGCTATCATTTTCTAGCTTACAATGTTTCACAGAAGTATTCAGCCACCTCATGTTACTAATGATTTTCATGTATTTTATAATACATGATAATGTACAATGTTACCTATTTGGTGTCAGCAGCGAAAATTATTACCAGAAAACTGTCTACCTAATGAAATAACCAGTTATATTAGGATTATTCATTACAGTATATGCAAGGTCAATAGTTAACAAAAAATGACACAAATATGATTATATCTTGTAAATACAGAGATGATTTCAGTAATGATTCGTAGAATTACCATTCCACAATTACATTAAAAAATCCATTTAAATAATCAATCGCACCTCAACGGATAGCATGGTAAACACATGATAAAAATGTAGTACTCATTCTCGAAAACCTACAATCAGTCATGGTGACTTACAGATGTATCATTCCTTCATATAGGATAGCACAAATAAAAAGACGTTGACCTTTGTAAACAATAACTGAATAAAGTGTGTGGGGGGGGGCAGTGAAGGCTCAGAGATGTTGAGATTTTATGATTATGAAAACATGTAAATACGTATGGCGAGTCCATGTCATTATTTAAAAGACAAAACAAGTGTTTATGAGTGTCAAGAGTCTCGCTTGCACGTCAGATTCAAGAGATTATACACAGCATCACAAAGATGAAAATGAGTAACAATTACGAAAAATTCAGTAGTAATGCTCGACATCTCGGCAAATATTTAGACCTTCACATTTCAATAGTAGGAGATTTTGCATGGAACTCAATGTAAGCAGTTTATTCTTATAAAAATTCGTGTAAAGGTTGGTAAAGGATTGGCTATTCAATTTAAAAATAAATACAAACAAAAATTAATTCTACAATGTTAATGAAATATCATTTTTTTTTTAATTTGGGAAATAAACTTCAATGAAGCCGAGCACAGAATGCAACCATCACACATAGCTTTATAAGGACTGAGCACAATGGCAGAACTTAGACATGTATTGGTGACAAAGTGCAATAAATTTAAGACGACTTTTAAATTTGAAAACCTTGAATATGAAAAGATATCTCTCTATATTAAAAAAAAGTTACCGCCGCCGCCGAAGAATTGAAATTTTTGTTGTTTAGCTCCATTCTTAGACGGTTTCCCGAGAAAGTACTGATCGGAAAAATATGAAATTAACATGCTTTGTTCTTCATCGTATTCCCTGGATAATTATTAAGATTTTTTTCCGATGCGGCTATTAGTTTAGGTTTTATTAAGTGTTAAAGTTGAAGAAGTGAAATTTCTTCCGCGAGTGAGCAAAACACATTCAAAATTTCAGTCTTTAGTCGTGAGTTTTTTTTTAAGAGTACCTCTCAACGTAAATTTTTGCAGCTCGTCGAGTTTTTTTTTAAATTTAAATGTGGTTCTTGATAATATTTTTTTGAAATTCGGGAAAAATCGGGACATTTTTGTTACTTTTTTTTAAAACTGCCGTATCTATATCTAATTACTATTAGTTTTTAATTTTTAAAATATCGCAGTATACCTCAGAATATACTCTTTCTTACGGTACTATTATTTTTGAAATCGGTTAATAATTAAATTGGATGCGATCAAAAGTTCGTGATACAAAATTCGGAATCTTCGGATATTTTCGCTACGTTTTGTTAAAACCGTTATGTCTACGGCAAAAACCATTATTTTTTAAATTTGAGAACATCACTGAATACACTACATTACACTCTTTCTTATGGTACAATTATTTTTCAAATTGGTTAATAAACAAAATCGATGCAATTAAAAGTAGGTCATACAATTTTCGGAACTTTCAGATCGTAACTTCCGATACAAAACTAAAATGGTCATATCTATATAGTATTACTGTTAGTTTTTAATTTTAAAAATATTGCAGTATACCTCACAATGTACTCTTTCTTACGGTACAATTATTTTTAAAATTGGTTCATAAATAAATTCGATGCAATCAAAAGTTGGTGACACAAATTTCGTATTTTTCAGTTCGCATAGCTGGTTCGGCAAACAGCAGTGGGTTGCATTTCCTACTATCGGGTTTGCCACATATCAAATTTATCGTAGCAACAATTGCCATAAAAACGATTTCTTTTTATTTGGCGAGGAAAAAGGCTCGCTTTTTTCCCTCTGTTCTCAAGACAGTTTACCGACAAAGTACAATCGTAAAGTTTTGATATTAACACTGTTTACTTAAAATTGTACAGGGAACAAGATACAGAAGATTTTTTACTGATGCGGCTATTAGTTTAGGGTGCATTAAGTGTTAAAGCAAAAAAAAGTGAAATCAATTGCGAAAGAAGTATTGGTTTGAGAAAGCAAACCAAACGGGATTGCGTAGCAATCCCCGGGGTCGGCGAGCGTAAGCGAGCAGGGCGCGAAGCCCTCGCTGTGACGTCATGTACCGGAAAGTGAAATCAGCATAATACGAATTATTCAGATAGTTTCACTCTGTTAAAGGAATGTTGGTTTGCGAAGCAAACCAAATGACATCTGTGAAAGGAGTGTTGGTTTGCGAAGCAAACCAAATGGGATTGCGCAGCAATCCCCGGGGGTTGGTGAGCGTAAGCGAGCAGGGGGCGGAGCCCCCTAGTGAATGAAAAAAAAGTTACCTAAGGCTGTTTTGACCAAAAACTCTTCACCGTCCCTGAGATAGACATCCCAAACTCTACATGCTACATCCAATGGCAAAGATTTGCTATACAGTGTATAGAGCCTAAAGAGAAAACAAGGATTCATTAAAAAATATATCTCCTTTAGATTCAAGGAATTGAAAATTTTTAAGCTCAACTTTACTAAGTATATGAGAGGATTTTTCAATGAAGACAGAGTCAGAAATAGAGGATTTTACTCCACGTTAATCAATGCTGTAGCTCAGTAGATATAGGAGTTACCTTAAAATGCAGCAAGGGACATCACTTCTACAACATATACATGGAAACTTGTTGTGGCATAAAAAACACAAGTGCTGTAGAAAATCAACCTTGCATAGAGAATATGAAAAATTTAATTTTTGCACAATTTATACAAATCTCTAGAGCCTTGATAGTAGGCAGGTATTTTCATTATTTTATGTCATGAATAAATTATTCTGGAGTTAGATTTCAGCAACTTATTTTTTGTCTAATATTGCTAATGTATTTATTTCTTCGTGACGCTTTTATTTACTCAATGTTTAGAAGTCCTTGGTTTAACACATGCAGTTGTAGAATACCGTTTTACGAAAATAATAAAATATAATGCATAAACACAAAAGATTTAAAAAAAAAAAAAAAACTGATAGCTAATTTTACGTTTGCAATTATTCAAAGATTTTTTTTTTAATTTTCACATACGACAAATTTTTAGTGTAAACAAACCAATGGAAGATGAGGATTTTACTTCCCAGTCACACAATGCATATATCTACCACTAGCCACTGCATGGATAGCCTGTGGTGTAACGTATTAAGCTGATGTAAAATTTTCCGCAGATTTCAAATCCGTTGAAGATATATTCAATCACAAATTTATTTATTTAAAGAAAATCATATTTTTCGGTATCAATCTGAACTAACATTTTCTGCAGATTTTAAATTCATTGAAATTTTTACTCTCATCTTTAATGGTCTAGGAGATAGAAAAAAGAACTTTGACTTCATTTAAAAGATTTATCATCTGGCTGAAAAATCTATCGCGCAAAGAAAAAAAATAATTTTCTTCGCGTTCTGCGGATGAAAAAAATTGGCATGGTTCCAAACCCTGACTGCAAGGTCGCATGAGTGGAAAAAGTTCTCCGCATTTGAAAAACCGATGGAGAATAAAACTATTAAATTCATTTAAAAATCTTCTAGATTGAATTTTAAAATCCGCCGCAACCCAAAAATTGCAAATAATTTTGACTACCTATGTGCCAAATCTCATTGCTGTAAGTGCCATAGAATCATCAGGATTTTGCGACCCCAAACAAACACTTTATTTTATAATAGTAGAGATTAAAAACACTAGCACCATTTGCATTTGCTATACAAAAAAAGCTTCTCATACAGTACAGAGCATCAAAATGGTATACCTTAAAATATAATAGTGTATACATATTTATTTTCAGATTTCTGAAGAGCTTTTGAAGATTTAATATAGCAGACACCTTTACACTCAACTATGCCACAGGAAACCAGAAGAATAATGTTATAAAAGTACTAAATAAATAGAGATGTGTACATACCAATCAACTAAATACAAATCTGGGCTTAGATTTTGCTTGGTGAATAAGCTAAAAAGTTTTGGTAAATTTTCTTTGAAATATTCTTCATAAACTGAATAGTATGCAGTCATCTGTAATAGTTAAAGATATTGTTACATTTCAAAAACAATAAGACATGAAAAATATTACTTTAAAACTTCAAAACATTTGAATAAGCCATTCCACACAATCATTATCATGCCAATTGTGGTAGGAGAGAAGCAAAAATAACAAAAGCTGATGAAATTTGTAAAATTGCACCAGATAACACTTTATGTAGCTTGTATAGTATGTCTCCTAAAATCTAATGGTAGGTGAGCAACAATTCAACTTCTTCTCAAGTTGATTATTTAGGATAGAGTTGTAAAAATTGTTTTAAAATACTCTCGTTAAAAATTAAGATAATTTACAGTGTTTATTTTCACAAAAAGTACTGAACCGAAGGTACTAATTCTACCACCAAAGAAGAATGAAAATATTCTGTGTCGAATACATAAGCGTACATGTGCGGAGGCGACCACACAGTAGATAATAAGTGTACAAGAGGTTTTCTTCAATTTGCATACTCATACTCCCCGGCAACATTTGCTGTGTTTCTCGCAAGAGTTGGTTACATTTTATAAGCTATAAGGTAAAGCGAATAGCCACAAATGTATGTATGATGGAATGAGATGGAGAATCGTCGGTAGATTGGAGGCAGTGCAATCACAAGTGCAGGTGGTTACAGAGCACCATGTAACGCCCAGTGTTACCTGCAATGTGTGGAAACAGTTTCAAGACACGATCCATATCAAGAAGACCGGGACTAGGTTGTCGAAGAGCCACAACGACTAATGAGGATCGTTATTTGGAACTTTTATTGTGTCGCCACAGGACTGCTACAGCTTCAAGTGAGCTGCATGCTGCCACTGGAACCCAAGTTTCACGGATTACTGTTGCCCGAAGGCTTCATGAGAGAAGGCTTTATGCCAGAAGACCCGCTGTTTGCGTCCTACTCACTGCAGCACACAAGAGAACGCGTTTAGCATGGTGCAGACAACATCAGTCTTGGACCAGACTTCAATGGAGCACCGTGCTCATCACAGATGAGTCGAGATTCAGCTTGGACACTGATTTTTGACCATCCCTCCCACATCAGGGAAATGGACCACTATGGTGGTGGAATTGTCATGGTCTGGGCAGGCATATGTTGAATGGCTGCACACGGCACCCCTCCATGTTTTTGATAGAGGGTCCCTGACTGCTATGAGGTATAGAGATCTTAGAGCCCTATGTTCGACTTTTCGGGTGGGGGGTAGTCGACCCTCGGTTTCTGTTCATGTACGGCAACACTCGTCCACATCGGGCTCACCTGGTCGACGTTTATCTGAAAAGTGAGAATATTTGGCGCATGGATTGGCCAGCCAGATCCCCTGACCTAAACCCTATAGAACATATATGGGACACTTTTGGGAGGGCAATTGCATCTCGCCTCCCCCTTCCGAGAACTGAAAACTGCTTTGCTGCAGGAATGGGACTAACTGCCACAGGAACTTCTTAACTGCCTTGTGTTCAGTATGCCGTCGCGCTGTGCAACCTGTCTGACTATGAGAGGGGACCGTACCCCATATTAGACTCATTTTTGGTTGGATCTCGCAACGTGGATTCTGGACATTCCTGCACTGGTGAGCTTTAATGACAATCATGAGTATGTACCAAAACTATTATGTGGTACATCTCTTTCTCTGCTATAACTGTACATGCGTACCAAATTTCATGAAAATCTGTCCAATATTTTTTTCAGAAATACTACAGAATGTGCATATTTTCTTAATTTTGGATATGAGTGTATATAACTTTTAAACTAAAACCAAATTGCAATAGCCATTTTGCAAATGTGTTTAATTCCATTAATTTTCTTACATAATTTTTTTTTTCAAATATTTTATTTCTAGTGATAGATATTAGTCATGTTCTGTCACATACATATTTGAATCATTGAATTAAAAAAAAACGAATGGTATTCTAGTGTTGTGTGAATTTAGTAAAAAAAACCTATTTCTTAGTTTTAGAAACCTAAAGGAGACAAAAACAATTTTAGATTATGCATAAAAAATAAAACTATAAAATGATTACCATTTTTTGTTCGATTCTAAAGAATGACAGTTGACATTGGCGATTTAGCAAATTGCAAAAGCAAGTAAAGGTGTCTACAGCATCCATATTTAAGAGTAACATGGCAGCTAAAAATGACATTCCCTGCACCTGAAATATAAGAATTTTTTAAATATTTAAAATTAATGATCTATTGAAGAAGTTAGAAGCAATTTTGTTTTTGTTTCCTTCTTGCTGATGATAATAATTTAGCAGATATATCTTATACTCCTAATTAATCACATGCATTTCTTTTCCTACGTAATGAAGTGTGTAAAGTTTTGTAATTTGACTTTAAAATTGAATAAAGGGAACAATACAAATTTTTTTTTTGTAGAATACATGTCAAATTGCATGAAACACAGGTCCACTAAATAGTTACAATCACAGGATCCAAAAGCAAAATTACAAAGGGTAATTTTTAAAATAAAATTTGTTTTTAGTTCAGTCAGCATTTGAAAATAAACGTCTTTTATTCATTGTATTCAAATTTTTTCCAAAAATTTATATTAGTTATAAAGTTTAAACTAAACCATTAGATTGTTTAAATGATTTTGGTGTGCAGTTTCTAGAATTGAATTAATCAGCCATTAACCCTTCTTTGCATGATTTTTTTCTTTATTGGTGAAATAAATCAAGGTGATATAATTCATGTTCAAAATTACAGGAAAAATGGTTGAAAAAATCTTAGTATATATTTATAGTATAAATTTAGCAAAAAACAATATGATGGTATCATGTGGTATTTTTTTTAATTAAACGCAAACTTTTTCAGAAATTGCTCTAAAAATAACAGAAACACATGTTACAAACCTTTCTTCCACTCATTTTCACATATTTAGCAATAGAAACTCAAATATAATAAAACAAAATTAAAAACGAAATCATACGTTTATTGCAACTACAACAAACAGCGAAATGACAACTTCAAGCTCGTTTTACTGATAGTGACACTTGCTTATTTTTGACAGCGATGTTTTTTTTTATGCAATGGACATTAAAAAGGTATCCAGACACGATCAACTTAAAGTGAACTTGTTCTTTTATATAATTTTTGGGCATTCAATGTTATGATGGAAATTTCCACCATTATGCAAAGAAGGGTTAATAAACATGAGACCTCAGACATAGGACAAATTTAGATTTTTCTAAACTTTTGCATAAAGTACTTTTTGAAACAACTTATCAAACCTCTCTCTTACAATTTTGGTGACAGATGTATTAAATATTTTCAGATTCTGTTTTAAATTTTTTTTAAATGTAATTAATTTTGTGATTTGTTACTGTTGCAACCTGACCAGCCTTTTGGCACAGAAGCCTTCCTGAGTTATTTCCCAAGCCAGCACCAGTGGTCCTGTGTTTCTCATTGATGTGGCACCACGATCGCGAGGAGTTTATGGCAGACGCTTATGGGATTGCTTCAAGTTAGGAACATTAAAAACTTTAGAGAACTTTCTCAGGGTGGCAACAAAATCCTTGAAAAAAAGTTCCGACATTTCCATGATTTCCCTGATAGTGTCAAAAAAATTTCCCTGATTTTACAATTCCTTTAAGAAATGTTGTGATCCCTAACTGGTATGGATATACGGTATCCAACAACAATATTTTTAAATATTCAGGGTCAGATGGGGTAAAAGGATCATTTTTCACAAATACTTCGTATTTTTCTATTCAAATATTTTAATCGTTATTGTAATGGTTGAAACCTTTAATGTAACTCTTACAATAGCAATTGAAAAAACTGGAGAAAAAATACAAAATATTTTGATTATGAACTTTTTACACCTGACCCTACACCTGATACATCAAAATCAAATGCAAATATACATAAAAAAAAATTGGTACAGACTCACTCTACATTTATAGCAGTGGTAACAGTCTTGACGTTTTTTTTTTTTGGCACACTTGTATGTAGCGAGTTATGGTAGGTTAAATGCAACCCATCTATATTATGGTTTCTATGGTAACCTCAGCAGGCGGAAAGTTTAACACTAGAAGCGCCGTTTGGGTCATTTTGACCCTTTTACCAATTTCCCATGTTTTATTTGACCATACAGTTGAACATCGTTGCTCATATTTTTTTACTTTTCTTAAAATGCTTCCAAGTGTACTGTGACAATTTTTCATATTTTTATGTCATTAAATTAAATAATCTCAGAAATACCTAAAACAGCCAAAAGGGGTCATTTTGACCCTCATAAGAAAACTGACCGATTTTCAAGTGAATGTCTCTTTTGAATTCCTGTTGCCTCATTTTTGTTTTCTGCACATGGGGAAACCAGCACCGGAAAATTTAGTTCGATTGCGATGACTATCGCGACAGTTAGCGGGTTCTTTCTAAGCACTCTTACTGTTCTCTGAAATGCACTTGCATTCAAGAAGCGCTGGTGTGCTACAGAACTTTTGGAGTGAAACCAGTCCTGCTAGTCCTAGTATCGTGAACGAAACTCAATGTCACTTTCCACAGTTGTGTTATCAGCGTTTTTGATTTCGACTAGTATGGAAACATTTTTCCTTATGAACAATGTCCAGAGTATAGACAGGAAGTCCTTACCGTCCTGATTCAGATATCAGTGATTCACACATATCTATATAGAGAGATCTGTGTGTATCAAAAGAATGTCACTATTCTTAGCACCATGCACACAAATGTGCTTGCCTACAGTGTAAAGAAGCCAAACACTGTCGTTTACTACAACCATACTAAATGTGGCATATATGTAGATCAGATGCTAAGGAAATATACTTGGAACTCGTATGTGGCCTCTTCATGTTTTTTATAATGTCCTTGACATTGCTTCACTGCTTAGTTCGGTCAAAAATTAGTTCTTACCCAACTTTCAAGGAATCCCCAGGCTCCAAAATTTTACATTGAGAATTTATTCCTGCACTCGTGGAAGAGCTACGAATGGTGCTTTGAGCAGTAAATGCCCCCAATTGTTCAAGCACAGACCTCAAAACGAAAGAAATGTGCCTCTAAACATTGCAAGGGACAGAATAAGACTTCTGCGTAAGGGATGTCAGAAACCAAACTATATATATAATTCTCTTACGTCGCACGCAAAAAAGACGTTATTTGTTATCGCATTTTGGCAACATTGTACGGTTGTTTATTCACTACGTAGCCTCGTGCCTCAATTGAATTGATAGCGTTATCGGTTGAAATTTTATTGAAAACTAAAATGAATTTTAGTCGAGCTGTTGCAGTTTATAATTAGAAATCAAAGAAAGCGGAGGATCTTTTCAGGGCCATTTAAAAAACGGCCCTTTTCAATGCCAACCATTATAGTTCAACAAGACGCTTGCACTACAACTGTCAACAGCAAACTCAATGAAAAAGTGTGGGTGACTCGAGAGTGCTGGAAATGTACACACAAACAACATGTTGGGTATTCAATTTCCAAAGCAGCGCTCACATTTCGACTCAAAATTTGTTCAAAGTTTTTATTTGAATTCTGATATCAGGGTACTGTATATATATATATTTTTCTGTAATATAGCAAATTTAGATTTGAAAAATATTTTTTCTTCAATATGATATTTTGTAAACAATCCCTTCTGCTAGGACACACGTCTTCATGGATGCGAGCGAAGCGAGCATCGGTTCGCGCAGCGAACCAATGAGGATTACAAAGCAATCCTAAGGGGGTTGGCGAGCGTTAGCGAGCAGGTGGCGGGCCCCCTAGTTTGTGATAAATATGTTGATGTAGCTGTCAAGGGTTCATATTGTTACACCTGCGCAAATGTCTATTGAACTTTGGAACACATTGTGTTTATTTATAGTTTATGTTTTTTGTAATCTTTCTTTGTCACATTCTACTGTTAAAGAATATTGTGTAATATTATAGATTACATTATATATTGTCATGTATTACCATTTTTTATTGTCATTTCAACTGAATAACTTTTTAAGCAAAAAAAAAAAATTAACTTAAAAAAAAAAAAATGTATAAAAACTCTTATTGTATTGTAATTTAAACATCCTTCATCAATTACAAAAAAGTTAGGTTGACATGACTTACATTTTTTATGAGGGTCAAATTGACCCCCAAACGGCAGATTTAGGCAAGTCCAAAATTCGTCTGTTCTAGAGTTAAATTTTCATTTTGAATATTCTGGAAAGTTTTTTTCACATCCGTTAAACTGGCTTAGAAATTTCATTGGTTCATTTGAAATAATTATTTCCTTAACAACTTTAGAAGAGTGCCAAAAACACGCTAAGGCCGTTACCAACTCTTAAAACGTAGAATGAAGCTGTACAAAAATGTAATTGCAAGCAAAAATATAAATTTAATGCACAAAAAGACATCATTAGTTATTCAAATTTCAAACTGTATACCGCCTCATGGCAACGAGCCGCTCTGGCCACGAAAACCACAGTGGCGGTTTTCTCAGTGTTAGAAAATTACGACACTAGTGTTCTTTATTTGAATTACAATTTCAGCAAATACGATTTATTAGATTCTCAAAAGTACTCGTAATCCCTCATCCCTAAATAGGACAAATCATAATAGTTGCCATTTAAAGTATCAAAATTTTATAAATTCCCCGACTTTTTGTGAAATTTGGAAATTTTTCCCGAGATTTCCAGAAATAAAGTTCCCTGATTTCCCGGTTCTGTAACCACCCTGTTTCTATGCCTTTTAACATGTCAGGAGATATATGAAAGTAGCAATAGGAAGCAGATAAAAGGACTGGTAGTTTTTAAACATTGACGATCTGCTATAGTAACTGTCCTAATTGATCATTTGAAGTATATTCATTTGGAACAAGTTCATGCAATGTATCATTATAAATAGAATAAATTAAGATAAGGAATTTTTGATTAACTTCTACTTTACTTTTATTTAAGAAAATAGATTATAAAAGAAACATTTAATAAGTGAGAATTGATGGTACAAAAAACACACTATATGCAAATTATTAGATCACACTTCTACTGAATCAAACTTTACTTACGTATCCAATATCTGGTCTGTATATCACATATGCACCTAAAATGCCTTCTAATGTATTATGATATGGTCCTCCCTGTAAAAATGTAAGATATTTACATTTTCTAATACAAAAGACAGTTATTGCTAGTCGGCATTGATGGATGTCATACAGAAAATTGCCAAGAATGTCATTTTACAAAAATATAAAAGCAATCTCCAAATTAAATTTTTTTTTTAAACCTATCCTTTTTTTATGACCTCTTAGAATATCAAGTTGGTTTTAATGAATTACAGATCATAAAATTTTTTCACTTCATCTGTTTAATTGCTAGTGGTTTACTCAGGATCGTAATTCTGTAATTTCCCATCAGCATTCTATGTACAAGTAATAATTCATCTAAGCAATAAGATATCTGCTGCATGATCACTCGGTTTTGACTGTAGGATTAGGGTTTTTTTGATATTTTAGAATGCAAGTAGTAAGGAAGTGATCTTTTAAACAAGTAAAGATCCACTGCAAATACATTTCTTTTACAGGTGTACAAAATACAAATAAAAAAATAAATAAAACATAATCCATAGTTTGATTATGTTCAGCTAAAAAATTGAGCTTTCAAAAAGAAATATTAAAATGATCTATGGGTCATGTTTATAATTAAAAGTACAAATTCCTATTGTTTCCTTTTAGATTTGCTGATTTGAACTCACTCCATAGCTTTGCTCAGACTGTTTTGAATCAAACTAGTGCGTTTAGACAAATTATACATTGGAGATTAGATATCAATTTAGATAGCAAGTATATATGCCAAAGATCAGAATTCATACCTTGGCCTAGCATGTTGAACATACAGCCTAGAAAATACTTAGGTTAAACCAGCCAAAACTGAAAATTGATGGCTTTGAAATTTCTTTAAAAATTTCATTTAACATATGAATTTCCTAATTGAAATGAACCTGTCTTTTCACATTACAATGTTGAGAAAATACAAAAAGCTTGCAGCATTACTGAAAAAGGTGCAATTAGATATTCAGTTTTTTCACTTATGGTAAGAAATTTATTTCCCTTCCTCCAATTTCAATAATCCTGACCAGGGTGTCAAGATTTAAATCAACGATTAAAATCATGATTTTAATCAAATGATTTTTTTTTTAAATCACAACCAATCTTACGTTTTTTATAACTAAGTAAATACACCCTAGAAAAATCACAGAATTTGTCAAATGCTTTGAACTTTTTGTACTCATGGTGATTTCAGCACTAATAGCTACTGCTCGTACTGATGAGCTTTTAAAAAAATGTTTGGCCCTGGACACTTGCAAATAATCTGAGGTGTCTATGGACTAAGTAATCTGTTGGGTGTTGAGTCAGGGATTCTGCCAAACAGTAAAGTAAAAAATAAGTTGACATCTATTTGAAAGTTTTTACAGTGTTCATGCATAATTTTATGTTACTAACAATAAAGCAGTAGGCCTACATCTACGTAAATGTCAAGACAGCCAAAGAAAATTCCCACAAACTACTTGTTACACCCCTTCAATTGATTGACCAATGGCTTAGCTTTAGTCAGTTTTCAAGTACTTTTTTTTAATTGAGACATAAATACAAAATAACACAATTAATGTGATTAATAATTTATTAAATAAAAAATTCAACTGAGCTTTCTATTTGAAAGGATGAAAGTTTAAACACTATGAACATATTTTATTTTGCAAAATGCACCCTGTAACTGTCACCTTTCACTTTAAGAGTAGTGAGACATAACAAATATTTATTTAATCAGACTAATTTAGGTCTCACTTACACTTACTGATACATTTTTTAACATGATGATGTTAATTTACTCAAAAAAAACTATGTAGGATGTCAACTTGTGTTTCAAAGTTAAACAAATGTTTTAGCTTTTGCTCTTGTTTCGAAAATTCATTTTTTAAAAGTATTACCATGTAACACACAATGATTTTTAGTAAAATAAATATTAATTTACCATACCACAAATTCTGATTGTTTACTTAAATAAATATTGGTTTACATGTCATGTCAGAAACTCAATTTTTTATTTAACAAATTTATAGGCCCTACAGAAATTTAAATAAAAAATCCGATTTTTGATTTAAATCAAATAAATCCGATTAATTAAAATTTTCCACAATTATAGAATCACTTAACTTGCCCATATCTCTGGATGAAATTGCTTGATCGAAATAAATTCGAACTTATTTTGTGGATAAATTAATGGATTACAATACCTTCTGAGATTCAAGGTAATTAAATTTGAACTTTGACCTTGAATTATAAAAAGTATGTTTTTTCTAAAAATTCTGGAAATTTCAAGATTGAATGGGTTTATAATAAAAAAAATTGAAGTCAATAGAATGATTTAATCAGTAATCATAAACACCATTATTGTCTAACAAATTGTCTACTTGGGCTGGTATAGTCTATTTTGTAGATACAACCCTTCTAATGATTTTTTTTTACAGTATTACAATCAGACTTTTGACCTTGAATTATAGAAAGCATTTTCTTTTCCAAAAAATAATTGTTGAAATTAGGTTACACATCTTTGCTTTCTGAAAGTTTTAATGTTAGACATACATGGGTTCACAGAAAATATATTCTAAGTAAATAGAATCATGTAAACAAAACCCATAAACATCTTTATAATTTGCCGGGATTGTTCAAGAGAATATGTTGAAAATTGGCTTATTTTGCATATAAATTTATAACCCTTCTACAAACAAAATAAGTCCTACTTTAGTCTAATTTGAGGAATTAGATATGGATATATGGACAAATTAGTAATTCAAGAATCATGAAAAATTCCCCAATTCTTCAAATTTAAAATTAATCTATATATAATTCTCTTACGTGGCTCACGAAAAAGACGTTATTTGTAATCGCGTTTTGGCAACATTGTACGATTGTTTGTTTATCGCGAAGTCTCGCGCATCGATTTAATTTATAGCGTTATCGGATGAAATTTTATTGAAAAAAAAAAAGGAAATTTTAATGAGCTGTTGCAGTTAGTTTATAATATAAATCAAAGAAAGCGGAGGATCTTTTCAGGGCCATTTAAAAAACGGTCCTTTTCAGGGCCAACAATTATAGTTCAACAAGACGCTTGCACTACAACTTTCGGCAACAAACTCAATGAAAAAGTGTGGGTCGTTTGAGTGCTGGGAAAATGTACACACAAACAACATGCTGGGTATTCAATTTCCAGAGCAACGCTCACATTTCGAGTCAAAATTTGCACAAAGTTTTCATTTGAATTCTGATTTTAGAGATACTGTATATATTTTTTCTGTAATACAGCAAATTTAGATTTGAAAAACATTTTTTTGGTAACATATTTTGTAAACAATCCCTTCTTCTAGGACACATGTCTTCATTGAGGCAAGCGAAGCGAGCATAGGTTCGCGCAGCGAACCAATGAGGATTGCGAAGCAATCCTCCGGGGGTTGGCGAGCGTAAGCGAGCAGGGGGCAGGCCCCCTGTATAAATAAAAAACAGTTACAAGAAGGAAGTTAAGATTTCTGCCATTTTTCATAAGTAGCATCTACAACGCATTCTTGTCTTTTCGGGGAAAAAAAAAGCATATATCAGAAATGCTCCTTATTTTCTACCTTTTTTAATGCTTAACATAATAAAAACAATACTACCAACTAACATAATTTTTGTCCCCAAGAACTCACAGAAATTTCTATTTTAGAAAGGAAAAATTTGATAGTAAATATGTTAATATTTTGGCAGTTATGACCTCAGAACCACAAAGTTGTTATGCTTTTAACATGGAGAATGTGCATAGATACAAGAATCTCAAAGAATTAAGTTTAACCAAACAAATTTAAATCATAAATGTAAAAAATTTACGACAGAAGTGGTCCTTTTTGCAATACCTCCTGAAATATTCCAAGTTGCGGAAAAGTTCTTGACACATCTAGTTTAATAAAGTCTGCTGCATTCTCATTTACTTCTTCAGAATCTGAAAAATTATTATATCATTGAAAAAATTCAGTGATTTCATTTAACAAAACACAAGTTGAAACATTAAAAATGCATGAATAAATTTGTAAAAATAACTCAAATGTATGCATTTTATTTCAAAATAAATTAAATACTTCAATTCATTAAAATGCGATAATTATGCTTTATACTAATTTGAAAATTATAGAAATAGATTAGGTATGTCAAATGTGTATCAAGACAATATCAGCACCATGTACTTGACAATTTGTTTTGCTAACACAAGGTGCTTTCCAATGCATTTTTGGTCCCTTAACCCTCTGTACCTGTACACATTTTAAGACCATATCATCAAAAACACAAAATGGCCGAGTATCATTAGTACAATCACCAACAAATTTTTTCCCCACATACTACTTATTTTACACCTCATCAGGGGACCCACACACCAGGTCTGAAACCCCCCTGTTTTTATGAGGGGGGGAGGTCATACATACTGTGGTATTTTCAAATTGAAAGTCAAATTTGGAATTAAGACATGTTTGTGAATGCTGATGTTTGGCATCTAATATATAACATTTTTTAACCTTGCAAGAAAAACGAGAACAGAAAGAAATTGAAAAAAAAAAAAAATTATCCATACACATAAGAACACTTTTATTTAATGAATCATAGGGAAAAATTAAAACAATGTTAAACTATAATAGAACTTGGAAAACATTTTTCTGTTAGATCAAACACATTATTCTAAGAATAAGTTTAAAGTCAATATTTTTTGAATAAATGTTTTTAAAAAAAGCTATTTATTTTGTTTATTTCACTCCTATGTCTTATTTCAAAGCTTTTGCGACCGGAATACAATGGGTTCTGTTTTTTCTGTTGTACTATTAGCATTTGT
Organism: Metellina segmentata; assembly: GCA_947359465.1. Lineage (NCBI taxonomy): Eukaryota > Metazoa > Arthropoda > Arachnida > Araneae > Tetragnathidae > Metellina > Metellina segmentata. Next base: position 53,965,906 of record OX375873.1, on the reverse strand, counting down.
AATTATTTACTTTAGTTTTAAAAGTTACTATACTTTAGTTTTTATTTTAATATTTTGAAATTCAAAATAAACATGTAATCAAATTATTTACACTTTGTTTGTATAATATTTTTCTTTTATAACTTTTACCCACCCCTGCTCCTTAGTCACCCCCCACAATTGAAATTGCAAAAAATAACTTACACTATACCTATAAATTCATTTTCAGTATTAAAAAAAAAAAAAACTTGATTATTTTTTTATCAGTTTTTCTGAAATAAACTCATGTTTTAAGGGGTTAATGCTTTTTGGGCAGATTACATGATGGACATTGACACTTCAATTGTAGATTCTAAGATATTCACACTACTTGAATTCAAGAATTAGGACACAAAAAAAGCATGGGATACTTCCTAACCTTGTATTAGAAATCCGTGAACTCTCATTCTAAAAGACCAAAAGGGACTGAAACTGATTTTCCCAATGAGGGAAAACGTAAAAGTCAGCTTCTAACATCCCATTTTTATGGTATACACTTTTCAAATTTTATCCAATGTCCAAAATTTGTCATACTCCAGGGCATATCCCTATTTCTCGACTACCAGTTGAAGGATGTGATTTTGCATGCAAGAGCTGATATGGGTAAGAACTCAATTTTTCACTCAATCTGTCTCTAAGGCTTCAAATCCCCTTAAACTACAATTTGCAAACAGCAACTAATAAATGCGAATCCAAAAAACATGGCAGCAAAATGTTTAAGGGCAATAATTGATCTTTAAATTAAATACATATATACAATTTTGTATTCACATACCATCGCCACTTTCACAGGATGTAACGTCTGTTGTCACCCAAATTTTTTCTTTAGATCGTGCAGTACAAATATCGAACAATTCTTGTGTGATGTTCAAGTCATTGCCAATGGCTAGTTTCCATACACGGCCTCGAATACTTGGAGGAAGCCCCTTCCACCACAAATCTCTGGTTTTCCTGTTGTCTTTGCTAAAATTAATAACAAACATTCTCATTCAAGAAATACTATAAAGAATAGTTTTAAAGAAAGCTTTTTTAAATTTGAAAATGCAATATTACAGCTTGGTATTCAAAAACAGTGATCAATACAAATTGGGTACTATCTCAATGTATTAAAAAAGCTTAGCCACCACAGCAAGATTGAAAATTCGCTTTTTTTTCGGTTGATTCTTAAGACGGTTTCCTGAGAAAGTACAGATCAGAAAATTATGAAGTTAACATGGTCTGTTTAAAATCATACAGGGAACAAAATAAAGATTTTTTTTCCCGATGCGGCTATTAGTTTAGGGTGCATTAAGTGTCAAAGTCGAAATTTCTATCGCAAGTGAGCAAAATACATAAAAATTTTCAGTCATCAGCTGTGAGTTTTTATAGAGTACCACCAGACGTAATTTTGCATTTCGCTGAGTTTTTTTAGAAACGTCAATTTAATTCCCAATATTTTTTTTTTGAAATTTGGGAAAAATCAAGACATTTTTGTTATTTTTTTGTTAAAACTGCCATATCTATAGCTTATTACCAGGGTGTAAAAAAATCAATTAATTAGATTTTTTTTTATTTAAATCTGATTAATTTGATTTAAATCAGATTTTTTTTAAATTTAATTTTCTGCAGGCCCTATACACTGTTTTTATAATAATTATATATAAATTTGTTGAATAAAAAATTGAGTTTGTGACATGACATGTAAACCAATATTTATTTTAAGTAAATAGAATTTGTGACATGGTAAATCAATATTTACTTAACATTGTTTAACTTTAAAACACAAGTTGACATCCTACATAGCTTTTCGATAGAAAATTACATCATCATGTTAATAAATTTATCAGTAAGTGTAAGTGACAGACCTAAACTATAGTCTGAGAAGTAGAATAGAGGACAGAAATAATCAGACTATAGTAAATTCTGATAAAAAACTGCCGAGCAGCAATAATAAATGGATTTTCACTTAGTTTTAATTCATATTGGATCTTTCTTTTTTTCCTGCTGACATTTTAATGGCTGTGTGTGAAAATGTATATTTTTACTCTTTAATCTCTATTGCACACCACAAGAAAAAGCTAACACAGGGGTTCCCAAACTTATCCAAGTGGTGGCACCCTTAAGAGAATTATAATTTTCTCACGGCACCCTTGTCGTCATGTAATATTTATCTGTGGTATATTATTACATATATATATATACATATATATATTTCATATTTGCATACCACTTTGATGGTAATGGTAATGGTAATTTTAGTTAACGTCGTACTAGAGCAACACAACGGGCTATTGACGACGGTCCGGGATCAGTCCCTTAAGGGAAAGATCCGAGGACAACACCTCGTAATTTTGAACCACGGTCAGATGACGAAGCAACACCTGGCATACCACTTTGAAAAAGAAATTATAGAAGTAAGAACACAATTAATACAACTAGTATTTAAAATTCACACACAAGCACTTTTCATTTTACTTAATAAGAAAATATAGGTTGGTGAAAATATAAATCAAACAAATAAAATTACCTTCATCATGCTCTTGGTTGGGGAGTGAACCGATTTTTGATGAGTGACTTTAACCCTTTTTTCTGTTGCTTAGATTGAACGTTATGGGCACTTCGCAGCATACCCTCATCTCTCTACGTGGCACCCCAGGGCACACACTTTGGGAACCCCTGAGCTTACTGACAAATGCCTCAAAAACTTTACTTCCCACTTGTGTTTTTTTAAGCTAATAAAATCAGTCATCCCTTTAGTTTATAATTTTGAATCAAACTGTGTTGTATACTTCCTTTAAGTGTTTATATTATGAGTGATGTTAATCTGGAATGTTAATACATTACTCTTCCTGGCATTTTGATTTATGTCATGTGTATTTACTTTACTGTTTCCAGTATATTGTATATTCTAAGTTACAACTAGCTGTTGCAATCTTTTATAATATGCAGTAACTGACCCAGTTCCCTCTGAGCTGGGTATAGCCATTAGTGCTGAAATCACCATGAGTGCAGAAAAATTATAGCATTTGACCACAACTGTGATTTTCCCTATGGCGTATTTACTTAGTTCTAAAAATGTAAGATCAGTTTGATTTAAATCAGTGATTTAAAAAAAATAATTATTTGATTAAAATCATGATTTTAATCAAATGATTTAAATCTTGATACCCTGCTTATTACTATTAGTTTTTAAATTTGAAAACATCATTCAAAACACCAGAATGTACTCTTTCTTGTGGCATAATTATTTTTTAAATTGTTTAATAAATAAATCTGATGTAATTAAAAGTTGTTGAGTATTTACGAGCAGGGGGCGAAGCCCTTGCTGTGACGTCATGGACAGTAAAGTCAAATCAGGATTATTCGAATTATTAAGATAGTTTCGACGCTGCAGTAGATTGACTCTGCGAAAGGAGTGTTGGTTTGTAAAGCAATCCCTGGGGGTTGGTGAGCATGCAGGGGGCAGAGCCCCCTAGCTTAGGGAAAAAAATTTAGACAGGTTAACGTATCATTTGTAGATAAGTGTTATGAACCAATCAATTTAATCTTGTTAGTCCTTTTATTTGTTAACTTTTATTCCTTTAATGTTCAGATATAGATGCTTCCCCTAAAGCTGCATGAAAGTATCTTACACACATGTATATAACTGATATACATGTGTGTATTTGATACACATTTAATTTTAACTCATCATTTGTACAACATGTAAGGATACAAAAAATGTAGTTCAATATGTACCTTTCAGATTTTAAGAGGAGCTACACATATCTCACACCTATGTGCACCAACAGAAGGTTAACAATTTAATTTTCATCATGATGGTTTTTACTGCTTTCATGTATTGCATTTACAAATTAAGCTTTACAGAACATTAAATCTGCCATAGTTAGTACATACACAGTAGTCCAGCTAGGCAAAATGTCTTCATTCCATGTTTTTGTAGCATTAATCAATTGTTCTTCTAGTTTCTGCTGCTGATATGCTTGCTTCTTTCTATACTTAGCATCTTGCAATTCTAAAATAGAATAAGATATATCCATCCATAAATAGATTACAATCTTGAAATTCATAAATTTAGTCTAAAACTCAACTATGTCCAGAAATGAAAATATCACAATGTGATATGAAACATTCAGTTTCCATTAACACTTTTTAATCTTTAAATCATTATTCAAACCCAGCCTACTTGCTAGATAGAAATTCACTACACAAAATTCACTAAGACAAGATGATTCTAAGCTGCTTTTTATAATGAAAAAGTGGAAAGTTTGAGAACTAGCCAAAATAAATTTAGTAATTTTGAATTAGTTAAAACTTATCCTAATTTCAAACTTCCGCGGTTGATACAAATCTATCAATACAAGTCAGAAAATAATACCTTTTTTTCGAGCCCCCTTTATCATTTCTTCATACAATTGCTTATGCTTTATTTCTTCTTCGACAGATTTAGCAGGCAAATTACTGTAAAAAAGTAGTATGTTAGTAAGGGTAGCAACATTAAATATTTTAAAGAACTATAACTATCTCTAATATAACAAAGGTAAGTGTTTGTCTGTTTTCTGCACGCCAAGTCCGGACGAATCTATGGCACATACATAAATGGGATTTGGAACACAGATAATCCTAATTTTTTGCAATTTTTGGGTCGCAATGAATTTTAAAATTCAATCTAGAACATTAATAAATTAATTTAATAGTTTTTACACTGTTCTTTCTTCCCCAGGAATGTGTAGTCAATCGACCCTCAAATGAAGAAGCACCAAAATTTAGACTTTTCTCCCTGACGTCAGGATTTGGAAACCTGCCAAGTTATTTTCACCTTCCGTCTTGAATGGTAGCAAACAGATTCGAATGACCTTCGTTTGATTCAAGATTAATTCATTTTGATTTCCTGAGAAACGAATTCGAGTGAAGAAAAAGAAATTATAAAAGTTATCACTAGCGTTCTTCAGTGCTTTTTTAGTTCTCAGGGATCATTAAAGATAGAATAAAAAGTTTAACGGATTTGAAATCTGCAGAAAATTTTACACCATGTAGTACCTTATACGTTTAACTTTCTTTTAATAAATAATTTTTCAATTAAATATTTATATTTTTTGGTTTGCGAAGCAAACCAACACCATGGACAATGTGACCCCCAGGAAAAGTATTGTCACAGACAACTTCGTTATGGCTGTTATCCAATAGGCTTCGAATTCCCATTTGGTTTGCGAAGCAAACAAACTCCACAGGCAATGCTGCTATTTAATAGGCTACGAATTCGCATTTGGTTATCAAAGCAAACCAATAACCCCACAAAAGCCACTGGCACAGCTAATGCCAGGCTAGCTATGCAGTGGCTAGTAGCAGAATATAAAGATGTACAAAAATAATTTGGTGTGCAGTCCTGAAACAAAGTTCCATTTGTCCCATTAAAGCTGGCATTATCAAATAGCCTTTGCACAATTTCAGGGCTCCTAACAGGTTTCAAAGTCTAAAAAAGTGACAAATTGAACCAAAAAGTGACTAATCAAGCAGAAAAAAAAAGTGACTAATCAAGCAAAAAAAAAAAGTGACAAATAACAATAATGCTAAACATATTCAAGTATAAAGATAGAAAAGAAAAAGATCATCCCAAGTCACCCCTATCTTTTCCTTTTCTTTCGTTAGAAAGATATTTTTATTTTCTTCATTTAAAAAGTACATCATTTTAAAATATTAACATAAGAAAATCGTAATTATGATTCTTTAATTCAAATAATTTTTGACACAGCTTGAAGAATTTCTTCCTTTTCTTTAAAAGATTATGTCTCATTTTTTTGTTGAAAAAGTCTGAAATTAATTTTGTCTTTTTCTTCTCTATAGAAGAATGTGCATTTTTTAAAGTCTGTCTTTGCTAACCAGCATCATCTGAGACTTTTACCGCTCCTTCAATCATTGCCTAGGCACACAACTGCTGCTTCCTTAAAATCTTTATTTTTTATTGCCTTCTTGAGCCTATCATTGGCTTCCTTCAAAAATTTTGAAGCACTGTCCAACGCCTCATCCTCTTTCTTACGCATAATTTTAAGTTTTCGTTCTTCTATCAACCTTTCTTTTCTTTGACAGCTGCTTTAAATTTTTGTTCTATGCTTCAAGTGTATCTTTTTCTTTCCTGTCCTTTAATTTTTCTTGTGCCTTACGTTTTATACCTTCTAAATAGGCATTGTAGACATTATATGCAACCCTTCAAAAATCCATTAGCTTTGATGTGATCGTCACCAAATAAGGTTGATTGTCAAAATTTGCCAAGCTACTTTTAACCGTCATCAATGCATTAAGTGTGCATTCTGACATTGATGCTGTCTCCTGTCAAAGTTCTTCCTGAGGCTGAGAAGCCACGTTCAAAATCAGCACTGCCATGAGAAAGTGACAGAGCAGCCTTCACTAGGCTTCGACACAACTGGGTACTTAAGGATCCACACCACTAATGTCTCGCAGTATGAAGAACTGGTTCCAGTAAACATCAATAGGCTTCATTCTAGATCCTTTTTCCTCAAATTCTCTTTGGAGTAATTTCCACTCATCCAGTAGTATGACTGTCTGGACATCCCATGGTATTGCTCTTGCAACTTCTAATACTTGTTGAATACTCTTGCCACTGAGTCTCTCAAGAGGACCAAGACAGGATAAACTTTTAAGGAGAGATGAACTGAAGGAGGACTTTTTTTGTAGCCTGGTCTTTGTATCATGTTTGGCTTCTTTATTGGAATGTAGTCAAGGAAATACTTTCGCACTACAATCCACTGTTCAAGCAACCTTTCAGCTGCTGGCATTAGGCTTAGCCACTTGCTTGAACAATGCTTGATGAAATGGAGAGTGGGAAGTTTCAAGTCTTCTTGAATTTGTTTGTATGTTGACCTATGCTTAGGCTACTGATTAAAAAATCTGTGAATAGTAAAAACTAGTTCGGAAACATCTTCCCCAAACTCTTTTAGACCTTCAAGAAAAGCATTATGTATTAAATGAATATTACAAGTCCCAATGTTAATTAGTTCTTTTTTTAAGGTAGAAAGTAATGAGTCATTAATCTTTTTAAAAACTGACTTTCACTAAAATAACTCAAGAATTTGTAATAATCAACTTCGATGATAACAGATTGCGATTTTCAATATTCGCAATGCTCCTTCAATATTTAACCCTCTGGATATGGACGTAATTTTTGCATACTGTAATAACGAAGGGGGTCGGAATCTTTAAAATCAAACTCCTAAAGAAACGGCTGAAATCCATTAAGATTTCCACCTCTTCATTTCTGTGCCACAAAGAGAGCAGCGCGTGAATAGCCTCTGTTGCATAGACTTACGACAGGAATGCCAGGGTTCTCGATGGGGAGCTTCGAGCGCTTAGAATGTGTGAGAGGTTGATGATCTATTCCCCTTAAAAACTTTGCCGAAGACACCTTCGAGTGTAAATTATCATACATATTGAAGATTCCGCTGTCCTTTTAGAGTTTACCCGTGATGTATCTATACCTTCTAGACATAATCAGACCCACAATAGAAACTGCAACATGTAATGACAAAGGTACTAAACGCATTACCTCTCCTCCTTGGTTAACGTTGAGTTAATATCAGCTTGATCTGTCTGGTGTCTTGCTTCTCCATTCTCGTCTTATTCCAGAATCCGAAAATAAAACAGGTCTGTTGAGAGTGTATGGAGAATGTTATCCCCCCCTTTTAAGTGACCACTGGCATCGGTCACCATTTTCGAGCTGTCAGCGTCTGACCTCTTAGAGGTTTCCTCCTTTTGTTTGAACCTGTCCATCCATGATATATCTCTCGCGCCAAATGATACGCAACACAATACAATGAAAGGAAAGTGTCAGTCGTAAATGCCACTCAATGTTCTATCGCTCAAGTTAGGTAATTAGGTAAGAGGGGTCGGACAATCAGATGGCCCTGCTTACCTTGAACTTCGCAGCTTCGTTTTACTGATAGCCTTTTCCTGTGGGAAAATTTCCAGAACTTGCTGATAATACACAGTGGGCAACGTGAAGTATCCTTTTACAATTGAAACGGTACGTTTTAGAATCTATTCTTGCGGTGGAACATAGCGCGTATTTCGAAATTGAATTCGTGTAAACCCTGTTTTTTTAGAGGAAATATGAATTTTTTTAACTGTGCATTAAAAATGTTTCTTTTTCAAAGAGAATTTAAGAACTTAAAACCCCTGAAAAGATGACAAAATGTCAAAAAAGTGACTAAAAACAAAAAGGTGACATGTTAGGAGCCCTGCAATTTTCAACAGACATTGGTGAAAAAATCACAAGCAGTTTAGGAACTATCTCTGAAGTTTTTCTAGAGTTTGTTGCCAAGTCTCTTTTCGATTTATTAAAATAATCTGCAAGTGTGAATATAATTCTAAAGCTTTTTTAATGTTGGCCATATGTAGTTTTCATAATTGTCATTCCATCACACATGCAAGCCTTCAATTAACTACTAAAATACTTACGGGGGTCGATTTTCTAGAATGAGAGCTGTGGTGGAACTTGGTATGCATTCGTCACTCCTGCGACTACTAGATGAACAGGCTGATGGACAACGCTGAACTTGCTCCAATTGCTCCTCTTCGTCTTCGATAGGTGATTTTGATTTCCATGGCAACCTTCAAGAATAGGACTATGTTAACACAAAATAATCAATAAAATTATTTTCTCTTTAACTTAATCAATAGAAAATCCTAAATATGCAAAGAAATTTCTTGAAATCATATAAGTTATTTTAACAATAATAATTAATACTTTATTTGAATGAAATAAATAATTAATTATATATGAATTAGAAATTTTAAAAATTTGTTTAACTGCACAAAGTCATAAATTGCATGAAGTTTAGTGTAAACAAAACATTTGTTAAGCCTAATAAAATAATTCCCAAGTTATTTTGAATCTATATAAAACTGAAGACAATTTATTGTTGGGTGATTTGGTTCACATGTTCTTTCAAGCTATAGTTAAAGGTTGATTAGATCAAAATGTTTGGCTAATATGGATTCTGAACCACGAGAGATCCTTGCCATCAACCAGAACTAAGTCCAGATCGCTAACCACAGCTGCCAGACTAGCACTTGATCACTTTTTATTTTAAATACCCAAATATACAGACACAACTCTCACAAGCCATATTTGAAAGCAAGAATCTTAAATTAGAAATAAATAAATTCATTACATTATTTGTCACACTAAAATTGATGGTTTCCTATGAATATTTGTACAGACTAGGATTTGAACCAAGGACTTGATGAATAGAGGGCCATAATGATAATCAATCAATAATCAGGCAAGTAGTTTTAAATTAGAAGCATTAGTTTCCAAGCTATTTGTTATCACAAGCAATTAGGAATATTCAAACAAAATTAAAATCAAAGTGTGAAACCTAATATTAGGATCCAACAATTAACCATTGTAATTGTCAATTCAAGTAAACAACTGATGATCCTACCCCATATCCCTATTTTATACCTCCCCCTCCCCCTATGAAAGTCTGAAGATAGAAAAGGTATTCGAGTTGTATGCCGCATCCGAACTCGTATCTGAAAAAAATTGATGCATGGTGTGTAAAAGATTGACCATCCCTGGCCTAAATAAATTTTTTAGACGCCATGGCAACCTGGATTTGTTGTGCACTGTTTTGAAGCATATTCCTCAAATGTGGTAAAATGGTTGTATGTAAATAAATGTGCTTTCACGATTGACAGCCTTATCATGGATTCACACTCAAGTGTATTGTTTGGTGTAGGAAACCATAACAGTGATTATGAGCTGGTGAAACAAACCCACTGCAACTGCCATACAAGATATTGTGTATAGAAGTACTTTTTCTAGATGAGTTTACCATTTTACAAAAAATGGAACTCTATAATTGGCAAAATGGACACATGCCTAAGATCATCTACCTACTCAACAGCATGGTTCCCACTCTCTGGTGGGAAAAAAATTCAAGTACTTTTCCAGGACTTTTCACAGACCATTTGAAGTTTTTCAAGGACAATTGTAAAAAGGCAGAAATTCCCTCTGTAACCCCCCATTTTAATAGGTAGACAACTTTTCTGAAGAACCTCTCCTATAATGCTATAATGTAACCTCTTCATTACCATTCACGTACTTAACAATTCCAAACATATTTCTAGTCAATACTCAAGCATGTTATGGCAAATAACAAATTCTTAAAAAGAAAAAGTAAAGCAGATAAGTTATTATACTTATGTTCTATTTATTCGAACTGACACAGAATCCCACTGACTTTAAGCAAAGAAAATAAACACATGCCTCTTGATGAACAAGAGTATTTGGCGTATTTTTTGCAACCGGAATAAAACCATGCCTTCTAAGCACGTTGTAAGCTGATTCATACAAGAAAATTCCTGATTAAAAATTTTCAAAATAAATTCAAGGATTTTGCACCAAATTCAAGTATTTTCCGGGGCCCTTGAAAACAAAAATGAAATTCAAGTACTTTTCAAGGCCCATGGGAACCCTGACCAGTCACTGTGTGTACAATAGAAAACCTTATTATAACAGACATAGATTATAATGAACATTAATTTTAACGGACATCACTTACAACAGAGTTAAATAAATTATTTTTAAAAATTTTTTTTAAAAATTTCAACATGAACCAGGGGACCTTCCTGTTGTAAAGATTAATACAGTGTATAAGTACATATATTTTAAAATTCAACCTATGTTGAAGGCTGTTTTTTATTTTATGTAATAAACACTTTTTATAGCTAACTACTGTAATTTCACTGAAGTACACCCTGTTGCATTATATATATATATATATATATATATATACACACACCCCTATTAGTATTATTTGTTATAAACCAGGCTTTTATTAAAATGGACAACCTTTAGCCTCTACTAGTCCATTATGAGGTTCTACTGTGATACTACAGTTCATGCTTTGATAATCACTAACACAAAATGAAAATTCTCTTTTCACGTTCCTTGCTTTCAACAGATGTACTGAAATAGTAAGATTCCATAGTGAAATATAATAGGTTCAAATACTCAACAAAAATCAAACATTTCTTACTTCAAAAACAAATTTGAAAATCCCCATTTCTTTGGCTTAGCTCCTTTATGCAGATCTTCGTGCAAATTTTGCAAATTATCACAGGAATAACAAAGGGAAGGATTCGTCCGAACTTGAGTCTCTCCAATGCCAAAAGAATGCTCGGTACCCACAGAAGATATACTAGTGAACGACGAAGTGTCCGTGTGCTGCAGCGATGTGGCGGTGGGGGAGCGCGGTACGTGGTTTTCCACAGGTACAGCACAAGCGTCATCACAACTTCCGTTTATCATGTCTGCTTTTTCCTCCTCTTCCACTTGCCTATCCAGTGTTTCAGCTTTTTCTCGGAATGAGTACTTGGTTTTGCATCGGGTTTCAGAAATGTCCTCGTCAGAGGATCTTTCTCCTTTGCAGCGGTCCCTGTGTACAAGGGAGCCAACACGATCCATTGGAAAACAGGTTCCATTTCCGTTCCTAGGAGAAAAATACTTAGAATTCTTGATGTGCGAATCAGAACGAGATTCAAGCTCAAGTTGTTTTGTGAAAGGATTGTAAACTAAAGGAATGCTTCCCAACACTTCATCCAAAGTAGGTTTGTCTTTTTTGCCAATTGTATTATATACTGGTGATCCTTTTCTAGTGATTAAAGGTCGCTCATAGGGTAATTTCACATCTACCTCACTCCTTTCATTTCCTGCGGTATTTATAAGCCTGCATTTCAGGTGTAACAATTCATCAAAATCTTCTTTACTCTCAGGTTCTAGATCTGTTTTGGACAGAGATTTGATAGGTAACGTCAAATGTTTCTTTGTCCACGCCTCGTTAAAAGAATGAACTTCAGTTCCAGAAGAAGGCATCGACCATTACGAAAGATAACAAGGATCAACCTGTAAGATAAAATTGCAGATAAAAATTAATAAATATCTTTTAATAGAATTTATGGTAGCAAGAGACATCCTCAAAATAAAAAATGAATTCATAGAGTCATTACAAAATTTAAAAACAAAACATTTATAATCTTTTCATTACAATAATTTCCAAGCAATCATAGTATTTACTTGGACACAAGTTACAAAAACTTAAATTTTTTATCTAGAAACTAAATATGTGGAACACTTGTGTTGTTTATTCTTCTGACTTTGCAGTTTGTATTACATTTTGATTGACGATAATAGCCCTATAGTAAAATCTTGCTGGAAAAGTTTGAATATTATTAAAAAAGTTCAAAACATTAAAATTTTTTTGTATTTATAATGGAATTATATTCCAGGTGAAACAAGTGCTCTGAATTCATTTTTCTCATCATATAAGGATTAACATAGTTAGAGAAACTGATGAAATTGACAGACCTTTAGTTTGTTATAATTAATGCCAAAGAATTGTTTAATACATTAAAACATTTATGAAACATGTCTAAAAAAACATAAAGCATTAAAATTAGCTTGTTAACTATTTCAATTAGTTTACATGTTTAACATTAGCACAAGCCATTAGTATCATGATAACTTGTAAAATATTCAATAGTTTGATGAAATTTTACTTTGTAGTAGTATGTCATGAAAATAAATGTTTGGCCTAGCATCACACTAATGTAGTACTTGCAATTGCTAAACTATTTGCATAAATGTTTAAAATTTGAATTTTATTTGAAATAATAATAGTAAATTACTGGATGGATAATGGTCAATTATTGAATACATGGAGGTCAATTACTGATATAATCACTATTCAGAACTTATGCGATAAAAAGTCTACAAAACTATTGATTAAGTTGTAATCTTTTCGATACTGAGAACAGAAAAATCTTGTAAGTGCTCCAGTACATTATGCTATGAAAAATTAACACAAACTGGTCAATTACTGGATGGTTTACCTTACCTTTTATAACAAAGGAAAGTTTGTCTACATGTTGACATCTAGAGCAGGGCTCGAAATACCCAGGTGCACATGAAAATATAATTGTGCACCTAATTTTTTCCCACTAGGTGCACGCAGTGCACCTAATTTAAAAACTTAGGTGCGCACCTGTATTAAAAAATCTATTTCGAGGCCTGATCTAGAGTAATAATAAATACAATTTTGAAGTACAAATTGAATTGCTGATTTCAATCATGGATTGAAAATAATCTTAAGTTAACGCTACTTTTAGTACATTATACTTGTTTACACCTTTTTCTTTGGTTTGTTCTTTTCTTAGGTATGATCAGTTTTTGCAACACAAAAACTAGTCCCTGTTTTGTTAGAAGGATTTTAAAATGAAAGCAATCTGACATATAATTGAAGTTCATCTACATTATACATTATTGAATTGCTCATGATTCATTCCAAGTCACATTTGAGACTTATTATCCTCCAATTGTAACTTTCAAATATAATGACTGTAATTTTCTAATTTACATTGTGATATCTTAAACTTTTAAAAGACACAGATATTTGCTTGGAAAAATTGCTATGAATGGTTAATGAAGTAATATCATTAAAAACAGAATAATCAACAGTCCCATTTTACAGTGAGTAATTCTGCAAACACTTTTGAAATATCATTTTCTTAGTCTTAATGAAGAATATGAATTATAATTTCACATTAGATTATTTATCGTTTTTAGTAAAATATTACAAATACAAAAAAGGTATTTTTTTTACATTCTATCATTTTCCAGCATTCATCTAAACAGTAAGATTGCTTGTGAGAGCTGATTAAAGCAAACTAACATTTGGAACAAAAATGAATACCTACTGCATCTGATAATGACTCCAAAAACATAACCTTCGAATATGTCCCTTTTGCAATCATGCCAACCATTGCACAAAACATTTTGTAAACGTAGTACAAATCCACAGAAAAATATCTTCCATTTGATATTTTAGACCAGACACTGCAAATTTAACTCGAGAAAATTTAAATTATGACAAGGTACATGTGAATATTAAAATGCGTGTTATTAAAATAATTTGGTATTATACTTCATATGAAATAACAAAAATCCAATAATGAAGTATGTTCAACTTACTCATCGTACGGAATATTGAGAACTTGGAATATCAATTGAGGTCGAGAAAGCAAACCTTCAACAAAACATAAAATTTTTTGCAGAATTTTGAGGTCAATGGCAAAACGGGTACGGAAATCGAATTATAAGATCTCGAGTTCTACATACGGCTAATCAGGAACAGAAAAAGTAGCACACTAATAACAGAACAATTAGACGTAAAATTGACAGCCACTATTATGCTTGTGGTTGGATATTTTGTTACATCAGCTGTCAATACAGAAATTACGCATTATTGCACTTAAGTTGGAAAGCAAAAAGCAAACTTATTATTTGTGAAGCATTTTCCAAAAAATGGATAAAAGGCACTACAAAACCAACACACATAACAAATGTTAAGTTTATATTAATCATAAATTGTACTTACCGTGATATATTGATATCCGTATTCTCTCTCCACAATATACAATAAACTATCCTAAACCAACATATTTTCAAAACTCACAAAGCTACAAGCTACGATTACTATATTAAATCCTAACTACGATGTAAACAATCCGACTATACTTTTCTTAGCATTCCATCTTGATTACTACATACGATCATATACACTTGACTGGCACCCAGGAAACACCCATTCGACAACAATCGCATTTCAGTGACGCTTGCCCCCCTCTTTCCTTTCTCATCTAATCTATTTAATCTCAAAACGGATTGCTGATAGCTAGTTTGGGTTCGCACGAAACTCGAAGACTCAAGTACTTGCGTTTGTAGAGTTTCGTTATCTGTCAAACCTTGAGTGTGATACATAAAGTTACTTTAGTTTATATAAATGCCGCAAGGTCGAGCTACCAAGAAATTAATGGTATGGTATTATTAATTAACAAGTCATTGGAGTAATACAACGGGCTATTAAGGATATATGGAGAATTATAATAAAAATATGGATTGGAAGGAAAACTCTACTTCTTCATTTTGCAATTTTCTAATACATCTTAATTTAAGCTTCTTGTGTTGTTCTTTCAAACCGGTCACTATTGTAGTGAAGTGGAAAACGAGTTCAAATTCAGATCAACAAGTCAAGTTCCGACCACTTGGTTGGTTGGAATAGTTTTTGTGGTGCAAAGGTCATAATTAGCCGAGCTGCCCTAAATGACGTCAATTAAAAGGAACACACCAAGAAATCATTACTAACACAGAAGAGATATACACCAATGGAGGAATTGAACCTTATGGTATGGGAACAATTGAGAGGGATTTTCTGAGAAAACAAACAAACCTGGTGGTCTGTGAAGATTTTATTTGTAATATGCGAATGCTCTCTCATGATAGATGTTAGACGTTGGCGTGGTGTAGATATTTGGAACTTGGGTGCACACTCAGGTGATGACCTCGTCATCTACCCGTTGGAAAATACATGGTATTGTCCTCGAATTTCCCTTTCTGGTTGATCTTGGTCCGTTAGGAACATACCAAACTACGAGTATTACTTTGGTGCGTTAGGTAGGTAATTAACATTGAAATGGAAAGGCACAACGGGCTATTGGCGACGGTCCGGGGACAATACTGAATGGAAAAAAACCAAGGATAACGCCTCTTAATTTTGAACCTCGGTCAGAGGACGATTCTGATATCTGATCTGGCACCCACTCTCCAAACAGAGATGTTAAGAACTAAGTGGTTGGTTGAATATCTGCATGGTGCAAGGTTCAAATTTTGCTGGGCTCTAAAGGAAGAGGAACATAAGCTAATCCTCTGGAAAGATAGGTTATAATTGCTACGGACGAATCGTATAGTGGTTAAGGTACTAGCCTCTAAATCAGACGGTTCCTGGTTCGAATCCGGGTCCGGGCATGGATGTTTGTAAGCGTATAGCGTAGAGGCGGCTGGTGCACCTTAAATCTGTCGAGGCCGAAAGTCTTCAAGTTGGGTTGGTATGGAAATTTCGGGAGTGGGGTGCCAGCTCAGGTGTTGCCTCGTCATCTGACCGTAATTCAAAATTACGAGGTGCTATCCACGGATCTTTCCTTTAAAGGACCCCCGTGCTATCCCCGGACCGTCGTCAATAGCCCGTTGTGTTGCTGTAGTTCAACGTTAATTAAAAATTACCAATAACCGCAACGGACGAATCCAAACGGGGCGAAAGGAGGAAATCGGAAAAAATTATAAACTATGGAACTTATTGGTAATTGGTAATTTTTTAGTTAACGTCGTACTAGAGCAACACAATGGGCTATTGACGACGGTCCGGGATCAGTCTCTTAAGAGAAAGATCCGAGGACAACACCTCGTAATTTTGAACCACGGTCAGATGACTGGAACTTATTGGAATTTATGGTAAAAATTTCAGTTTCGTATTTCACTTGTATGTTTTTCTCTGCTCCAGTGCGACGTTAATTAAAATATCTACCAATTTCTCGATATTCGTGTGTTTGCATTACATATTATTCCATCACTTCTTGTTAGCCTCTAGATCGGAAGGTTCCTGGTTCGAATCCGGGTCCGGGCATGGATGTTTGTAAACGTATGGTGTAGAGGCGGCTGGTGCACTTTAAATCTGTCGTGGCCGAATGTCCTCACGTTGGGTTGGCGTGGAAGTTTGGAGAGTGGGGTGCCAGGTCAGGTGTTGCTTCGTCATCTGACCGTGGTTCAAAAATACGAGGTGTTGTCCTCGAATCTTTCCCTTAAGGGAATGATTCCGGACCGTCGTCAATAGCCCGTTGTGTTGCTCTAGTACGACGTTAACTAAAATTACCATTACCATTACCATCACTTCTTGTAATTAACGTTAGGTGAAGACGTCAAAACTTGTAACTGTATGTAGGTATTTTAATTAACGTCGTACTAGAGCAACACAACGACGGTCCGGGATGTATCCCAACTGGAAAGATCCGATCAAAACTTGTAACAAACATTTCAAAGTAGATTAATGCCTAAAAATTGCTTTCTGTGATTTTGCCTAAAAATTATTTTTGATTTAGACCAGTAAATGACACGTAAGAATTCCTGCCGCTCATTCCACAAAATGATCAAGCTTTCAACTTACAGATTGTATATCACTTTTATTTGTTATAAACTATTCATTGATTGTAAAAATATCCTGGAAAGCTGCATCAGAAGCCCTTAGTTTGTCGTTCTTTTTGACAAAACATTCGTTGGGTTCGCGTATGCGTATTTGTCTCAATGACACTGGCAATATGGAATCGGTCAGAAAAATATAACAAATGTGAGACTGCTTGAAAGTTTCATGATTATTACATCGCCCGTGCATTCCTTTCTTATTATCTATTCTATTTCCATGTTTAAAATACAACGATAAGCGTATTACCAGAATCCGGAGCTGGTGCGTTTTACCAACATACCACCTTATTTAAAAATAGACTTGTTCGAAACCACGTGACTCGACTGCCTTCTCGTGGTAGCAGTAGCCGGACTATACCTTTTTATCAAAGACTGATATGTTTTTCAAGTGTATAGCGAATTGCATAGTGCTTCGTTTTCGTAAATATTGAAACTACATGATGCTGTAGTTTAATAATTGCATTTTAAGGTAGATAGTTATAAAAGTGCATTTGTACCTTGGTTAGGTGGGTTGATACCTTCTTGATATTCGGAAATTTTATGTAATAACCACCAAATATTTTTGGTACAGCTACATAGCATTCGAATAACGAGTTGTTTCTCTTCGGAACTGGTAACTAAGCGTTTGTAATCGTTTCTCAAATCACAAAACTTTTGACTTGTTACCCTTTGGAACTGAGGATCGGTATGAAAAAAATTACTATGGTACCTCGTGTCCGTGAAGCCCGTACTAACCTAAAGGAGATATGCCTTGAGAGCCGGAGAATGAGAAATATCAAAATGATTACTTTGTAAACTCAACTTGTATATATATTATGAAATACTGGTAAATGAAAAGAAGAACCATAGGATTAAGAAACTTTATTAATAACATATCAATCAGATATTTATTCAAAAGCGGGCTGAGTTGGAAAAATTGACAAACCGATGGCAAAAATGTATTCATCCTGTGAGATAGTTATTGGGTCCATTGGTCATGAATTTCCATGTAAATATTCACATAAAATTCCAGTTATAGCAATTTGCACAAAAAGTACATATTTAATGCAAGTATTTTACAAAACAGTCTATATTAATAAAATCTCAGTATGTGTTTCATATTTAAACTATAAATAAGTAGGCTGTTCTACTTGGCAATATGCTACGTAGGATGATGAGCTCATTATAACTTATTTTCCGTACAAAATGAATGTAGGTAGAATAAATAATTAATTAGATGTCATATCTGATGTGTCGTAAAGGAAATATGATATTCCTACTCTTCTTCGACAGCGGTGCCACAGATGATCTTGACGTAAGAACCGATATCGATCATACCTTCTCTGTCAGTAGGAGCTTCTTTAAACGCCTCGTCAACCTAAAATGATAACAAAACAAAATATTAATATCAGTGGCCGCCAGTTTCAGGAAATTATAAATATTTTATTGACTCATTATCAGGAGACGATTCCAGTTGTATCATATACTTTATACGTTCGACTGATTAAATGGCATGATTAAATGGCAGTGCAAAAAAGGTATTTTCTGAGTTACGGGTAAAAGTGGATGGTGGTTATATGACAGTTTTAAAGACAATTGTGATTGTTTAAAAATTGTTAAGAATGTTATGAAAAATAAAAATAATTCAATCTAACCTGTTTTTTTTTATAATTGGTTGAAATTATTAATTTACTCAGGTGGCTCTAATAATATCTCCATCCACTGTACATATGTATGCTTCCGAGACAATTTATTTTGATTATACATATTATCTGCATATTTGTAATATTTATTCCCATGTATGGTGGTGAGGGATTTTAGAGACAACTCCCAACCATAAAAATATTCGATGATTACAAGGGGTACAAATTTCTAGGAATAGTTGACACCCTTGATTACACTATTACAATATTACCAAGAATGTATCAAAAACATGAATTCATAATCCCAATTTTAAATTTGGATTTACGCATTATTGGTTTTTTTGAGATTAAAAGCATTGAGACACCGGGAAAAATATTTTCGAAGCAAGCATATTTAAAAAAGTACTGGAATAGTTGACGATTTTTAGATACGAGGGCTGTTCAATAAAGAATGATCATAATTTTTTTAAACGTGATTAAAAAATCAAGAAAATAAATTCATATTGAATGTGTAGCAGGATAAGAAGAGAATAGATAGCGGAAGTGTCTTGGCAGCCGGCCAAGAACGCCTAGTTTTACTTTCGCCTACGGCAAAAATGGATGTGACACGCGAAGTGCAATACACTGTATTGAAATTTTGTTTTCGCCTTAAAAAATCGTCAGGTCTTTCAAAAACCAATGTCATGTATGTTCCCCATACTCCATATAGTCCTGATGTACCATGCGATTTTTTCTTCTTTTCCCGAATTTGAAGAAACACCTCCGGGAAAAGCGGTTTTCATCATCACAGTCAGTGGTAAAAGTTGCGTAGGCGATTTTGTAGGACCTGTCAAAAAATGGCTTTCAGCATGTGTTTGAAAATTGGAAAAGAGATGGGATAAGTGCATTGCACGTAATGGAGTATTTTGAGAAAGACCATAAAAATTTGGAGGATTAGTACAGGAAATTATTTTTTATTAATTTATGATCTTTCTTTATTAAACAGCCCTCGTAGTATAATGAAGTCAACCTATTAAAGTGTAAGTGTTTAGTTATTGCACTAGGACTGGTTAACAAAAGGAAAAACAGAATTGCATAGGAAGGTTGTGTCTTGTCGCCATATTTGGTTATGTTGCGCCAAACATATGATAGACAACGTCAAGTAATGCAACCCAAAGACGGTTTTACTAATATACAGAAGAGAATAATACGCCTAGTGTGTCGAAAAGAACACAAGTATATAAAGAAGAAATCAGCGTTCCTCTGGAGACATGCTAACCTACATTTAATATTAATTTTACGTA
Organism: Metellina segmentata; assembly: GCA_947359465.1. Lineage (NCBI taxonomy): Eukaryota > Metazoa > Arthropoda > Arachnida > Araneae > Tetragnathidae > Metellina > Metellina segmentata. Next base: position 53,945,894 of record OX375873.1, on the reverse strand, counting down.
CATTTAATATTAATTTTTTACGTACATTTAATATTAATTTTACGTACATTTAATATTAATTTTACGAACATTTAATATTAATTTTAAGCATATTTAATATTAATTTTACGTACATTTAATATTAATTTTACGTACATTTAATATTAATTTTACGTACATTTAATATTAATTTTACGAACATTTAATATTAATTTTACGTACATTTAATATTAATTTTACGTACATTTAATATTAATTTTACGTACATTTAATATTAATTTTACGTACATTTAATATTAATTTTACGTACATTTAATATTAATTTTACGAACATTTAATATTAATTTTACGTACATTTAATATTAATTTTACGTACATTTAATATTAATTTTACGTACATTTAATATTAATTTTACGTCATTTAATATTAATATTATATTTAACAAAGCAAGTTTTCTTTCCCAATATTACTTTACTAAGTAGGGCCACATGCAATTTTAAATCAACCTTTATTTTTCTAGTTAAGATCAAAGTACAAATGAGAACTATGTAGTAAAAATGTTTTTAAAGATTTAAAATTTTCTCTAACTAACCCTCAAGTGGTTTTAACGAGATATTTCGTCCAAGATATGACGAATTTTGCTAACGACGATATGTCTCGTCATCAAGATGGTGCCGATTTGTAGGTGACAACGAGATCCAGAATTGGTTAGTTTTTCTTGTGACGAGAAATCTCGTCCACAAGCTGGTCAGTTTTGCTGATGAAGAAATACCCATTTACTCGTCGGAAAAACCACCAGGAGTGTGATTCGAGCACCGGATCTCACAGAGGTAGCCCTTAAAACTGTTTATACACCATTTCATAATTGGTAATACATATTCAAACAACATAGTTAATATTATTAAAGTTAAGATTTTTGGTTTGGGCTATTTTCATACCTCCTTATAATTCAATTTTGCCCTCCGAAACAATTCAAAAAGGAAAATTTAAAACATTTTACACGTTTAAAGAAATAATTAGGATTACTATTGAAAAAAATGAAAAAGAAATCGAAATGAATATAAATAAGTACATATTTCTTTTTACCTCGGAACTGGTTAATTTCTCACCCCATGTCATCAACGCTTTTCGCAATCTGAAAAATAATCAAATTTTCAATTAAAAACTTTTTGCTTCACGTTCCGCTTTGGATTTGTAATAAAAAGCATGAAATAATATAAAATTCATATGAGTTTTACTAGTATTTAGAGGCCTGTTTTACATACTATTCGTTTGTTAATATGAATATGCCTTAATGTTCACAAACTTAAGTAATAAAATATTATAAAAGGCACTACTATAACTGTTAAACTTACATTCAACTTATCTGGTATATATTTTTCGTTGTTAGAACACTTTTTCATATGAATACATAGTATTAATAATACTTAAAATGTGTCTTCATAATTTAAACCAAATCGTAGTCAATATGTATGTAATGTAATTCTAACAATCATCTGTTCATATAATATTAGGCCTCAATTGTTAGATTCATTCAAAATCACTTATTACTCAATATAATACATAATTACTTCTATAATTTTATGATCTTTTAGTTCTCAATTAGAAAGGATAGGCCATTTACTTTTAGATAAAGTTCTGTTTGTCTGATTAAACCTGGATCGATGGCTTAAAAGGAATTTTGAACCAGAATGAACATTCATGCCATGGCTCGGATTCGAACTCAAAGCCTGTTTAACTAAAGGACCGAGTGCTAATTATTTAGATAATTTAGTTTACACACGTACCTTGGGTTAGTAGGTAGGTAGGCAGTTTAATTTATGTCGCACTTCGAGGACAACACGTCGCAATCTTGAACGATCATAAGATGACGAGGTCAAAACCCGAGCTGGCACTCCATTGTCCAAACTTATCAGCACTCTAACGTCATCACATCAGATGTTTTAGGAAATTTACAAGCAAACGCTGGTTGAAAAGTATTATTTTGAAGGAGGGTAGGTAGGTCCGTATTTTAATTTACGTCGTTAATGGTAATGGTAATTTTAATCTAGAGCAACACTATTGACGACGGTCCGGGATCAATTCCCTAAGGGAAAGATCCGATTAATTTACGTCGGTGCAACGCAATGGGTTTGGGCGACGGTCCGGAATCAAACACGAAGCGAAAGATTCCAGGACAACACCACGTAATTTTGAACCACTCTCAGAGGACGAAGTCAATACCTGAGCTGGGATCCCAATCTCCAAACTCCATGCCATGCCAACGTCAGGACTTTAACCCATCGGTTGCTAATCCATTACTTTTTCCCTTAAGGGATTGATCCCGGACCGTCGTCAATAGCCCGTTGTGTTTCTCTAGTGCGACGTTAACTAATAATTACCAGTGTATTACCATTACTTTTTCCAATCGGGTTACCGCTGTTCCTCACTGGATCAATACAACAGGCTATTGGTGACGGTCCGGGATAAATCGGGAAAGGAAAGATACAAGAACAACATCTTGTAATTTTAAACCTCAGTCAGATGAAGAGGTCAACACCTGACGACCTCCATTCTACAAACCCCCACCAGGGTAACGTGAGGACATTTGAGACCATGACACATTTATCTAGCTGCAACCCTCTACTTACACGATGGTCCTTTTTTGTGTCGAATTTCGAACTCGCAACCCGCGGGATGCTAATTCGCTACTCTACCAACCTGGCTACCGTGCACCTCCCCCCAACACCAAAAAAAAGTATATATTTGAAACCGGGAAAGTGGATAATCAACAGGTCGAGCACGCCTAATGGTGATCGTTATTTTCCCTCTTGTCATGGTTGACTTTCTTTCATTCAATAATTCAAATGTGAAATCATCTATTCTTTGACGTGTTCGCATGATACATACACGCTCTGCTCAATCAATCTACCTATTTGTGAAAGGCACATAAAAGGTACCACCCAACGTCAGGTGGAAGAACACCGGAATCCAGCATAAATTTACGATAAACATACTCACTTGCCAAAAATAAACTTGTTTTGTTTTCTATAGTACGTGCCAAGAACACGCATGAGTGACTCTTATCACTTCTGATATCATTCAGATCACTTCCCTTAGTAAATAAAGTAAAATGTTTTGATGGCAAAAGCAACGTGCTCTTGCGGTGAATTCCTTTTATTTGCTTTTACGCATTACTTCTATGTCTATTTTTGAGTATTTTTCGTTGTTGTCTTGATATTAAATTTGTATAATGATTTTTTCCACGCAATATCGAATCTACTATGCGAAAATATTTGCGTATTATTTGAATGTGTCAAAGCTATTTATACGAAAGTGTGAGATGGATGTTCAGTACTAAAAAAGCAATCCAGACAATCTGCGAAGATTTTACTTCTGCTGTCCAAATGCCCTCGCGGGCCGCGGTAGCTCGGTTGGAAGAGAAACGAATTAGAAACTGAAGGTTTGCTAGTTCGAATCCCAACTAAAGACCGCCGTGTACAAAGGGGGGCTGGTGCACATTAAATTTGTCTTGGCCTTAAATGTTCTCAAGCTGGCGAGATGTGCAAGTTTAGAGAGGGGGTGCCAGCTCAGCTTCGTCATCTGACCGTGGTTGTCCTCGAAACTTTCCCTTCGAGTTTGATCCCAGACAGTCGACAATAGTCCGTCGTGTTGCTCTAGTGTGTTGTTAATTAAATACCTATCTACCAATTACTCTCGTCTTATACACGTAAACACATAAATGTTACTTGATTGGTGTGTGGACCAATCAACAATTGTAAAGAATTTGGAATTTGTGTTGTCAAAATGCTAAAATCTATTCGAACACGCTAACGCCAGGTTCATAATACGTACAGGAAGTACGCACCGACGTAGAAACGCTACCGCCACTCATATTCTTGAGAGAAAATACCTCTCACACTGTAGACAGAACAAGCATACGTTTTCTGTATGAAGAAAATAGCATTTTTTGAAAAAAAACCGTGAATTATTTCATTTTTTAAATTTTGGTTTGCAAATTCCATCAACTCCACACACAGAATCATGTTGAGAGCAAAATTAATATCTTGAGACATTTTCAAATAACGAAACAACGATCTTGAAAGATGAAATTTCCAACTTATATTTGAGCATTCCAACAGTATTTTAAGAATATCCTACCAAAAATCAAAAGTATGTATTCATCAATAGCAACAGAGACATTAAAAATATATAAAACATAAATAATTCATGGCTTTGATTCAGCTGTAATAGTTTTCTCAACCCGTCTCAATTTCTTGTTCGTGTAAATGGAACATCGAGTTCCAGAAAAAATCACGTGTGAATCATGAGGTTAAAAACCCTCCGATATCTAAGAAGATAAACGATCCACACAAAATGTATTTTGAACAAATACGGGAAATCCAAGTCTGACAGCTGCGTTCCCGGTAGTTGCTTCTGAGAAAAGTTAGCCGAAAATTTGAGCGCAGATGGTTATGACGACGGCGCAAATAACACATGAACCAGATGAATCAGCCATGTGTGACTCAGGGTTTCTCTGCGCTTAATAACACAACGTTGAGTTACGTACCTCTTTTCGCTAATCTTTCCTGCGCCATCAGGGTCGAAAGTCTTAAATGCCTTTTTGATGACTTCTTCTTGGTCAGTTCCTAGAATACACACATTGTGAAAAGTTAGTGTCGGAGTGAGACATAAATGCCACATTAAAATACCCTCCATCGTGGAATGAATATGTGGAGCGAAAATTGCAGATGACAGAAATTAAGTGGTAGAACATTTTCGAACTAATTTGAGTTGAAACCGATTAAATCTTAAGAGATTGTTGATTTACTATTCTGAATTGGATTTATTTCGATTGTTAATTATGTTGGCGTATTTAATAGCTTTATTATTCCATTTCGGACATTGTCTTAAAGTTAAACTAAAGGAAAATCCCGAAGTTGAAATATTTTCTGAAAATGGAACTTAGTTGGTAGAGATAAAATGCAATATTTTGTATTTTCTTTGGTTTCATAACAGTGAAGTGTGATCCCAAAAATGGATGAAAAGAAATTTCCCGAAAAATAGAGTTCTGCACATTAAAAAACTTTGTATTTTTTTATCTTTTATATTCAGGAGTAGCATTGTGGTTACATTAGGATGAAGTAAACATGCTAATTATAATTGACATTTTAAAACATTAATAATAATCTACCGATAAGAGGATTATGCGGATGTTCCTAAGAAATAATTTTGTAAGTGAAGGCATTACTCAAAGGACTTATGGGCATTTTATAGATTATTTTTTCACATCAAATAGAGTGAAATTATAGGAAATATTTTGTTTACATATTTCCAAAATGTAACTGTAGAATTTTACACGGAGCATTTCCTAATGTATCAAATATATTTTTAAAATTTCGTTTTCGTTTTTACCTACATCTGAATTTGATTCGTACGATTCAGAAATCCTATTGTCCCAAAACTTCTTATACTAGTTAGTAACTGTACAGCTTTTAAAATATATATTCGTATAGGTGGTGGTTGTAAAGAATGAAACTATCTTGAAGTTTCTCAGTACAATAGACTGTTAGTCGCAGTGCTGGCACTTTTCGGAGTCACCCCTTTACAAGTCATCTTGAAATTTCCTATATGAGAGTTTGGTTCCTTGTTAAAAGTGTGTGCTGCAGTTTCTGAAAATTGACTTTCATAAAGGTTTTCTAAAGTATGTGATATAATTAAAAAAAGGTAATTTCCTAAACAACATTTAAACCTTTATATCGTTAACACATTAAACCTTATTATCTACATTTAAAACTTTAACCGGCAATATCTTTTTTTACTTATCTATTTTGTATTTTCTGCAATTTTTTATAATTTTATTTGTTTTTTGAAGGTACTAGTTAATGTATTGTCGGGAGAAAAAACCCGAACTACCTCCTTTATTTTGAGCTTTATTCATACTATAGCAAATTTAAAGGTATCATTCAATAGGGAATAACGTCCTTTACTAATTCAAATCCAAAAACGCTGCATAAGGGGACGTCTTCATATCAAATTTTGCACAAACAACTAAATTTCAATTCAAAATTTTTTCAAACATAATTTAATAACTATTATTGAATACTAAAAACAATTTTTTCATAAAATACTAGATGGATTGTGTTTGGGTTGTTTAACAGTAACATAGTACAAAATATCAACGCTATAGAAAAATTATTTAGGAATATCTTCATAAAAGTCTACGAAACTGATTTAACATTAAGAGTTCCAATCTTTCTGTCCTCATAACTTCGAAACGGCAAGTCCTAATGACATAAAATTTGGTATTTAAAGTTAAATTGTGATATAGATTCGAAATTGTGTGTCAAAATAAGGGGTTTCTATTGGAAATTATGAAGTTGGTGCTTAATTAAGTATGACGACGGCCCCTTATTCAAATGTTATGATTTTGAATTAATAGAAGACGTTAATTCTTGTCTAATGACATCTTTGAATTTGCTTTACTGTTAAAATTTCTCGAATGAAGAGTGTTGGTTCGTTTTTTCAGCGACTTTACTTCGAAATAATTTCTGTCTGCATAAAACTTCGATTCAGAACTTTGAAATAAACTTTTAATCATAAACCTTCTTCCTACCTTCGGATTGTTAGGTAAATGTGTTATAAGTATATTAATACATAAACACTTTTAAAGCTCTCTATACATTTGTTTTATTTTAGTGATATTTTGTTTATGGAAAAGGATTTATGAATGCTTTTTTTCATAAAACGGTCGGTGTTTTCTGTCTTTGTAAAGTCGTATAATTTGTTATCTGTTGCATATAAACGCAGAATGCTCTAAATATACACTTTGTAATAAAACCCTCAAGAAGCAACCTGATTTAAATATTACTAAAATGAAAAGTTCAGTTTTTAAAACTTTGATTTAAAGCCCTTCTCATAATACTTTCCATATCTTTGACATAGGAAATGAAAATTGAATATTTTTCTCATAAAAACCATACTTGGACGAAGCTGCGCCTATGACAAGACAGACAAGTAATACAATAACACACAACAATAAAAGCTCTTACTGACACAGGAATACACCCAGAGAGAAATCGAGCTCTCAGGTGGGTAGCGGATAAACCACTGAGCCATGGTGACCCTCGTAGAGATGTGATACTTTTGAATTTAAATTGTAAATTAAGTAGATTCTAACACAGACTAGAATACAAATGAAGCTACTTTACCTGATATTCTTTCACCAAAAATTGTAAGGAACATCGTAAAATTTATCGGCCCAGGAGCTTCAGCTATCATGTTAGTGAGATCGGTTTCGTTCACGACTTTTCCTGAAGTACAAAAATGAACTATAAGAGGTGTGTTTGTAAGAATAAAAGTGTAAAATGAATATTTATTTGCTTTGATTAGCACGCATACGTCTTATTGAAATATTTACGGAAAAGAAATGGGTAGACATCTCAGTTCCGAGAAAAATTAACCATACACAAACTAATTCTTAAAAGATTTTATCTATAAATTAGTAACTTATTAAGTATCAAAAATGGTTTCCTCGTTTTTATGGTTGATAAGTTTTTGCACGGTGCAAGGGCTTCATTTGGCCACGCTGCTCCGAAACAAGACAGAAAACACAAAGTAATGGATATACACATGCAAGGAAAACTTAACATACTGAAGAAATAAATATACCAGTTTTACAAAAATCGATCCTAAATTGTATTTTTGCGCAGTCTGCAACCTTCTGAACAAAGGCGGCCCCTAATAGTTTTTATGAATTTATCTTTATGAAAATAAGAGAGAGAGAGAGTAATTCAGGGAACGAAAAGAAGTTTTAAGTAGGGTGTAAGAGTTAATTAAAATATAATGCAATACTATATATACTTTATAATTATAATTAATTATGAATAAATAAGAGTCTATGAATTTAACATGCAGCAAAATCCAAATCAATCAAAAATATTTTTATAATCATACGACACAGTTTGTTCATTTCTTACCTAATGAATCGAAAGTAGCCCTTAAATCATTTTTGTCTATTAAACCATCTTTATTTGAATCTATAAGCTGGAAAGCCTGTAATAAAAAATGGAAAAATCATATATCAAATTATTGCATGCGTATATTCTTAGGAAACGAAAAATTTCCGTATAACTTCCACGAAACTGTTCAATTAGATTAGATCCGGAATGTATGCCTTTTATTGAATTAAAATAAAACTATTCAAAGATGCTCTCAAAAGTCATGGTATTGTATTTGAATTTTACAACTGGTATGGAGTATCCGTAATTTTGTGTGGAGTTTTGTTTGTTTGTTTTATCTATGATGAAAACTATAGTATTTAGTCACAACACAAAGCTGTAGTTATTTTTATAGCAGAAAGTTGCTAAATTTCATTTACTGTTTCTTCAATTGATTGCTGCTGCACAATTTAATATTATATTTCTTCATATTACAAAATACAATTTCCGTTTTCTTCATGAACGGAGATGTTTAAAATTTCATTACAATTGTCCGTGGTTCATCGATTCATCGAAATGCAAATTTTTAAAAATTTTGTAACATTGATTATCGATGGAAAGGTAAACTTCAAATAAGTATTACATCGCTTAGCATGGAGAGTTATGTGATGTTACAGACACATATTTAGTGAATTTTAAAGAATTTGGGTGTCATATGAAAGGGATGGCTGGTGTGGGGATTTTATGGTGGAAGGGCCATATTTGTCCATACTGCGTCAGATACGAGACGTAATATTCAGTAATCGACACACACAATGAAGGTTTTACTGACATAGAACAGTTCATATGAAATGGATTTTAGGTGTTGACAAACATACCAGGGGAATGGAAAACGGATATTTTACTTTCGCTATCCAATGCTCTCGTATGGTACATATTAGGGTTACCTTAGAATGTAGTTTGTCATCGTTTTGGCATGTTTGATGCAACTGGCGTTGAACAATCAACTATCTTAGATACATTGGAATTCATTGTTTGGAAATTTTGTCAACGAAGTACTAAAATCGTATTCGAAAATGGAACCAAGTGACGTCAAACAAGCCAAATGACGTAACATCCGGACTGCGTACAAGAAACTCGTTGCTAAGCAAAAGCAGTAGCCCGGTTGGAAGAGTAGAAGATTAACAACCGGAGGATAGCGAGCTCGAAACTTGGTTCAACCAAAAATCATCATGTAAGTGGGGACTGGTGCACGTTAAATCTGTCTTGGTCCCAAACGTCTTTCTGTTCTATGCTCGATTTTGTGTTTGTGTGTTTGTGTAGGCATCACATGAATTGTATTCCAGATATTTGATTGCAGTGTATTTTATTTTATACATTATCTACTAATTTAGTGAATGCAATATTAAATATTAAATATTTCTTTATTGTTATATTTAGATGAGTTTCATGCTAAAACACCTGAGTAAGTATACTTAAATCAACCATAATTTGGCAGTTTTGGAAAAATTGGAATGTCTATTGAATATTACGATTACTTCGATTGCTTTAGCAGTACTGCTAAAAAAGTAATTATTCTTCAAAAAATTATATTTTTTAATGGAATTTCAGCTCGGATACTTAATTTATTTCGAGTCTTATTTTTGTTCTTTGCGCAATGAAAACGATTTCGGAATATTTGAGACAGACGATATTTTTCAACGAAACGAGAATGAACAAGATCGCGTCTTTTATTTTGTTCTATTTCACTGTTTTTTTTTAAAAATATTTATTATTTTAATAAATGTGTTTTCCTTCTCATCACACGCAACAGCACCACAAAGTATTAGACTTAAAAATGTTAGGTAAGTCAGTATAAATTTTCAGTAAATTTTAAGTGTCGTTATGCCATTTTTGAAAGAATAATGCCGTTATTTAATGAATAATGTCGTTATTTAAAGAATAATGCCGTTATTTAAAGAATAATGCCGTTATTGAAAGAATAATAATGTTTAAAAATCCAAACTAGAACTTTTTCCAACATTAAAAAATTCGTTGTAATAATGACAGGAGAAGATTGCAAAATTTCACAATGTCGCATACCGGAGGCAAGAGTGCCACAAGTAAAAAAATATTGTTTTGTTGACTATGAGTGCGAGAACACTCGCCGTAAATCGTAATTTTAATTAATTGAATTGAACAGGAAAAGAACTTAAGAAAGGGAATTCCAAATCTCCCTCAAAATCGTCTTTTATAGTAGTAACCTTAGTATCACCTTTCGTCATTTTGTAGCTTTGTCATACAGCAATTGTGCGATGTATGTGAAATGTATTACATGAATGGATATGCATGTGTAGGATTTGTGTCCAAAGTGAGTTGTAGAAAATATAAAGATGGCGAAGGGTGTTAAAATAAATTTTTATTCTACAAAAAACGTAAGTCCTTATATATTTTGATTATCTCTTCAATCTAGAGTAAACCGATTCAAACCGAAAAAGGTCGGGTATTTTACTAGTTTATAAAATATAAATATTCCTATTCTGAATATAAATTAAGCAGCAAACTAACAGATGACGCTGAATATCGTGAGAAACGCATCAATTTCTTACATTTCCGAACTGTCGCTTTCATATATATGTTTTGTGTTTGTTTTGCACTTTGTTGTTGAACATGTGTGTGAAAACTTTCTTGAACACTCAAGTACAACTTCCGATTAAGATCTAGAAAATAGAATCAATGCATATTCAAACAGTTGTCTTACTTCTTTGAATTCCATTATTTGGTTTTGTTCAAACATTGCGAAGACATTTGATGTTGCTCTTCGGGCCGTCTTCTTTTGAGATTCGCTCTTTGTTTTCTTCGACTGAAATGAAACATTTAAATAAACCTTTGAATTAAATAAACATATAAGAATAAGAAAGAAATAGTGTGATTGAGTTTAGTATTTGAATCTATGTAATCGATTAAGTAAATTTATAACAGAAATACTCTTTAGCACAATTATACGAACTTTAATAAGCTTTATATTTACAAAGATGGTTTTATTAAAAATAGATATGAGGTGGTTGTACATTTGAATACTGTACAGTCGAGAAAAGAAACCTCGAATCACCCCTATTTAATCGTGCTTCATTTTTAAGCTTATTCAAAGATACCATTCGATAGAAATATGTACTTTAGATACAAAATTTTGATTTGTATGAAATTGCATAAAAGCCTATCATCACATTAAATTGTGAGCAAATCATAATTTTCTATGTGAATACTTAATTTTGAAGCCAAATATCGAATCTGTTTCAAAATTTAACCATGGATACCAAACTCAAGATATTTGAGCGTCATTTCTACATTATGAGTAGGGCAACTTTTTTGTTGCAGTAAAAATGTAAAAAGTTGCATTTATCATTCCCTAAAGTTGCATTTATGGAAATAAAGTTGCATTTATTTTTGATACACTAAATTCTAAAATAAATTATTTGTAAAAAATGAAAAAATTCAAAATATATTGACAATTTTAGTCGTGTATAACAGTATTATAATACATACTTAAACACAGAAGAACGTTGAGTGTCCGATCCTTGGCTAATAATTTCTTTAACATTGAGAAACTGCTCCAGCTGTAGTCATATAATGTAATGTATCGGATAGCAGAAGCGCAAAATCCTTTCGCTCAATATTCAGAGATTTTAAAACGTCATTTACAAGGCGAACAACATATTGATGATCGACACTCACCACACAAACTCTGCAGTCGATTACCCAAATTTCATATGGATTATAAAGAGTGCCAACCAATGTGTTAAAAGTACTTCTTGCTATTTATTTCATTTTCGTCTGTTAGGACGAACATCTTCTTTCCATGAACTTCTTGTTTGATCCGCAATACTTTGGCGTTCGCAAGATCAGACACACGTGATCAAAGGATAGGTCCAGAGGGCCAAAAATGAAATAGTAATTTCATATTAATTTATTTTATACTAAATTTTAAAAAGTTGCAGGTGGGTTGCATTTATGCAAAAAGTTGCATTTATTTAGAAAGTTGCATATATGTTGCGGTTATAACTAACATTACTATACACCCCATGAAGGAGGAATTTTGTTTTTAGTACTTTACATGCAGTGTAGAACGTGTGAAAAAAAGTTGCATTTGTTGAAAAAAGTTGCCTTAATTATGAGTAGGTTAATTTGATCTCTTAAATGTTAAACAAGTTTCTTGTTTTTATTCATAACGTCCGAAAATAATCACTCTGATATTCATTACGCTATTATAAAGTAACCTAATAAAATCTATTTAATAATTATTTTTTAATTATTGATAAAAACTGTAACAAATTTTAACCACATAAATTTTTTAGACAATATTTTCCATTCCTGAATGGATCAGGATTTTCTCTACAATATGAGATTCTCGATTAAACATTTTTTTTTTGTACATTTCTACTTCCACGATCGTTGCGGCTTACCCATTATTAGACTTAGTGCAATAAATTACTCTATCGTCCAAACAGCCAATCATCAAAAAAACAACTACTTACAAGATAATATAATTATAATATTGCTAGTTTGATGAATACAGGAGAAAGAGTTAATATTAACACTTTTTGAACTAAAAAAAATTACAATTGTAATATCAAAATGTGATTTTAAGAGTTTTAAATTGAGAATCAATTGTTGTTTGCAAGCAGTGTGGTATGATCCGGGTCGGTGCATAGATATTTGTAAGAGTATGGTGTAGAGGTGGCTGGTGCACCTTAAATCTGTCGTAGCCGAAAGTTCTCACGTTGGGTTGGTTTGAAAGTTTGGGAAGTGGGAGCCGGCTCAGGTGTTGCCTCTTCATCTGACCGTGGCTCAAAATTACGTGTTGTCCTCGAATCTTTCCCTTAGGGTATTGATCCCGGTCCGTCGTCAATAGCCCTTTGGGTTGCTCTTGAACGACGTTAATTAAAATTACCTTACTCTCCATTAATAACGGGTACTTTTTAAACAAACGAGATTGGAGTGCATCTGTGAAGCGCTCAAAGTTTACATTCCTAGTTAAACATGCATTAACCCTCTAAGTGGCTTCAATGGTTCATCAATTCAAGTGGCTTCAATGGTTCAATCTGGTTCATCAAGCTCTGATCAATTTTGCCAACGTCATGATATCTCGTCATCAACATGTTTCCGATATTTTGATGATGACGATATCAAGACCTTGTACTTTTTTTTCTAATAACGAGGTATCTCGTCCATCGAGATCTGGAACTAGTTTTGTTGTGGACGAGAGAACTAGTTGAGATAATCACCAGGAGGGTTAATTATTAATTAAAAAAATTATGAGTATATTTTAGGACTCTAAAAGACAAATAAATGCAAATACAGATAATGTTTCATCATGTGACATTGAAAGTAGTCACCATGCACCTATTACATTGTAATTGGCATTGAATAACGGTCATAATGTTAAGTCAATTATTACTTCGTTTTAATACACACATGCACAAGTTATTCTCCCCTTTTAAGCTATCTCATACTAAAATCTTGTTTCACGTGTTTTGAGGTTTCGTTACATGTAACAAGTATCTGATAAAAAGAACTGATTGGTTTATTGCATGCTAACGAATAATTATAGACAGGATACGTCAAGTGATTTATCGAGTCTTAAATTGGCGGATACATAATATCCGAAATAATAGTATATCCATCTCTGAATCATTAAAAAATTATCATCATACCTACATCCATAGCTTAGGTAACAAAGCATGGAGTTTTGGAGGGTTGAGTTGGGAAATAATTGCGAAAGCTTCGCATAAAGAGAATACCAAATGATATAGAGGTATATATTTTATCTATAAACCATCAGGAGAAACAAAACGAGAAAGCAGATGACAGTCATATTATGAGTCCAATTCTACGTTCTTGTGCGGAAGGTAAAATCAAACATCCGTCGCATGCGTATGGTAAGTGTAATCTCTGGGGTGTATGATCAGCTGATAGCAAAGCAAATATTTTTTCATTTGCTTCAAATCGACAATGGAAGGAGTCTTGCCATTGTTATTATTTTCGACATCCTGGAGTGCGTTTATCAATACAATAATAGAAAATGAATGGAAGGCAAAAGAAACAATATTTATATTCCTTATCAGAGTTTCCTTTTCCAAGTGAATTCATTCAACTTTGGTTTTCGCTCTCTTGGCTTTTTTGAAACCAATTCCTCAGGCGGTACTGTGTTTAAGGATTTTGTGTTATTTACAGAGGACCCCTCTCTCTCACGAAGCAATAACAATAACTTCAATGAAACAACAACAAAAAAATAGATAGAAAGATAATTGAATAAACGTCTATAATAATGAACCTACGAACCTATTATAATAGAAGCAAACAATAATAATAATTTCATGATACAATTTGTTTTTCATGGAATATTTCAGTCTTTCAAAACTTTAATTTGCATTCTTGAAGGTTTAAAACACAAATTTCACACAAAAAATCTATATGAAATATTATCTGGGCATTAGTTTTAGAATGGGAATCCTAAACTTATTGAGTCATAAGAATATTCAAAATACTATGCTGATCATAAGTGGTGTAGTCGTAGAGAAAAGCAGTAATGGAATGCTCTGACTTGGGTGGTATTGTGGTGGTGGTGTGGGGTTAAAGGATTGAAAGAAGCGATATTTAAAATTTTTTTCTTATTTATTTCTTGTAAAAAAAAGCAGTGCCTTAACGTTGTTCCGCTCCACTGAACATCCCTGCTGGAAAAACAGACACAGTATTCTACAAAATTGTATGTATAAGACCCAACGCTTATAGGAGACGTAATTTGTATAAATATAAAATGCTGTGGAAGAATTCAGGACTGCTCAATTCATTTCAGACAAAAACTCAAGAAAAAAAGGTGCAAAAATTCCAATTTTAACTTCTTAATTTTTAACTTAATCAAAAATAGGTAAAAGGTAACGTTTTAAGGAAAATAAAAATAGCTGATTTCTGCCTCAGAATAATGCAGACAGCAATCTCAATGGGGATGAAACATTACGTTTCTAACCAAACACATTAAACTTATTTTTAATTTTTGTATTCAGCGAATTTCTCTATTTTTTATTTGTGTAAATATGCCCAAGGGCTGCAATTTGGATATTGTTTTTTTCGCCTGTTTCAGAACATTATTTTAGAACTTGTGATGGCGAAGTACGGTACTCAGATCTCAGTACCGATTAGAATGTTTGTTGTTTGGTAAACAATTGAAATAAAAATCCATGGATCCTACTGATGACAAATATCTAGACGTTTAACTATACCATGTTCTCAAGGGCTCTCCAGTATCCATTAAGTCCGTCACAGTTAATGTGCCATGCATACGTTCAAGCATCAGCATTGAATACACCTTGACTAGATATATAAATATAGTAGAACCTTGATTATTTCCGAGTTCTGATGTACCGAGTGTCCGTATTATCCGAGCCCAATTTGACACCGAGTGTTTATGAAGCCAAGGTATCCGGACACGTTGGAGGTCGTTATTTTTTTTTAATGTGATATAGAAACATTTTAATGATATTTTTATGTTTAGTTTTATTGAAAAATAGCATTGGGCTATAAATATTTAAATTATATATTAATAATTTTGTAAAGCTTATAAATATGTATGAAAATTTATGAAAAACTTCAATTGTGCTACAGTAAAATCTATTCAATTAATTTGAAAAATAATGCTTCCAAAATAAACTACATGCAATTGTCTAGTGAATGAACTACAATCAAAAATATATTTAAAAAAACAAAAATTCGTCAAGCGATCGAAAAATGAATGCAAGATTTTTGACAGTTTTACAGTCAGACTTCTTAAATAAAGAGCCATAATTTAAAAACTCTTCAACTCATCATAATTATTATAGTTCATTCACTAGACAACATTATGAAAAACAAGTTCACAAATTTTTACGAGAATCCATCAATAACTTTTTGTGTTATAACATTTGAAGTGAAGAAATAATGCAAAACTATTAATTTAGAGTAAAAGCAGTTTCGAGCCCGAATGAGCGCAATTTGTCCTTGACTAGTTTGATTTAGCGGGAATATGGTTGGGACTAACGGTGCTTGGTCTAAAGATGAATGAACTGTGCCAAACTTAAGACAAAGTAAAATTAAATAAAAATCGATTTTAAAATATCAGATCAACAACCAGACCATCGTTAAAAGCACGATAAAACAAGTAAGCAAACAACTTGAAAACAAGGTATACACTTCAAAAGTATTAGAAAAGTAAATGTATTAAAACACCCCATCATCAAAACACCAGAAAGTGAAATATAGTTTAAAATGCATGGATGTGAAAGAGATGTAGCTGTGTGTACGGCGTAAGAGGAAAGGGTTTTGGGAAATAGACGACCGTTAAGTACATTTTCCATCAGAGTTTGAAAGGTAAGTAACTCACACATCCATATTTGAATAAAATACATACTGTGACAAAATTCCGACTATAGATTATTCTTAATCCTTACTTTATGAATCTTTCAGTAGCAGTAATTGCAACTTGTAGTACAGTAATTTTCTCTGCAGTAGTTTTGCGTTACTGCCTCTCCGAGTTTCTGGTTATCCCAGGTCCATATTATCTATTAAAATTAAGATTCTAGTATTTCCTGAAATATCCTAATCCGGGCTTCTAAAAGAACTTTAAAATGGAGGTCTCAAATGGTGCGTAATTTACATCTACATTTTCTTAAAATACATACGATAAAACAAATCCGAGTGTAGATTATTCTTAACCAATCTACCAGTAGCAGTAGTAGTAACTTGTAGTACAGAATTGTTTGCATTTCGTACAGGCGTTTTGCATAACTGCCTTTACAAGTTTATGGTATTATCCCAGGTTCTTATTACCTCGAATATAATAAAGATTCTAGCGTTTACTTAAATTGCTTAATCCCTGCTTTTAAAAGAACTTTAAAATGAAGAACTCAAAAGGTATGTAACTCACATTATTTTTTTTATTAAAATACATACTAGGAAACAAATCCGATTATAGGTTGTTCTTAATCAATCTTCCAGTAGCAATAGTAGTAACGTGTAGTACAGTAATTTTTTTGCATTTCGTACAGGGGTTTTGCGTTACTGCCTCTCCGAGTTTCTGGTTATCCCAGGTCCAAATTATCTCGGATAAACAAGATTCTCACGTTTCCTGAAATTGCTTATGAATCTGTGTTTTTAAAAGAGTATTGAAATGGACAGGAAAAAAAAACGTACCATTTTGTTTCGAAGTCGTGCTGATGAGTCCGATCAGGTGGTATGTCTCGAAGTGAGAGCTCCTTCTTACCTAGACTTGTTCAGGACTGATTCCACGACTGATTCAGTTCTCTGGGACGAGAGCCGTCATCGTTTCTTCATTTCTCATGACCATAATTTCTGTCTCGCTCTCCCTCTCCCTTCTTCCTGCAAACTCACCCTAGAAAATACCAAAAATAAAATGCAAAGAAAACACTCGTCTGGGTTTGGATGCCTCTGGAGCCAAATATGGCGTCCGAGAGAAAAGCTGAACGTTCCTGGTCATTCCTCATGCTTTCTTACTCATTTAGTTCTGTGTAAACATGAGAGAACTTTTTGGCTGGAGGAGGTATGAGCACGTTGCGGGATTTGATCGGGGTGGTTTTTTCTTCCATTGACTTCTCACACATCTTGGTGGAAATCCATTGATTTCCTGTGAGGACAGATACCAGGGATTTTAACCGATTTGGTAAGTAAAGTGCTTACAGTGGAAAGGTCCATGTTAATTTACTTAATTTCCAAATATTATTTCTCAGAAAATGCTGAAGAGAGATACCTTTTAAATTTATTTTTCTCAAAAGAGATATTTACTTATTAGCTGAAGTGAGGATTTTAACATAAAAAATAGCTTTTACTCTTATAAATATGAGAATAGAATCATTTCCTTTTTTGTATTAAAATGCTATTTTTATTATAATCTACAATACTTGTAGAACACGTTAAGAAATTTTTACGCATACAAGAGGTTAGATGTTTAAAAAGTATACTGAATCTTCATATAATTAAACGCCATTTCATTGCAATCTACCATACTTGTAGAGAATGTAGAGAAATTTTTATTTACAAGGTTAAAGTAGTAGGAAAATTTACCTTGGAGAGTTTGTTGAGAAATTGAGTTTCAATAAGTTCACAAAGTTTGAGCTTAGTTGAGTGCATCGTCACTTTTATTTACAATATAAAAATTCTCATTGTCATAAACAAATAAATAAATTGAACATATCAATTACCAGTAGAAAAAGTATAAAATTGACTACGTGAATCTCAAAATCGATGTTTGAAAATTTTGGTTTTTAAGACCAAATTTTCAAATATAAATAATTATAAAATTACTCTCAGGAGTGCCCCTGAGAGCAATTGTGCTTAACTATTAAAATAGAGTTGAAAGATTGCTGAAAATAATAATTTCTTAGAATCAGGAAAAGGACAAAGGTGAAAAATCTTTAAAAGAAATAAATATGAGGTTAACTTTAAACTTTTATAGTTTTCTTAAGCTATACAAAAGCTATTAATTATCCTTGCAGATTTAACAATGAATGCAGAAACAAATCTTTCATATAAGGTTAATAAATAGTATGGAAGCTAGTATGTCAATAAAATTAATATTTGTAATTATTAATTGGTTTAGTAGAGAAACTAATTTTCTTTATTAGTTGCATTTTAATTTGATTTTTAATTTTTCTGGATGGATTATTGCTCTTCCACTAGAAAAGAAAATTATACTCTTTCACTATTTTTAAATATTCGGTAATGATTTCAAATTTTACATTCAATTTGTTTTGATAAAAGGAAAAGTATTCTATGCATGAATGGACATAAGAGAAAACTACGAAAAAGACGTCTTGTCGAATTAAAGTCGGAGTCCATGCAAATAGCTGATGCTTATCAAAAATCTCGAATTATATTAAAAAAAAGTTTAGATCATAAAATTTTTCAAAATCAATTGTGATCTTTCCCGAATCGAACTTTAAACAATACAGTATGTATTCATAAAACAGATTTTTGGTGAAAGATAGTTGAAATAAGTAATTGTTTAATAATAAAATAATAGTTTAACAATGTAGATAATAGTGGAATTTTAGTAATTGGGAATATGTAAGTCTTAAGTCGAAATATTTTTATATTTAGATATAACTATTGAGTGGATTTAACATAATTGTAAATGTTGAGCATAAAGTAGTATCACAAATGTCGTATGTGATGCACACTTATACTAAATTTCGTTGAATTAGTTGAGAAATTCATTTGAATGCATTTAAATCACACAAGTTTTCAAGAAATAGAATTCAAGACGAAAAAATGTAAATAGTATTATCAAAACTACAAAAATTTCAAGGAAATTACTATTTTGCTTTTGTGAAACCAAACGAAAATGCATAAAGCAAACAACATTTCTGCTTCAATTCATTATTACAATTGAAAGAAATTATTGTACCACCTTTTTAAACGTGGCATATTCCATTATTCATCGTCATATGAGGAATTTTTATACAATTGATGATGTTTAATAGTGGTCCGCGAAACAGATACCCTTTTGGATCAGTATTGTGTTACTAAATGGGGGGGGGACATATAAAACGGCAAATTAAATTAAAACATTTTATGCTTCCCTTTATGCAGCATTACTGGAATAAGATATGACTTACTCAAAACACCATCGTAAGAAATTGAAAAGGTTGATTCAAATGTTATAATTAGATGATTTTGTAATCATAAAACAGAGATATAGGATTATATATTTCATTAAACGTTCCTTTCCCTAAAATACGGCTATACATAAGTACGGTATAGGCTTAATCTGATTCTGAATTTAAGTTTCGTTCTGATAATGTCAAAAAATGATTAATTCCCTTTTAACTGTCTGTTTGCTTCTGGACCAACGTAATAGAAGCTTTTCTTCTTGGTACTGATCATTAGTTTTCAAGTTATTAAGGGCTGCTATTCTCAAAATAGCAAAATTCTGTTATGATTCTCTCTTTGAAATATTTTTTACCCTCAAATCCGGAAAATGATAGACAGGTAAGTATTTAATTAGTCGAACTGGATCAATACATCGTGCTAGCAGAGACGGTCCGGGATCAAATCTCAAGGGAAAGATCCGAGGACAACACGTAATTTTGAGTCGCAGTCAGATAACGAGATGAACACCTGAGCTGTAACCCCACTCTCCAATCTTACACACCTCGCTAACCAGAGGACATTTGAGGACTCGGACAATTTAACGTGCACCAGCCGGCCGTGTACACGAGGATGAAATCGAGTTTTGTAATCGCAATCTTAATCTGTTACTCTTCCAACTAGGCTTGGTTTTCAAAAATACTCCTCTTATTAGTTGTCAGTGATCCCTTTCTTTGTTCTTTTATCTACTTGAAGTGAGCTTACTTCATTTTTAACAAAAGCTTCTCCGCAAAACATCTTGTAGAGAGACCCATACAGCTTAGTGAATATCAAACCTTATGAATTGTTATTTGTCGTTCAAAAAAATCGTCCCAAGCCAGCATATGTGGCAACCCTATTTATAAGCTAAAATTTCCTTAAAATGTAGTTCTTCAATTATAGTATTGGAATCTTCATCCTGACTTTACCTTTCATTCGTACATAACAATTAATTTCTTTCCTTTTGTGCAATAGCTGTGCACGCTTAAGCGGATCCCCAAAATAAAGTAATTACCACCCTCTGGAATAGCTTCCTTATTTAAAAGAAGAACAGTATGTGAGAAAATGAGCACCACCCTATTCAGATATATTGTTAATCGATAAATCAATCGACCATCAAAAATACCGGCGAGTTGTTTATAAATAGAAGAAAAATGGATTGGACGAAGGCAACTTGTCAGTATATGAGTTAATGTTTTGTCAGTACTATTTCATATTTTATCGTTGGTGTCAATTGTCTTAATAGTTATTTTGGATCCAATTGGCTAATGCATAAGACATTATCATCTTCATTTCAAAAAAATTTCTAATTTGAGCTCAATGAATCATTGATTTTAAGTACACTAAGCACACAGGAGAGTGAACAACATACGAGGTACGGATATATTTTGTTTCGTGGAATGTTTTTTACATATTCCAAAGACTTCCATCTTACACAAAAAGGAAATATCCCAACACGATTGTTGCTTCTCCTTATTCAGCTCTTCACACTAAAGCGTCAACTGGTACAGACGAATCTGCAAAATGCACAGCACGCCACCATCTAGGTACGTTATTGGTTACGTATGCAAGTGCATATATAAAGCAATATACACTACCCTACAAAATAAACCGCACGCCAACGGATTTGCATAAAATCCGACTACTTGTTTGGGGGTGTTTTTCGTGGTATGGCCTGGGACCTTTGCATGTTATTCTTGGTAAATTGAACGCCGATGCCTACAAGAACATTTTTGGCAATCAGGTTTTTCCTACGCTCTGGTAATTTTATGGAATGGACGAATGTTACTACAAGGATGACAACGCTCCATGTCATGTTGCAGCCTCTGACAAACAGTGATTTCAAGATATGGATGCAAAACATCTTCATTGGCCTGCTCAGAGTCCCAACCTAAACCCCATAGAACATTTGTGGGACGAGTTAGAGCGATGCTTACGGACCAGAAAACCACGTCCAATATCTTCAGCTGAGCTGGCGACATTCTTGCAGCAGGAATGGACACAAATACCCATAGCTTTCTATTGAAACCTTGTTGAAAGTATGACTAGAAGGATTGTTAGTGTAATTGCATCACGTGGGGGATCATCTCCCTATTAAAGCATGTAGTCTTTCCCTTATACTACCACATCTTGCTGTCCTGTCCATTATTGTAGGGCAGTGTACATCTGAGAAAGCATCTGGAGTTGTTTTTGCTTTGAGAATGTCAAGTTATCACGATTTATACTATTTTCAAAGCGGTTGAATATCTGGAACTCTTGAAGTGGGTCTTATCGTTTTGGAGGTGGAGAAGTTTGGATTTTCACGCAGTGGTCATTTCAAGCATGCACCGGGACTACAAGAATTCTGGTAACACCTTTAACAAACGATAGTAGTGTATACATAAGAAGACTCTGGGTGAACGTGACTAGTATCGGTTGGAGAGAATCGTTTCAAGCGCTAAGTGTGAAATCGTGCCTTAAATAACATCAGGATTCTATGCTAGGCCCTCAACAAACATCAGCGTGAATACTGTGCGATGTTTTTTCAGTTGAGGACTTTTGGAGCCTACACTAAACTTCAATTAGCTTGATGAATACTCGACATAGAGCTATGCGCCTCTCCTGGGCTTGGGAACACCTCCACTGGACTCTGACTGGAAACGAGTAGCCTGATCTTATAAGTCGCGTTTCCAGCTTTTTCGGACAGATGGACGGATCCGTGTGTGGAGGAGACCATTTCTTCATTTTCCTATAAAGCCATGGATCTCGTATGTCCACAGGGTACTGGTTGGTAGTAGCTCCGTAATGGTATAGCATTTACTCAGCTGGTATTCAATGATATCCCTGGTATGTGTACAAATGTCTAAATGCTTTGTGTGCATCCTTTGTGACAAATTACACCGGTTCATGTAGTGTGGTCATTCTTATGAGTTTGAAATCTTCCATCAGAAAAATGTGTTTCTCCACAGAATTCGAGACACGACAAAATGATCAGAGGAAAACTCATATGAGAGTTTTGGGTTTTACCATTCCCATCTTTGTCACCTTAACTTAACGTTATAGATTACATCTAGGATGCCATGTTATGATCTGTGGAACAGGAATTAATTATGGTATCCACGGTCAGGAAGTATGGTATTCAATGCTTACAGAATACTTCCACAAGCTCGTAGAATATTGAAAATATACTCTACCCTACAATAATGGACCGGACGGCAAGACGTGATGGTATAAGGGAAATAATACATGCTTTAATAAGGGAATGGTCCTCCACGTGCTGCAATTACACTAGCAACCCTTCTGGGCATACTTTCAATATGTGTCCATTCCTGCTGCAAGAATGTTGCCAGCTCAGCTGAAGATATTGGACGCGGTTCACTAGTCCGTAAGCGTCGCTCTAACTCGTCCCACAAATGTTCTATGGGGTTTAGGTCGGGACTCTAAGCAGCCCAGGGAAGACGTTTTACATTCATACCTTGATACCACTGCTTGACAGAGGCTGCAACATGACATAGAGCGATGTAGTCTTGTAAGTAACATTCTTCCATTCCTAAAATTGCCAGAGCGTAGGAAGAACATGACTGTCCAAAATGTTCATGTAGGCGTCGGCGTTCAATTTACCAGTAACAACATGTAAAGGTCCCAGGTCAAATCACAAAAAACACCCTCAAACAAGTAATCGGATTTTATACAAATCCGCTGGCGTCAGGTCATTTATTGTAGGGTGTGTATAATAGCATATCGTTTACTTTCACTGGTGTGTGGATTCTTATTTCCAATAGAATTCAAAGCACAAAGCATACCTCAGTCACGTCACAACAATTGAATTTTAAACGTCTACTTCCATTTAATCCCACATTTTTGAAAGAAGGTTTGACATTTATTGGAGCTTAGCCCATTTTGGCTCATATTTTCTTTTTCGAGTTAATTTATATCAGGTACGTAGTTGAATTTGAGTCACACTAGTGCAACACAGCTGTCTATTGTCGGCATTTGAGGAGAACACCTCGCAATTTTGAATTTCGGTCAGATGACGACCTGATTGGTATCTTCTAGATTTCTCATTGCTTTATGCAATCAGACTGCTGAAGAATTTAATTAGAGTGGAAAGCTCTTCCGTGTTGTCATAGCAAACAAGGCTTCATAGGTCATATGAAGCATATATAAACGGAGCAGCAAAATGGCTAATGAACCTCTTAATAGGTCGATGTTGTATTGTTTATATTCATTGTTGCCATTCGTTACGTCAGTGAAATACATTAAAAACCATTGTCATGATAATCACGATGAGAGTATCAAACGTTTCTATCCTAGAAAACGAACAACACAGTACGGTTCAAACACTTTGCACATTTGCCGGTGTCCCCTTAGAACTCGAGTCCAGTGCCATGGCACCAGTGGCCCTCCCCATCCCTACTTAGGGGCCCTGAAGAAGACGATAGAGACACACACGTCTAAAAGCCTTTACAAACATATTTTGGGTTTTCATTTCACTCTACGGCATTCTTCGCAAGTCGTGTTTTTGTTGCTATGATACAGATTGTTACAACCAATGAAATATTTAGATGGTATTTTGTTTACCTGAAAAAAAGTTCAACATATACACAAAAGTAGTTAAGCAGTCAGTAGATGGGACGTTGGTATAAACAACCTCCAATATCTTTTTTACATAAATAAATGTCACTCCACTTCCCTATTTATTTTTTTAGGCCGCAGAAGTCCAGTTAGAGGTAGGTAGGTATTTAAATTAATGTCGAACTGGAACAATACCACGGACTATTGACTACGGTCGGGGATCAAACCCCAAAGGAATGATCCGAGCCCAGTTGGAAAAGCAACGGATTAGCAACCGGAGGGTTGCAAGTTCGAAACTTGATCCAGTCGGAGACCGTCGTATACAAGGGGGCTGGTGCATGTTAAATCTATTGAGGTCTCAAACTTTCTCATTTTGACGTGGTGTTTAAGTTTGGAGAGTGGTGTTTAAGTTTCCAGCTCAGATGTTGTTCTCGTCATGTGACCGTGGTTAGAATTTATGAGCCGTTGTCCTCAGATCCTTCCCTTAGGATGGATCCCGGACAGTCGCTAGTAGCCCGTTGTATGCTACAGTGTGACGTTAATCAACCACCTATCATTCCAATTTTTTAATAACCTTTTAACTTCGTAAATAAATTTAGTGGATGGTTTATTTATTTAATAAGAAATGCAGATTGTACAATTAAGTATGAGCGAACCTTGTACCCATTCATACGGCGTAACTTTAAAAATATATTAATTAAACCAAATTTTGAAATATGTTTAGAGAAATCTTAGTTATTTTAACTATAAAATAAAATTTAATACCACCATTGTTTTGATCTTACTGTGACTCTAGGTTTTTTTTTACAGTGCAAAATGAATACATTTTTTTTAAATAACACATCACATATACCAGAGGCTTCATTCTTAATAGAACTATTTTACTAGCCATACACAGCTTAGGGGGGGTGAGGGCTTTTGACTTGGAGCATCATCATAATCGAATAAAATATCGATTTTTAGATTTTAGAGTTAAAACTAATTATCAAATTCCATGGATGTCAAAAGTAAATTTTAACCATCGATAATGTTTAACGTAGTTACGTGCACAAAAAACAGCATAAAACATAATAATTGACACGAATAGTAAGTGAATGTACATGAACGTGTTTTTCTCCGATTGTGATTTTTAGAAGAACCTTTTTTACAAAATGTTAGGTGTTTTAGTAGAACGTTTTTTTGCTTTCAGTTGAGCGATACACTTACTGACTGAATTTAATTTTATTTATATGTATATAAACTACTAACAGAAATATCCGGCTTTGCTCGGGTTGAATTAATAATATATTGATTGAAAAGTCATCATCAATTCCTTTTCATAAAAGAATGTTAGCATCATTTAAGTGTACGAAAAAAAATTTAATACCAATTTAACTTCTCCATCGCATTTACAATTTACTTCGGATGCAAATATGCATGCATGTTGTGTATCAAACCATATAATACATTTCATATTCGTCGCATTTCTGCTGAAGGTTCTTTTTCAGAAGTGACTACTACCGAAGTTGATTTCGAATTTTCGATTGACTACGAATATTCCCGTGCATTTATTTTCAGTAAACATGGCGAATTTTCGACCGATAGTCTTGCACTCAGTTTTCCTATGAATATCTTTTACTTGTTTCATTCTTGTACCTAGTATGCTATATTTTAGAATTTCATCATCAATATGAGAAGATGATAAATTAAATTGTTACAGCATTCGTTACTAATTTAGTCTGAAGCAAACGCAATTTTTCTTGAAAATTCCATTCAGCGGCAGGTGGAATAACGAAACTTCTGTTAGATATATAAAGCAGAGTTACGTTTGTCTGTTCTCTACAGTAATCCACCTTTTGACCAATCCATACATTTGGTACACTTATATTTTAGAACCCTGTGGATATGATAGGCTTATTATATTAACCCGCTTTCTATTTATCCAAGGGGGTTAAACATTTACGGCATTCGTGACTAATTTAATTTGAAGCAAACGCACTTTTTCCAGAAAATTTCATTCAGTGGTATGTCGAATAACAGAGCTTTTGTTAGAAATACATGTCATTAGAGTAGACAAATTAAACCCAATCGATAACAATTTTTTAATAAACAGAATGTTGATTTTACAACGCTTTTACAAAAAAGAAATCACTTTCAACGAACAATTCACCTGCATCTAAGTTGCGCAAGAACAGCTTCAATAAATAGAGTAATCAACCTTGACTTCTTTTCTCTTGAGACATAAAATTTCAATTTTTCAAAATTACTTTGTGTGATATTATTCCAAGATCAACAAAGTCTTGTTAAAAATTACCTTTTCTCCAACACACATACAGTTTTAAATTGAACCCTTATGGTACTTTTTAAGATCAGAAATTTGCTTTCTAAATGGAAAGCACGTACCTATTTAGAATGATAGATATAGTTACTTGACTATGGAGTACAGCTTTCAATAACACCCAATGAAACACGAAAAACAAATGAAATTTAATTTATTTTAATCGTCTTTCAATAAAAAACTATATCAAAATTTTGAAATATATTTTGAACTATAATGTATGACTACCCGTTTTAATTTAACGTAACCCATCTAATTTTAAAGTTATTTTTGAAATTTTTCTTGTCATTTTAAAATAACAAATTAGACACTTTAAAAATATTTTGATTTGTAAATTTTATTTATTTTTATTATTTACACGCTATTACGTATTCATCCAAAGATTTAAAGAAAATTGGTGGAATTATACATATAACACCACGAAAGTACCCATGTCTAGTGATATTTTAAAGGAAATAAATAAATAAAATCCAACTCCTAAATAATATTTCTGGAATAGGTAATATACCGGAACACATAGATGCGAACAGAAATAAAATTACAATCCTTAAAAAAAGGCAGAATTCTGAAAAAAAAATCTGTTCTAGCGTGTTGAATTTTTCGACTTCCTTGGTTTTTTCTGAAATAAAACCATTCGACAAAAACTTGAACAATATTGATAAAGACAATAATGTTTTATAAGCAAAAAATAATACATATTTATAACACTTGGGAATCCTCAAATATGACCCCAACCATCTCGTTGTCAACTTAAATACCCCCCAAAAAAATTATAAATCTATATAAATAAGAATGGAGTGTTTGTTTGTACATTCAATATTTTCGACCCATTTCAAGTTTTCTATCCGTTTTGGACCCTTCTGATGCCGAATCCGCCTTTTTCTCGTTTGGTGTCTGTCTGTCTGTCTGTCCGTCTGTCTGTCTGTCTGTCTGTCTGCCTGTCTGTCTGTATGTTGTGCCCTATACACGTCCACACGGTTTAAGATATTTTCATGGAAATTTGCATACAGTGAGTACTTATCTTCATTTAGTGAGTGGAATTGGTTGCGAAAGTCTGTCTGTCCGTCTTTCTGTTCTATGCTCGATTTTGTGTTTGTGTGTTTGTGTAGACATCACATAAATTGTATTCCAGATATTTGATTGTAGTGTATTTTATTGTATACATTATCTATTAGTTTAGTGAATGCAATATTAAACATTTCTTTATTGTTATATTTAGTTGAGTTTCATGCTAAAACACCTGAGTAAGTATACTTAAATCAACCATAATTTGGTAGTTTTGGAAAAATTGGAATGTCCATTGAATATTACGATTACTTCGATTGCTTTACCAGTACTGCTGAAAAAGTAATTATTCTTCAAAAAATTATTATTTTTTTTATGGAATTTCATCTCTGATACTTCATTTATTTCGAGTCTTATTTTTATTCTTTGCGCAATGAAAACGATTTTCCGAATATTTGGGACAGACGATATTTTTCAACGAAACGAGAATGAACAAGATCGCGCAAGCAGTGATATTTTTTCTGGTTCTTTCGCTCTGAATTAATTTCTCATTTCTAAATTTTGTACACTTTTAGTTGTAAGTTGTGGCAACTGTGCGAGATCAAGAGATAAATTTGAATCACAAATTAATATATTTAGAACAATTTTTTGCGACATCTTTTATTTGTTTTATTTCGATGTTTCCTGTTTTAAATATTTATTATTTTAATAAATGTGTTTTCCTTCTCATCACACGCAACAGCACCACAAAGTATTAGACTTAAAAATGTTAGGTAAGTCAGTATACATTTTCAGTAAATTTTAAGTGTAGTTATGCCATTATTGAAAGAATAATGCCGTTATTTAAAGAATAATGCCGTTATTTAAAGAATAATGCCGTTATTTAAAGAATAATGCCGTTATTTAAAGAATAATGCCGTTATTTAAAGAATAATGCCGTTATTGAAAGAATAATAATGTTTAAAATTCCAAACTAGAACTTTTTCCAACATTAAAAAATTTGTTGTAGTAATGACAGGAGAAGATTGCAAAATTTCACAATGTCGCATACCGGAGGCAAGAGTGTCACAAGTAAAAAAATATTGTTTTGTTGACTATGAGTGCGAGAGCACTCGCCGTATATCGTAATTTTAATTAATTGAGTTGAACATGAAAAGTACTTAAGAAAGGGAATTCCAAATCTTTCTATAAATCGTCTTTTATAGTAGTAACCTTAGTATCACCTTTCGTCATTTTGTAGCTTTGTCATACAGCAATTGTGCGATGTATGTGAAATGTATTACATGAATGGATGAATTGTGTAGGATTTGTGTCCAAAGTAAGTTGGAGAAAATATAAAGATGGCGAAAGGTGTTAAAATAAATTTTTATTCTACAAAAAACGTAAGTCATTATATATTTTGATTATCTCTTCAATCTAGAGTAAACCAATTCAAACCGAGTAAGGTCGGGTATTTTGCTAGTCATATTAAAAAATTAAACCTTAATTCTAAGGTTGCCAGATACCGAGTAGCAAAATTACGCTTGTATGATCAATGAGTTTATCATTTGAGCTTTTCATGCTCCATTACAAAATTTAAGTAAACGTAAAATTAACTGGTATAATTATTCTCTCTCTTTCTTCATCAATCAAATATTTATAAATTATTTACAAATTATTTACATCATAGGAAGAAAAAAAGTCAGTTCAAACATAAATTTTAAAATTTAAATTGTTTAAAAAAGATTGTTTTTCGATCAACGCTGATATAGCAATCTGAGCTGTGTACAGCAATCGATTTATACTATAATTTTTTAGTTTATCGTTTGGACATTTCGTGTTCCGTTATAAAATTTAAGTAAATATCAAATTAAATGTTCTAATTATCCTTTCTTCATCAATCAAATATTTATAAATATTATTTTCAGCATGGGTAGAAGTAAAAAGTCTGTTCAAACATAAACATTATAATATAATTTGTTTAAAAAAAATAGTTTTTCGATCAACACTGGTAAAGCAATCTGAGAAGCGTACAGTAATCGTTTTACACTCAATATTACTTCCATGGCGATTTCAAATTTCTTTTGGCTTAGGCCTTAGGTCAATTTTAGGCCTTTTAATATTCGGATTTTTCAAAATCCTTTCTTTGTGCACCCCTACTGTATAAGAAGTATTACCCTGCAAAATTTCAACTTCCTAGGACTTGTAGTTCTTGAGATACAGTGGTGAGTGAGTCAGTCAGTCAGTCAGTGAGTGAATGAGTGGTATTTGAATTTTATATTATATAGATTATGGTGAATTAAAATGTTTACAACACATGGAAATTAATGCGTATGAAAATTATCAATTTTTGCTAATTCATCAAGTATTTTGATCGGGTTTATTGTAATAAATTCCAAACGACTTTTTTGTATCTAACTTTATATCTAGGCTTTTTAGTAGAAAACAATCTGTGGAAGTTTCATAACAATCGGAAAATAACTTCACAATGTTTTTAATTTGACCATTGTCGTTTTAATTCGGGAACAAACTCTACGAGAGTAGGTATTTCTGTTCTTTATCATTCGAATGATGTTAAACACGAGATACGTATCTTATAAAACTCAAGAATAGCTTTTATCACTTTTGATTGTTTTTATTAGAAAAACTTCAATGGACAATAACTTAACAGTAAACAATAGTTTCATCTCTAAATCTTGATGCCAAATGCACACAATGATAGATTCATAAATACATCTAGATATAAACTATCAATATCGATTTCAGTATCAGTAGAATAAAGTTCGCTGTGTGATGAAACTTATTCCTCCTAATATTTGGCCTTAACATCTGAAATCACGTTATTGCATAACACTTTTAGATTGGTTATGGGATAGAATTTATACTATATTAGAAATTATTTTATTTCACAGCAAGCAAGATATTTGCTCCAAGTACAAAATTAGTCACTTTTAAATACTGATTTATTTTGACGAATATCAAATCTGGATTTTTACAGTGGTGATGCTCCGGATTTTCTAAAAAAAAATGTGGAAACTAAGCCCACCTAGTAAGAATCTGTATGACAAAGTATCAAAATAAAAATTTTGCTTTTTATATTCAAGAAAAGAGCAATGTCATCTGAGGATTAGTTCCTTAAAACGAAATGTAACTTATTCATCAATTATGTGGCATTCGTTTTATAAATTAAAAGATTTAAAATTGCAATAACGTATTGACATTGGACTATGTTTAACACTCCGTGGATGATATAGGGTGATTTAGTGCCGACTGACTCTAACAAAAAAATAGGTTATGACAGTATTGTTAACAATACACTACTCTATACTAATGGACCGGACAAGATGTGATGGTATAAAGGAAATAATATGTGCTTTAATAGGGAGATGGTCCCCACGTGCTATAATTACACTAGCAACCCTACAGGGCATACTTTCAACAGGGGTTTATACACAGCTATGGGTATTTGTTTTCATTCCTGTTGCAAGAATGTCGTCAGCTCAGCTAAAGATATTGGACGTGGTTCCCTGGTCCGTAAGCGTCGATCTAACTCGTCCCACAAAGGTTCTATGGGGTTTAGGTCGGGACTCTGAGCAGGACAGGGAAGACGTTTTACATCCATATCTTGATACCACTGCTAAACAGAGGTTGCAATATGACATGGAACGTTGTCATCCTGGAAGTAACATTCGTCCATTCCATCAAATTGCCAGAGCGTAGGAAGAACCTGATTGTCCAAAATGTTCATGTAGACGTCGGCATTCAATTGACCAGGAACAACATGCAAAGGTCCCAGATCATACCACGAAAAACACCCCCAAACAAGTAGTCGGATTTTATGCAAATCCGCTGGAGTCTTGTCCATTATTGTAGGGTAGTGTACATGCCTAACTGTAATCGTTTTAGCATATTCGTAGTCAGCATGGAGTCCAATTCGCATACTGCGCACCTCCCACCTTTATAGCGGGAGAAATCTTACATTATTGCTAGGTGTGCCACCACGTTTCACTCAGCCTATCTCGGTAACAGTGAGCGCAACGGGACTGCAAATGGTTTCATTTTAAAACTCTCAAAGAGAGTTTGCCGTGACTTGAACTGAACATTTAAAAAATTGTTTTCTGGAGAACCCGTGAACACTTCTGACGGTATCGCGGTTTTCCGGACAATTGTGAGCTACCTGTCGTATCATAGACCTGGTTTTGGCTCCTATAACAAATTAAATAAACTCTTCAGAACCGTATTCGAATAGGTTATTTCAACTCTCCGATCTACTAGTCATAATCCTGCGCTCTAAACTGACTACTCAATCATAACTAAGCCTATTTGGTTTTTTACTCGATATAATTTAAATAGTCCTTTTTAACACTCCGGGTGGATGATTCTATGATGTAACTCGTCATTAACAAAACTAACCAGATCTTGATGGATGAAATATCTCCTCATTTGAAGAAAACTGACTAGGTACCTCGTTTCGCTCGTGATATCACACAACCAATCAAAACAATTAGAATTTACGCCTACTCGAGTGACGTAACAGAACCTATCGAAACTTTAATAGCCACAGCAGAATCTAGCATTTTATATAAGATTCCTGTAAAACGTGTTTCCTTGTCACTATTTAATTATTGAAGGAAAACAAACTTTATATTTTAAAATAGGGGCAACGAGGGCATTTTTAGGACTAACTGAGTGCCAATTTTCATGGTTGTAAGTGCTACATATTGGTCTGAAGACATGAAAGTAATAGCCTATGTTTTCCGCAGTGTTCTAAAGTATAAGTGTACCAAATTTGGTGTGGATTGGTAAAACGGTGTAGATTTGTATAGAGAATGTACACACACATACTTACACCCCTACACCCACATCTTTTTTTTGTGTACAGATAATTAATTAATTCCTTTGCTTTGATTTTATTTGCACAGTTTTCTTTACCTCCTCGTATTGTCATTTTAAGTCGAAGTTGCTTTGACTCTTGCACGAAAAGTAGCCTTTGTTATTGGTTCTAATTCACCCCATTCTTAGAAACAGCTCACAAGAAAATGATTATTGAGTTCGTGCAAAACGAATGGTTGTAGTTTGCGCCATTATTATACAAGCAGATTTTTCATTTTTAGAAGACAAAATCATCTCATATTCTCTATCGAATAAATATTTTTACATGGCAACAGCTTGTTGACTCATTTCATTTTATAGCTGTATTTGAAAACTCAACTCTACGCTTGCTAGTTAACCGCATAAAGAAACTCGAGTCTGCGTTTTCAGTGTAGAATACAAAGTGAGTTGTAACATAAAATATTTAAGTTCAATGACTTCGTCTAGATATTGAAATCAATCATTTGTATCTTTGAGAGCACATATCTGTAGAGCATATATAAGAGTTAATGCTTGTGGAGAGGTCCCTGATCAAATACAGATGTAATTCCTAGAAGATAACATCCGATTTCAGAGAATTTTGTCATCAATTGATACAATGCAAAAACACGGAATTCATAAGTAACATTGTCACGACAATAATAAATGTAGCTTAGTGAGGATTACAATTTTTCAGAATTGTTTCAAGCATTCTTTCTTTTGGCTTAATTGATAACACGAAGAACATTATTTGGAAATTTTTCAACAGGTATTGTTTTTCTGAACAAATTAGAGTTTGAGATAGTCACTGTTCAAAATTTAATCACTAAAATTTCAATTATATATAAATAAGAAAATTAATGATAAGCTTATTACGATTTTTTTACACTAAAATGATTTTAAGTAAACCCCCCCCCCAACTACCAATAACAAGTTTTAAATTTAAAATTGAAAGAATATATTTTGCTGTATACAATAACCTTAAAACATTGGTAATTGTTTGGTAATTTTTAATTAACCTCGTACTAGAGCAACACAACGGGCTATTGACGACGATTCGGGATCAATCCCTTTAGAGAAAGATCCGAGGACAAAACCTCGTAACCTTAAAACACTGATCCTTTCTTAAAAAATTGAAGTGAAAAGCATCTACTGAATGTCTATACACTGAATATTTCTATAGATTTGAGCATTCTAGCAGCGGTCAGTGTACATCTGCTATTAGCTTCACCAGGGAAAAGAAAAGTCTTTGAGAAAATAGTGAAAACCTCAATTTTGTTATCACCAGTCTTGTCTCGACTGGAAAAAGTGATTCTTTTCGTTCTTTGTTTATTCAGAGATCTTCTAAAGTGAAATTCAGTGTAAGATCCTAAGTGTTGTGTTCTGAGTGGAATTCTGGACAGGAGCGAAGCCGCTTAGAAATAACATCTTTATTAGGTTCGATCTGGTTGACGATATATACAAGCTCGCAGTCGATCTTAACACGAGCGCATTCTGGAACACATACAAAAGCCATAATTACAGCGCATGCTCAGACTACCGCTTCTTCACGAGTGCGTTGCCAGATTCTATTTACATGATACATAACACTTAGCATATTATTATTTCGTGTGATTGATTTTTAATAGCGAAAACGCTGCTCTATTTTCTTTCTATTTTTGCCTTTATTCCTCTGTTTAATGGTTGATTTTGTTTTCAAACCAAACATTTTTGTTGGTTTTTATTGTCACTACTTTTATTAGTTTTATTTTATCGTTTAAAAAATACCTTTTTGTAAGTTAGATTCACCTTGTGGGTACCTTTTGTACCTTTATTTTAAATTTGTAATTGGTATTAACTAATATTGTCAGTCTCATGGTATAGATTGTTGTGCCCAAGTAGATTCTGAGGATATTTTTTTAAACATAAATTTTCTTTATCCCTTGCTTATAGCGTATCTTTTGTTGTTGTTTCTTATTCCTTTTGATCTAGTACATGTTGGACCAAGTCCCCGAAACTATTCTTCTTTAAAAAGTCCCAAACCATCTTAAGTGTCTTCAATAAAGTCTTGGAAATCCAAACCCATATACAAAATCTTGTGAGCCGTAGGAACCTGTGATTTGATGTATTTAGGATAAAAGGAGGATTTTATGTCTGTTTTTGAATTTGTGAGAGTTAGTATCACCACCTCTGAATCTGGACAAAGCCGACTGTGATTTTCGATTGCATAACTCTTACAAAGCGTAAACCTGACCGAGTTCCTTTGTACCAATCATGTATAGGGAGTTGTGCATTTAATATTTTTGCAAAGGTTATTTTCTTTACTGATGTATTTTTACATCATTGAATTTTCTTAACGTTTTGCGCTATGTTTAGTTACGGTAAAATATTCGTTGAAAATCAAGAGAATAGTGGCATATTAAAAATTGTGTACTCATTCAGATTCATTAGAAATATTTCATGGTATGAAAATAATCATTGCGTTTTTCACTGCCGTTTTTGTGCTTTAAAATATTATTTTGGCATTAGTGGAAAATAGCTGTAAAACATAAATTAAAAAATTAATAAAAATGAAATGTGACTTTATTTATTGTTACAGAAAATACAAAGAAATTTCTTCTAAACAGTGCATTTATTTGAATTTTTGTCAAAATTACTTCCCGATGAGGATAGCAAACATATTAATAATTTTAGACATTTTAGTTACAAAATAGAACAATTTCGAGCTCAGTCTTTTTGTTTTAAAGCTTTTCTTGAGCGCATCATCCACAGAAGAATATTCGAGGAAACGATGAATGAATCGAATAGAGATTGATAAAAAGTAAAATCGTTTGCTTTTATTTCAAGATAGATAAGCGGATAGAAATTTGGTACACAAAGAAGAATTCAAGGCGACGGATTCACCAGCAGGCCTTCACAAACTGTCAGTTCAAAGGTATGAGTTTCTCTCTAAAGAGAAACGGTGACAAAAGCACAAGAGGGTGTAAATCTGTGATGTTCTGATAGGCCATTATAGCTGTAAATGTTTCTCCTTGAAATCTTCGTTCTGAAAATAACAAAGACTCATAAATTTTATATCAACATCAGTGCATTTATCAATTACGTATAGCTTAATATTCAATGTCTAAAACATTACGATATAAAAACAAACCATTAAAAGTTTTCGCACTAATGCTAAATCAAGCTTAATTTTAGCGAGTGGTATATTAATGCTATTTATTTGACAAACATATTTTTTTGTTTCAGATCTGTGAAATGTTTAATATTTGTGTAAAAAATGTCATTACAATTTCTAGACGCTATATTACAAGTTTACAATAAAACGTTCGCTAAACTTTAGAAAGGTATAGAAGTATATTTTATTTTTGCTACAGGATATCAAAAGTATTTTGAAAACTCATGACCAGTTAACGGAATACACAAAACTATTAATTATTTTATGAAGTCATAATCAGTAATAATTTTAAATATAAAAGAAAAACATCTTACAATTTTACTTTACAGGAAAATATTTGAGCACTGTTATTAAAAGCATGAAGGAATACGCATGTGTGTAATACTTTATGAAACTTTGCTACCCGAATAGTTTTTATAGAATATGGTATGACTGAATAAGATAATAAAAGAACCTACCTGATAGAATGATTG
This sequence comes from Metellina segmentata, assembly GCA_947359465.1. NCBI lineage: Eukaryota > Metazoa > Arthropoda > Arachnida > Araneae > Tetragnathidae > Metellina > Metellina segmentata. Next base: position 53,910,007 of record OX375873.1, on the reverse strand, counting down.
TTAAATTTAACCTCCCTCTTCTTCTTCTGCTCCCTTGGTGAGGATGTTGGCGAATTTCTTGATGTCAATGAGACCTTTGTCATCAACGGGAGCTTCAGAAAGAGCTTCATCAACCTGGCAAACAGAACAATACCATCATCAACAACTCGTTCTTTATTGTAGAATGATAGCATTAAGGACATTTTGTATCAAACTAAATATTGGAGGGCGTAATGTTTCAGCGGTGGCACGTGTTTCCTGTACGTATTCCGCAAGTGACGCCAGTTGGTTATAATTTTAGTACTTTAACAATTAAAATTCCAAAAAATGAATAAGAATTGATACAAGATTGCTGATAGGTCATAGCTAATTAGATTAAACACTAAACATCGCCAAATGAGCGATCAACTACATTTAAGGTAACTCAAATCTCTACTATTATAATACAATATAAAAGAACATTTGGATAGCGGAAGCAAAATCTTCGCTTTTCGTCTGGTGTGTTTGTTCACATTGAAAATCTTACTTATATCTGGTCTCAAGCACATGCCTTAAGTCTCAATTGAAGAGTTATCGATTGAAACTAGCTTCACTAGTCAACATGAAATTCTTTTAGTTAGGCATATCAAAATGTATTTATATTAATTTTCTTTAAAACTCTTCTCTAGGGGTAGAAATATAAATACGTGTAGTTTCTTTTTTCCTGTAACACTGCTTACATTTTTGAATTATAATCAAATCTCACAAAAAAAAAACCTTAAGTAATTTAATTACTATGTTACGAGTTTATATTTTAATACATCGTGTAGTTGAAAGGGTTTAGAAATTATTTAAAACGAAAGCAACTTCACGGAGCTTCTAAGAAACATATAATGCTACTACTTACATGCTAGCATAATGTTAAGTATCCTTGATCAAGCCAAACAGTAAAGTCAAATATATTTGGAATTGAAATATCAAAACACTAATTCAATTGTTTTTAAAAAGAAAAAGGGCTTAGAACAATTACCTCGTTTTCAGAGAATTTCTCTCCCCATGTGGTCAATGATCGTCTGAGTCTAAAAAAGAAAATTAAGTCTTAATCTAAGAAATAAAAATATGAATACCATGGTATTACAAATCTTTATATAATATCAAATTATGAGAAGTCGTATTTTTAATTCCGAATAAATTTTGCTAGATAAACTTAGTATTACAATTTTGATTTATTATGTTCAGATAAAGTCCCTTAAAATAATTCAAAGGGTAATCATTTTTAAGGGAACAGAAGGTCAATAAAATTGCTATATATCTTATTTTACCGTAATTCATATTAAAGTATAATACTTTTTACTTAGCTTGAATAAAGTATATGCATGTTAAGCTGTAATATTACTTTTAAGGTAGACTTTTACTAGTGAATCGAACGAAATATGGGAGCTTGTTTTGACATCATCTAAGGCATTCGGTTTAATTGAATACCATATGACTAGATTTTATAGGATATTAGCTAAATAACCCAGTGTTGCTCGGGTCTAAAATATGACCGCGATATTTCCATGTGTAAACTCAAATACACAAACCCTGTACAACGTGTTTCCTACCGCGACAGGTAAAATATGACCGCGACATTTCCCTGTGTTAACTCAAATACACAAACCCTCTAGAGCGTGTTTCCATGACATCTTGCCCATGAACATTCACTGCAGGAAAACAAACTTAATATTTTAAAATTGGATTTTCGAAAGGCACTTTTAGAACTACTTGTGTGCCAATTTTCATGGCTACAGTATGGTCTGCAAACAGAGAACAGAGGAAATAAATAACCTACGTTTTCCGCAGTGTTCTAAAGTATCTGTATACCAAATTTGGTGTGGATTGGTCTAACGGTGTAGATTTGTGTAGAGAATGTATACACACATTCTTATATATATATATATATATATATATATATATATATATACACAAAGAGATAGAGAGAGAGAGAAAAGCATCAAGTTTACAAATATTATATTTGTAAAGACATTTTTAAGGCCAATTATAAATTTTAAAACTTACGTTTCTTCCCTGCATTTGCCATCTCCTTCGTCGAACAAGTTGAAAGCGTTGACGATAACATCTTCCTCATCGGCTCCTACAAGAAAAGGGAATTTGAAATCAGTTTTTCAGGATCTAAATCCCACCGTTGACATATTTTTCAAACGGCAAATAAATCTAAATCTAAAAGATGCATTAGATTAACAGACAAATCTCAAGAACATGGTACCGGCCTCTCACTAAATTGGCGAATAAACTTTTTTCCTTAACAACTATTTGTATAAGCCTTCGACTGTTACCGTATTCCATAATTATGACAGTCAATTGTCAATTGCCGGCGGTGTTCTTGAGTTTACCCCTCCTCGTGGTTGTTTTGACGAGGCATCTCGTCAGTAACTAAAATTACCAGATCTTAACGGACGAGGTATCTCGTCATTGGAAAAAACTGACAACATCTTGATATCGTCATCATAAAAAATGGCTAGATCTTCATCAAACGGAATTGATGTCTCGTCATTGACAAAATTGATGTCTCATCATTGACAAAATTTTCCAGGTCGTAATGGACGAGATATCTCGTCGAAACCCCTTGGAGGGTCAACCTATTAAAACTGAAAGGTGTGAAACTTGCGATAGTATTGACCTTAAATTGAAATAGACGAAGTATGATCGAGCAGCTTCATGTTATTTCTCCCGATCACTCGATTTGAAAATGTATCATCTGGTATTGGGGGAAGACAATAATTATAATGTTGGACTAATTATTGAATCGTTTTAAAAAGATTATCGAGAGGTATTGCAGACGCTAATTTTCGCTTCGATAGTCATTCGGCTAAGTAGATTTTAAGAAGCCCATGCGATCTACACTTCCGAGATCTTATGACAGTGACTCCACATACATGCTCCGTCTATTTTATAGAAGATCGATACCCAAAATGTATTAGCAGATGCTTTATATGAAGCAATTTTCTTTAATGTAAGCTATGGAAATTTCCAATCATTTGAGTGTTTCGATAGCTTTCCCAAGTTGTCTAACGTTTGTAGCGAATTTTAAGACTCAAAATAGCTTGGATATTTAATGCGTTTTGTTTTGTATTAGTTAATTTGGGTAATAGTTTCGAAATTATGTAATTTATTCCGCGATAGAATGTACCATACGATTTCTTGCTCTTTTTAAAAGAATGGAAGTGTAGAAAATATCTGCTTATAAGTATAGTAATATTTGTAATTCATGTTCTTTATATGTTTCCTACGTATTTTTAAAATGAAATGTTCCTGATTGACTTAACTAGAGTTAAAGTCTATCTAATAGATTGCAGAGTAAGAAACCCTCAGCATGTCAAAATTCCAATTTCACCGTTAAGCGTTTTAATTGTATTGGACCTGTACCGACATTTTTCATCTGTGTCAATATTATTCATTTTTCAAAAACGCGTGTGGAAACGAGAACTTTTTTAGTTTTCATGGGAATCTACCAACAAGCCACAGATTTCAATGTTTTTTTTTCATTATTGCCATGACTTCGTGTCTAAAATTCTGAAAAATATTCGTCCTCCAATTAGTTTAAAAAAGGGACTAAATTTTCACTGACCTTTGGTGAACATAAAAAACGTCACCACCATTTTGAAAAGTCGTCAAAATTTTGAAACTAGATGCTTTTGAGACAATTTTGCTTAAATAGATACTACAAGTTTCCAAGGTTGAAAAATGATAGCAAAACGTCGCATGTGGCAGCCCTGTGGGTAGTATTTGCTTATAAACTTACCAGATATCCTGTCACCGAAGATGGTAAGGAACATGGTGAAGTTGATGGGGCCAGAAGCTTCAGCTACCATGGATTCGAGCTCGGCTTCCGTGGACAGACGACCTACGAAAGAAAGCACACGATTATCGAACAAAAAATACAATAAGTTTAAGATAATAAGGTATGAGATGAAGATGTAATTATTTTATCAATACTCATTCTTAGGATTTTTAGAACTAATAATATTGTTTACTTTTGGAAACCGGGCATTGAAAGATAAATATCAGAAGCATACTTAATGGAAGGAATGGAATATACACTTTACAGCACACACTAAAGTTTTTAATTTTATTTTGACTATCTAAATATCTTTAGGAATTGAATATTGAAATTGTTTCAGTCGACGATAACAGTTACTTTTGATATAAAATTTAATAAAATGTTGGTTATTTTTCCAACTGAATTATTAAATAGAGCTTTACAAGATTAATAACAATAATAATGAGTCTTGGTCACTTACCAAGAGAATCGAATGTAGCTCTGATGTCATTTTTGGAGATGAAGCCATCCTTGTCTTGGTCAATGAGATTGAAAGCCTGAAATGGATTAGAAAAGTCGATTTTAGTTATGAAATCTTAATTTTTATGTTGTTAAATAACTATAACCAAATAAGATCATACACAACTCTAACACATACGTACATGTAGATTCATGTTGAATTTAAGTTTGATTTAAAAGGAAAGCAGGAATTGTAAAGTTCGTATTACATAAAAAAAAAACTTTCGCTCCTTCAGTCTAGCTTAAGATATACTTTATCCCTTAAGCTGTTTCAATCACTTTCAAGGAAATACATTGTAAAAATGTGCACATTAAAAATAATCTCTATCTGATTGAAAAGAAGGGTATATACAATTTTACTTGATAATACTTTCCTGGTAAATTAATATTGCTCTAAGCGCATTGTTATTTTAGATTCACAGCTATTTATTTCAAGTATCATATGAGTTAAATTTTTTTTTAAAGTTTTTTACATATTTCACACACATAATTTGAAGAAATGAAGAAAAATCAAATTGTTTTATGGAATCTTAGTTTGTGGAGCATTTTTTTATTTTATCAAGCAGTATGAAGTAACTAATTCTATGTTTCCAAGTATTGAGAGGCAAAGTTCTGAAATGCGAATCTAATACAATTGCTTTAAATCTTTATTTTTTTTGTGAGCACATGTAAGCTGAGCATATAAGCCATTACTTATCGAATGATATTTTCATATAAAGGTAAGATATATCGCTATTATTTTTTAATTAGAAACGTTTCATAGTAGCGAGACAGACATTTAGAAAAAAGATGAATTATGCAATACAAAATGTATCAGGAATTTCATCCGGATGAAGATTTTCCAACAAAAGAAGACTCACTTCTTTGAATTCTTGGACCTGGTGGGGTGTGAATTGAGCGAAGACATTACTGCCTGATCGCTGCGCCCTCCTCTTTTGTGAAGCGGGCTTGGAAGCTGGGGCAGGGGCTGCGGCAGGGGCTTCAGCAGTCTCTTCTTCAGTCTTCTTCTTGGTCTTCTTCTTCTTCTCTTTCTTGTCTTCGTCACCCTGAAAGGATACAGAAAAAATCACATTAAATCTCTATCCATCCGCTTCAGGGTCAATTCAATATGTTTATGGAAGACATTGCGTAATACCAATTACTTGTGTTTACGGGTAAAAGAGGAAATAGATGTGCAAACGCATCGTGTCCTTGTTGAAGTAGAAGGAGATGATTTACTGTTACACCCGGTATCTTTTGTTCATGCGATAGAAAGGGATTGAGTTATATATTTGCGGTTTGCACCTTGGAATGATTTGTCAACGGACAGACAATCTGATCACATTTGTTTTTCATCTTATGGAGATATGTTAGGGAAATGGTTATTAAGGACAAATATAGGTTACTAAGGACCTTTCTTTCTTTGATGCAAATCGTATCTTCAGAATAAATGCTGATTTGTTTTTTTAATTGAAGACATGTAAGTTCTTAAAAAACGAATGTGTGTTATAGTATTCGATTATAAGAATATCTAGTGTGCTTCAGGACATGCCTAACCTTGTAACTGTTCGCATGTCATCGGCTTACAAGTGAAACGCACAAAGTCACAAAACATAGCTCTGAAAAAATGAAGGAATGTGTGTGGAATTTTACTCCGTAAGCTCTACTCACTGCATTTCTCAAGAAGAAATTAAACCTTCAGTCGAAGATAAAATAGCAGTGGACTTTACCAGTCTTTAGATTACCACATTCTGGGTTGGAAAAAGCAAAAATAACCCCTCATATCTTGAAAATTTTGGCAAAGCGTGTTTCGCTTGTACTCTAACGATATATATTCCACATAAAATTTATCAAGTAATTTATAAGTGTGTAAATCACCAACCTAAAACACAAGGAAGCTTTCATTGAAATTAAACAAGTAGGACTGAAAGAGAGATTATTTTTCACCGTGGCAATGCGATACATCTACATTTCAGCAGAAACGTCAGCTAGGATAGAAACACCTCGCGTAATGTATCAATACATTTCTATTCACGCGACTCTTCCGTCATTGGAGACATTTCCCCCTGCATTCTCTCATTTCCTAGAGTGAGTTCCTGGCAAGAACTTTTGGATTCTTGTTGAGTCATCGACTCACTAGTTCCTGCCATCACTATCCTTCTTTTCCCCACCGTGACATAAAAATACCGCTAGCGCCTGAATAAGCACTTTATCCCTTTCCCATGTTCTATTTCTGGGTAAACTACCGTAGGATCCTCTGACACATTCTACAAAAACCCGAGCTTCACGAAGAAATGCCTGCCATCTTTGAATCTGTTCATTCATAGACTGCGATGAAAGAAAACAAAGCCTCCACATTTCTCTCTGGGGCAGGGTAAATTGGAACGCTCGAAATATTAGTGCACATGATGTAAATTATTCGGAGTAATTGATATTATTGTTAATGAAGTTAATCTGACTTTTTTAAGTGTTATACTCAAAAGCCATAGAATAAATTTGTGTGGGAACACATTTTTTTTTTGTGCCGAGGAGTTCAATGAGCTCAGTGCTTGTCTTTTGTTAAAAAATTTCTTGATTTTAAGTTCAGCTTTGAATAGATACACATTCAAAGGATTTCTTGAATCATTCTTTGTGCATTTACAAGCACGTCGCAACTTAGACTTTTGTTACATTTTACAAGTTCATTTTCAACAGGGTATTAAAAAATATTCAATTGACGGAAAACACTTTAGGGAACAGAGATATTGAAATGAAGAGGGTTATATACGTTGAATTTTGACTCATCGATAGCTGTACTGTAAAAATTGTGACAATATTTCCATGATAATTATAAATTTAAATGAAAGGTAATAAGAAAATCAAAAGCAAAGCTAAATATTTCTTGAGTGTGATGAAGTGCATTTAATCTTTTGTTTATTCATTGTCACGCGAGAAAATTCGGTATTTTTTGCACTTTACATGGCTTATACTTATTGTATTCCATTTTAAAACTAGTCTCCTTATTTTAGTAAAAATGCATAGATACATAACTTGCTATTTTGTTTAATTAATTATGTTTCTTTCTGACTGTCTTTTTAATATTAATGTAACAGGATATCTAAACAATATACGAAATTGATAGTAGAATACGCACACCGAATTCTATCTGTCTAGCTATTGCTACTTAAACAACTTTGTGGTCCTGGGCAGATCATCAACCGTAGGAGAATAGAATTAGTCACGTATCGTCATTAAGCAAATCAATTTATCATTTCACTTGAAAAGTGAGTAAAATAATGACAAAAAAGAAAAATCTTTCAAAGTTGAAAAAGTTCTGTATAAGCAAATCAAATTTCGTACAAGCAATTTTCTTATACGAAATTAGGGGTAAATTTGATGTTTCGATTTTTAGACTAACTATGTCAGAATGAAGTAAGTATCAAGGTGTAGCAGGTCATACAGGTAGAAATAGCACTCGATATTTTTATTTCATTTGTAAGTATTATAAGTTAATTTCCATTAAATGATTAGCTGCTTGATTTAATTGTTTTATACGATTCATTTGTCAATTCTGAGTGGTTGATTAAACATTCAATAAGCTACCAGATTTCTATGAATTCTGAGTTTCCTATTTACCAAAACTTTTAACTATAAATTAATATATTTTGCTCATTACTCATGCTGAACAACGATGGAGACTGAGTAAGCCAATATCACAGAGAAGATATTCCAGACAGAGAACTTGCAAGAAAGAAAAAAAATGTGTTGCCAAAGCAAATAATCTGGAACATTATTATTAGAGCACCCTCTTTGCTGAGGTCGAAACGCAGACGCCCATAAGGAAGGACCATCCATCCCCACCGGTCCCAAAATAACGCCCTGCCTTGAGCTCAGAATGCTGAGGATAGAGAAAACCGAGAGCACAAAGGAAAAACGAGCGCCATTTTGAAAAGCCATCTTTGGTGATGCTATAATTAAGCACAAGAGGGGTGCTTGGTTTCAGACCAGACGCATCACCTACTGATGCTGTTGAAAGAAAAAAAATATCCATTCTGGCTTTTACGTCTTCTAACGAACCTGCACTTCTGAATCGATTTGGCTTTCTTGTGCTTAATCATTCATTCGGTTGTGGCCTTAAGAGCAAGGAAGTAACCTTAGGTAGTGGGTTCCACAACAGCCATGAACCGGAATAGATGATTAGACATTGAACTCCAATCGAAAATGCGTGCATACATTTTTTATTTACACTACTCTATTCCTAGCAGGTAATGTATTTCACTCTTAGAAATTGTGCAGAAATAATAGAATTTTTTGGTACTGATGTTCGGGAATTTTCAGTTTGTTAGTTTCCTCCAGTTTTACATTTTAAGAAATATATTACTCCATTCTTGCAGTGGGTTTCTTAAAATGTTTAAATTTAAACATAAACATTCCAAATTAGGTGCAATTTGAAAGAGTTTAGATCAAGTAAATGCTCCCAACTGTTACAGTTGAATAAAATTAATTTAATAAGTTATATTTCAAGTAATCGATTCCTGGTTTGCCCCCCCCCCTCACCTACTGAACTGAAATCTAAACCAAACTTCTATTTAGCGCTAAAAAAATTTGAAAATATAGTTAGTGAATTATATATAATAACCTTAGACAAACATAAAGAAATAAGAAACACTCGCTAAGCGATATTTCAAAAAGAAAAGATCGTCGTTATTTCCAAAAGTGAAAGATGATACTCAGTTGCATTTTCCAAGCTAAAGGAGCACCATCGCAATCTTTTTTAAATGATAGATTATGAAGGGTATTCGCGGCAGTCGAAAATTATTTCATCACTACATGATTACGATCCGGTATTCGTGACATTGATGGAAGTTTGTGATTTCTCCCGAGTCCAGAAAGTACCAACTACACGAATCCATTTTAGATGAACTCTTTTTAAGATGAGGGATGGCATTTTAAGCGCTTAGAAGTTGAACTGTGAACACGGAACGACTGGGATTACAACGCAAGTAATTAAAGAGTTGAGATTTGAAACGAAAGAAAAAGCAGAATTTTCATCAAAATTCAGGGGGAAAACTTGGCATTCTGTCTTATATCAAGTGAATCTCTCCTCATCGTATCCCGTGTGGAGGGTATTTAATCCGCTAAGGGGAAGATACAAGAATTTTTTTGCGCGCATTTTATTTCGTAGTCTAAACACTCTTGCCACAACTGTCATCATTACAAACAGATGACTTCTGACTTCCAGAGCCTCCACTGTGCGTCTTGGAGATTTTTTAAACTTTGATGATTCAGCGATTAATTGGTTTTTAATTGAGTGAGGATGCTTTTTGAAACAGTTTTTCGCGCTATCATAGCTGAGAATCTCAAAAGATTAAAAGTATTCTCGACACATGTTAACAAATCTGGCATTACGGTTAAAGTTAGGGGAGCTTTTATTGTAAAGAACCCATTCGGGGCATTGTTGATTTTAGAAAAATGGAATTTATACTCAAATTTTTTCCAAAGAATTAGATGTATTTAAAAAAAAACATTCCGCCCCGAATTTACAAGCTATTTCTTGTTAATTTGGTTTCGAGTTCATAATTTAGAATTTGAGAAAAAGCTGATATTAGAAGGGTTCTCCATTCATATGAATTAACAAATCTGAAATTACTTTTTAGGTTAAGAGAACTTCTATTGTAAAGAACTCGCACATTGTAAAAATTTATCAAGATGGAATTTGCACTGATTACAAGCAGTCAGATATGATTTGTTTATTTGTCAGAAAACATTTCGGCCCTAACACACCAGTTAATTTTTGTTAATTTTTTTGCAGAGTGCTTCTAAGATCAGCAATACTCAACTTTTTATACATAATTAGAACACTTCTGCTCATTTGCCATGTTTTAAATTTAATTATACTTTAAATTTAAAAATATGCGATAACCAAAGAAGTATGCGATGATGATGTTGGGTAACGTAGTTAACAAAGCAACTAAAAACGTTAGATGATGATGGATAATGTGAAAGTTTTAATGGAATAGAAGTTTTTAAAATGGATTACAATTGGAAGTTATTTATTTGGGAAAAATCTGTGGAGGCTGAAATATTTTACATGGTGTTATGATTATTCTGTATTATTTATACAAAAAGTATACCGTTTCAATGTCCTTATACATGTAAAGTACTTTTTTTCAGCATAATCAGTCCAAATTCCTAGTTTTGCTTTGATTTGTTTTTTCATTCTTAAATCTGGATTATTTAAGAATATAGTGTTTAGTTTCTCGTTTTTCTTATAAAGTGTTTTCATTAACATTTATACATGGTGTAGCAAAGTTTCGAAATCGTATTTCTGTAAAACGTTTCACTGTGTATTTGATGTCTAGTATTCGTGTTAAGCATATGATATGCTTACGTGTCCACCATCTTTGAAGACAATCATGAATTTCTTGTTCTCAAACCACCATCCCACATCTTAGTAATAAATCTAAAACTGAATATATTGGCATTTTAAATTAATCCAAATACCTCGTGTCGATTTTATTAACCCTTGGCAGTATGCCCACAAGGCTAACAACAGAATTCTATTCTCAGTTCGGAAGAAGGCCTGAACGAGGAAGTGTTTTTTTAAACCAGTGTCGGAAGTTAAATAGTATTAAATCTGCTTTCGGTAAATTCGGAAGTTGAGGGAAGTTTCACCGTTAAGGAAAACTTAAATTTAAAAAATTTAAAAGGAAAGAATAATTTTTGTTCGTAGCTGGAATGTGATTGAGGGCAGAATCTAATATCAATTACATTAATAACATTATTACTTTCTCAAATAATTAAGCAAGTATTTCGTTATGTAACTAATTCCTTTAAGATAAATGTCATTAAAGTATAATGTGCTCTGAAAGTAAAGAAAACTTTGGAAATACCCATTAGAGACTCTTAATGATTAAACATGTTCGCGATAAATATACAGAGTGCATTAAACTTTCGTCTTCTTTTCAATTCTTTAAAACAAATGAAACTGCTCTTGTTTTTTGTTTGTGTTTATTTTATTTTCAAAGTACATGTACAAATAAAACACAATTAACTATAGTCAAAAACTACCAAAAAAACGTTAAATTTCTCTGAACGAAATCAGGAAATAAGAGAAACCAGAAAAAAGTCCTAGTCGCAAACATTACTTAATGTATCAGATTCATAAAAGGAAAAATATGCAAGACTATTAAAGACAATATGGTTAACTCAATTAAATATTAAATGTATTTTGTTACTTTATAAAATAAAACACTTTGTTCATTTGGTTTTCAAAGCAAAGACTCATTGAAATAATTTTTTACCTTCAAATAAATGCCGTTGAAGGTAGTTCTGTTTTTAAACGAAATCGCTCTTTCAGATTGAATGTCATTCAATTAGATTTCAAAGGTTCTATTCAATTAATAACTTTTCAGTCTTTAAGTTTTGAACCAACCTTCTTGCAAATTATAGTGTTCTAAACAAAATTAGCATCATCCATTAAATATTTCCTAACTTAATACTGCTCTCAAATTAAAGAAAATCTCTATTTAATTTGATTCCGAACTGTAAGAGATGTTCTACCTTTCAATAGAAATCCCGTTTGGTGTTATTGAAGGTATTAAATTATAAGTAATGATAAATATTTATTTTTATAGTTAGTTTAATATTCTATTTAATTTCATTAGAATGAATAAAGAGTTATATATTTGTTGGTGTAAGTTCCTACCATATGCAGTTCGTAAGGTAAGACGGTATGATTAAAGACATATAGTTGGAAACGAATTGATCAATTAAATAAAGAAGGTTTAAAGAATTTTAATGTTTTACAGTATAGGAAGATGATGCAAGTTTGCTAAGATTGTGTAAATTACTTCGAAACGGTTTTGGAAGTTCAGAAAAGTATATGAACTTATGACTGAATTTACGCAATTATTTAAGATTTTGATATGTTGAAGGAAATATACAATAAAAACTAAAACGGAAAATTAACATTTGTAAAATATAAACTTTTAGTTTTATTGCACTTTCATTTCAGTACGAAATTACAAACAAAAAGTTTTAAAAAGAGCAAATAATATCATAATAACGATGGGAATTCATGGAAAAGTAGCACAATCGGTATTAAAATGTGTCTTAACTTTCTTGTTGTATAATAAAGCATGATCTGTAGATATTATTTCATTTGTTATTGATGAATACATTTTTACACCTAAAACGGCTCACTAAAAAAATTACAATCGAAATTATTGGGGTTTATTTAGCATATTGCCGAGTGTCCCCAAACTTCATTTATTATCATAGTTAGAATCTGCCTTTTCTTTATCAAAAGTTATTACAATAAGACAAAAGTTATAGATTTATGCAATATACATTGATTACAATATTTTTTATTTTTAGAAAAATTATTAAATTAAAAGGTAAGTAAGTCTTATAAAACCTTTCCTCAATAAAACATTCTCATAACGTAAGCACTGAACATTCTTTACTTATCAGCCATTGAAAATTTAATCAAGCGAAGTGAGCAAACCTAAATTGGGCAATATTGTTTACACGTATTACACATATTTCATAATCACTCACTGGAATCACAAGGACCTGGGTAGAGTATTGGGTGAATGTATAGTTTGCTAGTTAGGGCTTCTATAAAAAGCCTGCTGTATGAAAGCAATGTTATGCTTCAGTCAGCCAACCAAATCAGTAAGTTCAAGACCATATTGAATACCGGTAATACTATTTATATTTAGCTTGTATTAGAGTTATTTAGTTTAGTATTAGAGTAGATATCGATAAATTTACACACACTTGAAACCCGGGGTGATACTATTAATTAAACGACTATTTATTATTGGAGTATAGTTTAAAAGTTTGTTTTCTCATATCATTGTTTACGATGAAGTTAATGAATTTTGTCCTTCGTTACAGATTCTTCAACTACAATTTCCAACTTATATGGAAAGAGACGAAAGTGTTCTAAACTTCTTGGTACAAAGCACAAAATCTGGTTCATTGCCAACCTCTTTCCTGGTACCCGGTACAATCTCCAACTTCTGGTGCATAGCACAAATCCCAACGTATTTGAACGAATGCCCATCGAAATTTAAATGGATGTCAATCTTCGAAAAAGCCTGAATCTTTTCTGTTAAAATTCAAACCCTCCTCCTGGATAGCGTGAGAAATCAATCTTGGTATTCATTCCATCATGTACAACCGTCACAAACGATTGAATATTTCCAAACCCTTTCAGGCGTTTAAAGTAATCCAACGGTAACTCGTGGAAAGGTTTGACTTCAATCCAGTGTTGGAGGATGCAACAGAAGTAAACACTAAGAGAGAGCAATAAATCCAATGTACTCACCATGGCGAGTTAGTTGATGGGGAAGCTTAACCGAAAGAGAGAAGATCCTCAGTGGATGGATGACTAGGAAGCTAGGAAGAAACCTGGCTCAAGACATCTCGTTTTGAGGCATCCCCTCAAGTAGCCCGTTTTCCTCCCCCCTCCACGTGACGTCAGCTGGCTCCCCCCTTGCCAATAATACACTACGAGTTGGAAGCCCCATACTTTTAGGGAAGTGTGCCAGCAGCCAATGGTAAGTGTGGAGGACGTGCATACCGAAGCAACCAGTACAGCAGCAACCGATATGGAGCACGCTAAAAATGGAGCTGGGTGTAGTTAGTTGTTCTTAAGGTTTCTTTTCTCTCTGGAATAAAAGGTATGAGACGACTGTTGGTGGTGGATGCTTTTTTGTGCTCCCCTTTGCGTCGTCCTGAATTGTTTTCTGGTCCCGGAAAATGGGTTAACAGGAGTCAAGGATTAGGTTTTTATCGGGATATTGGGACACGGTGATGCAAAATCTGCTGGGTCGCCATACCTGATAATGTATTTGGGGAGTTATATATAAATGTTTTAGTCATGAACTTGAAATAAAAAACTAAACGCGTCCCATTCACAGGCGAGACTGGGTGTGGGTGCCAACTTATGCAAAATATTAGAATGCACCGAGGCCTGGGGTTTCTTCTCGTGATTAAGTAGCGCAGTCCATTAAACAAACTGAATGGAGACATCGCTAATGGAATTAGAATGTTACTTTACTTAATGATGATGACATTCCGCGTCAAGGTCGGACAAAAAATTGCGGCAAAAATGGCCTGAAACACCTGCTCTTTATCTCTTAAGGCATTTCTCTTTCTCAGAAATATATTAAATACGAAACTTGTATATTATGTACATAATGAATCTATTTCAAATTCAGCTGTAAATTACTGTTTTATCAGTGATTATGCCGGGTTCTTTTCAAGTCTATTTTAAAGAAAGAAGTCCAAATTCTCATGTTGTCTGCTCACAAGTGAAACACATAATCAAAATTTTCAGGGAATGCGTTTTTTAGCTGTTCGAGACTAGAATATGGGGATCCTTAGACTGGTGTACTCTCTTTCTCTTCACTGTCATAATTTCTTTACACGAAGGTTAGTTTTATTTCTTCTTGAGAAAAACACTTAATGAGTATGGAAGAATTGTTCTTAGTTTTTTGGCTTAGTGTGTTTAATTTGTAAGTCAACTGTATACTTAATAATTTGCTGTTTTAAGAATACTTGAGATTTTAGATTCTCATACATCTGTCGAACACCTATATTTGTTTACTCTCTCGTTACATACTAGAAATGCTACTTTGCAAAATGACTACTAAGGAAATTGTTCTGTCACAACAAGCAATAGATGTCTTAACCATTGTTGTTTTATTTTCATGGTCAATAACATACACAATCTTAATTTTACAGTTAATCACACGCTTATGTTCTCTAAACTAAATGAAACGAAAATTTAGAAATTCATTTTGATTCATGAGAATATTTGTTGGAAATGAATTAAATCTCATGAAAGTATCATCTTTCACACATTCACAATAAATGGAATAAATTTTATTTGGTGAATACAATGAATTTTTTAAAGTTAAAATTGTGGATAAATTTCTTTATTTTGTGTGCAAAGTAAACTGTTGGATGTGGGAACGACCGTCTTCCTGTTGAACAAGGTGATGGCCTGTAATAAGAGTAACATATCAACGTCCTAGATGTACCCTCTATGTTCATTGCAACTGAAGTGTTTGTTCCTGGTTCGAATCCGGGTACGGGCATGGATGTTTGTAAGCGTATGGTGTAGAGGCGGCTGGTGCACCTTAAATCTGTCGAGGCCGAAAGTCCTCACGTTGGGTTGGCGTGGAAGTTTGGAGAGTGGGGTGCCAGCTCAGGTGTTGCTTCGTCATCTGACCGTGGTTCAAAATTACGAGGTGTTGTCCTCGGATCTTTCCCTCAAGGGACTGATCCCGGACCGTCGTCAATAGCCCGTTGTGTTGCTCTAGTACGACGTTAACTAAAATTACCATTACCATTACCATTACCTGAAGTGTTTGTTTTTAGGAATTAGACGCATCATGCTAATGAAAATTCTCCTTTTCATGTGGATTGTACTGAACATGGCAGTCAAACCAAGCCCTTCTAAGCCAATTGAAGGGATTGCGTCTAGAGTTGAAGGCAGAATGATGCAACAACGCAGTCACAATTTGGGATATTACGATAACATAACGGATCACAATCTCTGGCAAATACCATTGAAAAATTTCGATCCGTCTCTGTCTCTTCTTCATTAGTGACGTAGAAAATACTCTCAGTGTCTAAGACAATCTACAAAATTTGAATTATGGTAAGATAAAGGAACGACACACAAGTGATGCATTACTGTAATTAATTCAAAACATCTCTTAGAATGGGGTGTTTCTCCGGTCGTTCTTAGACTACATATTACTGGAAAGCCCTAGTCCAGTGATGCATCACTATTTCACTCTTCCAATCTGATAGGCCCTTGGATTTGGAGGCAAATTCTTCTAGGACTATTGTTTGAACAGTCGAATTCATTAGAGACTTAACACTGGCACAGAGTTGGATTTTTAGAATAGGACTTGACATGTTAGTCATTGTGCCACAAACCAGACTCAAATGTACATTGATGTTCTGGACAATTCAACTTCCTCAACGTTGTGAGAACAGTAACCTTTGTCTCTTGCAACATGAGATGCTACAGTCTTCTTAACCTATTTAGAAATGCTGTAATTTTCACCTCTTAGATGCTACCCGTAAATGATAGATTCCCTTATGTTGTGCAACAGTATTTAGAGTTTACTAAGAAAATTCTAACAGTTAAAAAAGGTTTCGCAGGAGCGAATTTTTTGTTGGTGGAAATAACTTATATAAGATAGAAACTATACAAATATTCAGAATTAGAGGGGTCAATTAGAATTGTATTCACACTGATTGAGGAAAACTCAGGCTCATCACAATACATTTTCATGTTTACACACAGTGTAACATCCATGAACATACATTCAGTAACGTTCGTGACAATGTAATTACATGCATCATCACGAATGGACTATAACAAGACATGCATCCATATTTGTCTGAAAGAAATCGATGATCGATACTATTTGCCCAATAAACATGGAAACTGGATTGTCATCTACTACAAAAGAGTATTGCGTGGTTTAATAAAAACACATTTTCGGTCCAAAAGGTAGCAAATTTGGTGTAAGCAATATAAATCGATCATACAATCGAGATAGATTAGCATAGCAGAGTTCATTAGTGGCCGAGTGCGTGAGAACTGTTTGGTGGACAAATCTTTTGGGTTTTAATAGCTTTTGACTGATCCATAAAACGTTCAACCCCACGGGACCATGTCGTAACTTAAGTTTTTCCATCAAATAATAACTCCTTATTCAGTTAATGTACCATGTCAGTATGACAACGTATCCGCAGACATGATCATATAGTCATAAACTAATTTAAATAATAACCGAAGTTAGACTTGCATCTTTAGTTTGCACAAATGCGGCTTTATCCTACATCAAAGCTCCAAGATTCTCTGTATATATTGTTTACTAAAAATAGACTTGTCTTTTATGTAATGCACTCTTAAGTCATAGTTCAGAGGAGTAACGTGTATAGTATTTTACTGCAGAGGGGGCCAATGGTAAAGTTGAACTTTTTATATTAGATAAAGTTTAGACACATTTAAAAAAAAAATGGTAGAATAACTGTCATTATGTTATAGTATTTTTAGATATGTTATACCGTTGAGAAGGAAGCATATAATATGCTGACAGCAATGTAAATAAACGTGTTTCACTTGATCCAAGAACAGAAACCACTTAACAATTAGTAATGTTAAAAACAAATATTAAAACCTGGATTTGGTGAGTCACATTTACGTTAATACATATATGTAAAGATGAAGTTATCGTGAACCAATTTTACAATCGTTACTAAAGGAGGAAAAAAAACTAACTATTCATAACTATTAAAAATTAACTACACAATAAAATGACTTTAATAGCAGACTATATAATGTTTAATTTAAAAAGTAAAAAATGAAAGTAAATCCTTAATCGTATTTGTAAATAGTTATCTTAATCTTCCAAATGGTTTAGAAGAGATACATTCGTACATAACTAGAAATGCTAATAACCGAAAGTTATAATGACGAGATATCTCGTTATTAAGGCATTGCCAGAGATTTTTATGACGATGTCAATATCTGGACAGTTTTATTTCAATGACGATATATCTCGTCTATCAAGATTTCGTATGTTTTGCTAATGCGAGATACCTCGTCGAGACAATCACTGGAAGGGCTCAAATCAAGGAAATGATTATTTTTGTGGGTTGGCTCAAAATGTACTCCCTCTGGTTAGATCACTTGGTCAGCCCTATTATGCAAAATTTTTAAACGTGAATAGTAGAATAGATTAAGAGCATTCCAAACTAGAATAAGAGGTCGAAGTGACTCTATGATTGGTTCACTGCGGTAACTGTGTCGGTAAATTTTTATTGTTTGTAATTGTACATATTGGACGTTGTCTGCTATGAATTGTTTCTTATGTTTGGTTCAGCTTGGCCAAACATGACCCCCTTGAATCATAAAAAATCAATTCAATCAATCAATTAAACTCGCGTCATGCATTTGTTTTAATTGTATGCCCCATTTCTTGAAGAACCCGAGTTTCATCCAAAGTAATTTGAAGATACTGAAAGAAAATACTTAAAAAGAGTTACTTCCAGCACAACTACCCAGCTTCGTCCGAGAATTTTTCGTGTTTCACACAAACCAAATCGTGCATGATTCCTCCGCAATTTTGTTGCGTCACCGAACAGCTTTTTGAGTAATGTACGTTTGACGTGCTTTTGCCCTTTCATCTTCCGACAGCTGGGCTATTGACGTTTCGTGCTCATTCGAGTTTGATTGATTAAAAATTGATCTCGTTCTGCGTAATGTTCTATGTTAAATTTTGATTTTATGACTCTAAGGAAACGGCTTAGCTAGCTGAAAATAGTTGCGTTGACCTAGAAATTCCAGACAGAATAAGATGTACAAATTTCATGACGCCAGAGCTCAGCGTAAGAGAGTTGTTGCTACTTCAGACAAACAGATTTCTGATTTATGTATAAGATGGGTCTTGCAACATTCATTAATTTCCACTACATCAATTCACAGATCCTCATCATTCATCCGATCTCGTGTAAAACTGCAAAATCTAAATTGTATTTGTGCTCTGAGAAAACCCATATATATAATAGAATCATGAATTCCTATTGCTTTAAACATACGAATTTGGAAGTCATATCCACAGATAGAACTTTTTGATGCTAGCATTATATTACGAGTTCATGAGGATGTTAGTTTTCATATCCCATATCGACTGATTCAATGAATAGTAAAGGAAAATAACCAATAAAAATTCATCAAACGTTGAATAAACCTAATATGCTGATCAGAGCCGTTCTAAGATATTTTGTACCCATGGGCTACTAACAATAATGCGACCCTCTTCAGAAGAAAATACAATGGAGAGGGATGACCTTAGAAGTTTTAAAATTTTCAGAACTAGTAAAAGTCAATGTAGTCAGTCGCATGCTGGTCTCTAGCCGTCAAACTAATTTTAGTGCAAGCAAATTTGCCGCCCCAAATGGCTCACGCCCCGGGGCTATAGCCCATTTAGCCCTGCAGTTAGGGTAACCCTGACGCTGATTCGTCTACCATTCTCAAAGTGAAGAGACTTAACAACTTGGTCTAAAAATCTCAATCTTCTTTCTATCGTTGCAAGGAAACAATATACAGTGAATATTCGATTATCCGTCAGGGTCGTGACCTTGACGGTTAATCGAGTAGACGGATGACAGAAAAACCTTAAACATCAATCCACCCCCATCCATTGCATATGAATGAATGATAGAAAATGCACATTTACGTACTGGAAGTACACTACCTACGTACATGTATTTTATTTTACATACGTACCTTGTTTGTTTATTAACAGTGACTCCGACAACTCCACCACACAGAAGTAAAGCGAGGATGATTTTTCGCGACAATCCGGTTACTGTACATAGAATACAGTATGTGTGTACCTACTAATAACTTTTAATATTTAATTAACCAACTACTGACGGATAACAGAAACTAACGGTTAATAGACGTTTCACACTGTACTTATTATTTTAGTTCGCGGAGAAGGTTCAGCAGTCAGGTGTGGGTTGTATTTTTGACTATCGGGTTTGCCAGATATCAAATTTATCGTAGCAACAATTGTCATAAAAACGATTTATTTTTATTTGGCGATGAAAATGGCTCGCTTTTTTCACTCTGTTCTCAGACGGTTTACGGACAAATTACGTAGTACAGATCGTAAAGTTAAGAGATTAACACGGTTTACTTAAAATTGTACAGGGAAAAAGATGCAGAAGGTTTTTTACTGATGCGGCTATTAGTTTATGGTGCAATAAGTGTTAAAGTAAAAAAAGAAAGTGAAATCACTTGCGAAAGGAGTATTGGTTTGCGAAGCAAACAAAACGGGACTACATAGCAATCCCCGATGGTCGTCAAGCGTAAGCGAAGAAGGGGCGAAGCCCTCGCTGTGATGTCACGGACCGGAAAGTCAACTTAGGATTTTACGAATTATTAAGATACTTTCGCTGTTCAGGAGATTCACTCTGCGAAAGGAATGTTGGTTTGCAAAGCAAACCAAATGGGATTGCTTAATGGGATAACACTAACGTACGTACGTGGATCCGAAATATACGTTATTTGTGTATCGTCGAATGGCAAAAACCAAAGCAAATAAAATAACCCCGATTTTTTTAATTATTGCTGTTTTCAATTAGATGAGGTCAATTTATATGCACAATTTTTATCATATAAATTACCATGCAAATATTTAACTGCAGCCAGCTACTAAGGGCTTACCTATACATAGAATAAAACATAGATTTAGCCTTTTCATTCACGAACGAACAAATGTCCCCTGATGTCCTCAAATGTCTTGAATATTCGTGTTGATTCAGTTTTGATAGCTATTACAAACCGCCGAACGCTAGCTGGCTAGTTTAAATTTAATTCGTTAGTTGAGTCACGCGAGTTATATTCATGCGTGGACTTATGCTACCACAATATTAAACGGCCATAAGCTCAGCATTTGTACGTTTACTTATATCGGGTCAAAAATGAATTGAAGACTGTTCAAATATAAACAAACCCTTTTCACGGAACTTCGTGATGCAAGTCAATAGAATTCATTCTTCAGCTACAGGCGAGTGTCACGAGACAACAATTATCGTTTCCTTCGTGCGACACGAATTATATCAGAGCGTGGAGAGAGAAAGCATCAGTTAGTTCTACTCTAATAAAATTAAAAAACATGACAAAAATTTCTCTCTCCCCAAATACCATTCGAAAGCAGATGTTCCAGATATTGACACGAAAGTAAGAGTTCGGTGTTTCTCGTAAAACACTATTTGAGCTACATCGTTGGGTTTTATTGGTGGACGATAACATCTGAAATAAAACGACTCTCATGTCGGAAAGGAAAATAAATAGTAATGCCCCAAAAATTCTGTTCTGTAAATACGGATTCGTAATCAGTTGAGCAGATGTTGGGTCGTGAATGCGAAAAATAATTCGTTTCATAAACCACCGGCCGCAATTTAAAGATCAACATTTCTTTTGAAGCGGTTTCGAGTTAGATTTGAAATTTGATACAATTTTAGTCGCCCGATCAGAGACCTCACAATTACACTGTGGGTTTAGTACCGGTTTACATAACTCATACAGTTAAGAAAAATATTCCTTCCAAAAATACTCAATCTTTTACCTGCCGGTTGTAAGAAGCCTCAATACCGGCTCAAATGATGGAATAAACTCCTAATGCAATAAACAAAATACGCTTCCAAAAATACGAATAAAATACTCAATATTTAACCTGTCCGTTCTAGTTCTTACCTTTCAATACAGCTGAATTTTCTTATTATTTTTTTGCATATCCATATTCAAATTACAGTAGAACTCCAATTATCCGAACTCCGACTATACGAATCGCTGATTATCCGAATCGCTTTCAGAATTTCAGAAAGAAAATTAAGACGGAAGCGTATTGCGATTCGCAAAATAATGATTTTGGGTTTCAAATTCTAAATGATGAAGAACTTGTTGAAAGTTTGAGAGAAGAAAGCGTCGTTGAAGATGATGACCTTATTGTCGAAGTAAGTTGAAGCAAACACGGGACCATCTGCGACTTGGTTGCCCGAAAACGGATGAAGACAGTCCAACAGCTTACTTTGACCGAGATGTTTAGCAAGCAATGACTTTCATTTACAGTACGGTATGTACATACTGTACTTATGTATAGCACTTGTAAGTACGCTTAACATTTAAAAGTGTTGCCTTTTCATTTAATTAACTAAAAGCTCTTTTTGTTTAAAAATAGTTTTTTTTTCTTCCCATTTTCAACATACATACATGAATTAATTAAAATACATACTAGACCCTTTTTTCGGAAACAGTTCAATTATCCGAATTTTTGATTATCCGAATGGGGTCCGGTCCCAATTGATTCGGATAATTGGAGTTCTACTGTAATAGTAAAACTACTTACTACTTATTCTGTTGTCTATCAAATTTAACAGAATAAATTTTACCCATATAAATTTTTGTAGACATCTTGAGAGAGGGGTGGACAATATAATAGATAGGTTTCATTTGCATTAAGAGGTTACATATTGATTTTCTAATCTTTTTTAACTCAATTTTCATTTGTTTTGTGGAGAACACTAAATTAAAATTCATCATACGTGTATACAAGAACAATAGAATTAAAAAATATAAGTTGTAATTTTTAATGTGATAAAAGAACTGAACTTTTAGAATTGAAAATATTAAATGATTTAAAAACACTACTTTCAATTTTAATCAGAAAAAAAAAATTGTATTGTAAATTTATTCTTACTATTATTGGTTGGGAATAGAAGTTCAGTTAAGTAAGGTAAAAACAATTGTAAGCAATTAAGACGCTTTCAAATAGTAGTTAATTTAATGCGCTCTCCAGTGCTAACATTTACAATCATATACCTTTTAATGCGATGGAAATTGAACAATTTTATCCTAAGTATATATCTATCAACTAATTAGAGCATCATTAGCCCATGAAAAATTAGATGAAATTAGTTGACATCGCTATTTAGTTTCGAATATTTAAATTTGGCAATCGGATAAAAAGAAAAGTTAATTTACTTAAAAAAGTAAAATTGCAATGGTAAGGAATGCGGCAACAGTTCACTTGTAACTGTCCACCACTAAACACATTTTCTTAATTCAGAACACATTATGTTTAAAATGTTGTAGTTCTCTTTTAAGTAAACAAGACATATTAGGTTGTGATTAGTATGTGAAAAACCGACCAGTAAAATTTGTTGTTGCAGAGTTCGTCTCTCTTTCCAATAAAACAATGAAATAGATTAATGGCGTATATTTGTCATTTGTGTATTTACAATTACGTAGATAGGTATTTATGGAACCAAATTAAACATTACAAGAAACCTCAAAATACAAAAGTGGTTTACCCTTGTATTCTTTGAAGAAAGACTATCTATTCAACACTGTTATTTAGCATGTGTGAGAAAAATGTGTCTTTCGTTAATAGAAAAGCACAACAAAATTTCAAATAGGCTTGGAAGTTACATTGCAGTTGTGAGGGTGAATTTAATTTTTACTGTGCAATTGCAACTGCTGCTACCGTATTTGTAAACGTCCTGCATATTATATTTCATGAGCACTCAAAACTATATTAATAAATGTATTTTTATATTATATTAAATGTATTATTAAATGTATTTTTATATTATATTAAATGTATTATTAAATGTATTTATATATTATATTAAATGTATTATTAAATGTATTTTTATATTATATTAAATGTTTTTTTAATGTATTTTTATATAATATTAAATGTATTATTAAATGTATTTTTATATTACATTAAATGTGTATTATTAAATGCATTTTTATAATATATTAAATGTATTATTAAATGTATTTTTATATTATATTAAATGTATTATTAAATGTATTTTTATATTATATTAAATGTATTTTTATATTATATTAAATGTATTTTTATATTATATTAAATGTATTATTAAATGTATTTTTTATATTATTAAATGTATTTTTTATATTATTAAATGTATTTTTATTAATTAAATATATTTTATATAATATTAAATGTATTTTTATTTATTAAATATATTTTTATATATTATTAAATGTATTTTTATATATTATTAAATGTATTTTTATTTTTTATTAAATTTATTTTTGTATATTATTAAACGTATTATTAAATTTATTTTTTATATTATTAAACTTATTACTAAATGTAGTTTTATTTTTTATTAAATGTAGTTTTATTTTTTATTAAATGTATTTTTATTTAATAAATATATTTTTATACAATATTAAATGTAATTTTATTTATTAAATATATTTTTATATATTATTAAATGTATTTTTATATATTATAAAATGTATTTTTGTTTTTTATTAAATTTATTTTAGTATATTATTAAACGTATTATTAAATTTATTTTTTATATTATTAAACTTATTACTAAATGTAGTTTTATTTTTTATTAAATGTATTTTTATATATTATTAAATGTATTTTTGTTTTTTATTAAATGTATTTTTATATATTATTAAACGTATTATTAAATGTATTTTTAAAAATTATTAAACTTATTACTAAATGTAGTTTTATTTTTTATTAAATGTATTTTTATATATTATTAAATGTATTTTTATGTATTATTAAATGTATTTTTATATATTATTAAATGTATTTTTGTTTTTTATTAAATGTATTTTTATATATTATTAAGCGTATTATTGTATGTATTTTTATATAATATTAAACTTATTACTAAATGTAGTTTTATTTTTTATTAAATGTATTTTTATTTTTATTAAACGTATTATATACATACTCGGAAATTATGGTATTGCAAATGTATTTTTATTTATGCTCGTTCACATTATAATTGATAAAATTGAATTTGATAAAAAAATTAATTTAAGATTTGGAAGAATTGTAAGAGTGTTAAAGAGAAGAAGAGAGTTGATCCGTGTTGGCTTTGCAATTTTGTATCGTTTTTTGTTTTTTAATAAATGTCTCGGTTTTTCAAACAAGAGTTCGTTTTCATGTGTGAGATCGAAAACGTGACTATAACTATTTAATACAATCTTCGTGATAATCTAATCATTGGAAAAGTGAAAAGAGAGAACTTCATCTCCAAGTGACTTAGGGACAGACTCGGATCACCACACCATCTCATGAATTTACACTCCAAGTGGTTTCTACGCGATATATCGTACATCATTTTTTGACCAACTCGTCCATCATGACCAAGACAATTTTGCTAATGACGTGATGCCTCGTATCTGGATATTCGGTCGAAATCAAGAACTGGTCAGTTTTTTTCTAAGATATATCTAATCCATGAAGATCTGGTTAATTTTGCTAATGACCGAGAGTAAATGGTGACAGCAGAGGGATCCTTCAATAACCTGACGACAGTGAGCATCTATTTTTATGTATTGGAGTAATTATGTATCAGTTTTGTAAAAAAATAGATATTACAACTCTTGATACTTCAGCCATGACGAAGACGGTGTTTTGTTGAAAAAGTTAGTTAAAAACACACACACACACACACATGAAAATTTCGAATTTCCTCAAGGAATGTACATCTGAAAACAAAATGCGAAACATCTGTCAGGAATTGTGTCTACTGGCGCATGGTTCTGATGCAGCTAATACGTCATTTGAAAACGAAAGAAATTTGGCGAGTGGCCATTTTCCACTTCAACTGATTATACGCGCTGGTAGACTTTCATGTCACGAGATACAATAACAAGAGGAAAAACTGCAGAGGTCTGCTAGTAAGAATTCAGAAGTGTGGAAAATAGGTTTTCAGGGAAAACATTTAGCCTTGATTTGGAACCCGCTTTGTTTTGTTACGTGCCACTCAGATTTGAATGAACACGTCACTGATGCAGCAACACTTCGGACGAAAGACTATCGAAACCAGTTTCATACACAACGGGATTGTTTTTTTTTATTGCGAAAATGAGCGAATCCTGGTATTTGTAGTGGTCCGTATGTATTCTTTGCTTGAATCCATTGTTTTGGTAAATGCGGAAATGAAGAAGAGACTAAGCCTTTCCTATACTTATTTGGTGTGTGGATTGCATAACACCCGAAGTGCTATTTCTGTGCTCAGATGGCAAATTGTTATAAGTCACTTTTTTTAATTTTTCGTGACAGAAATTTTAAGATTCAAGATTCAACATGTGATTTTTTATTTATTACAAATTTCCCACCTTTGTTTTATCATAAACTGTAAGAAAAAGACTCGTGACATTTTGCCAGCTTCTAAACATTAACAAACCAGACTCCAAGATGGGACTTACTCAATATTTTTGGAAAAGTTTTGAGAAAACATTTTGCTATCTGAGCACAGATATTGCGTTGGAAAGATGATTTTAAGTGTTGATAGGTTGAAGATTAATTGGTGCAAGAACCTCACACAGGGTGGGGAGGGGCGCTAGCACCATGACGGGTTACGGGGCCCCGGAGAATGTGAAATCTTTTTAGTTCTGCTGTTTGCAATATCTTCTCCAAATTACACATTTGGTACAGATTTAAAAAAATATCTTTTTGAAGCAACACTTTTGGTGCGTTTTTTAGTGTTCATTTCATAGCGAGTTGTGGCAGGTAAATGCAATCCCGCTTTATTAGGATTGTGGTAACCTCTCGATTATTTTAATATCATTTATTATTGTAAATTGTTATTATTTTTTACTTTATCACGCCTAAGTAACTCTAGTTCTCTAGAATCAATGTGATCTTTCATAACATTTGTATTATATAGTGTGGTTCCATTGGACCATATTTCTAAAACAATGTTTTAGAAAATGTTAAGATTTTTTTCATAAAAGTAAATACGTACATAGTAGTAGAAATAATCAGCTGTGAGGATTTTTTTTTCCATTTTAAAATTCTTTTGTACTCTACGTTAAGCCTAAAAGAGTATTTTTTCTAAGAAATTCTTCCTTGGTTACATAAACCACTTCCTTTCCAAAAAACTTCCATGACGAAAGTCAAAAACATTGCCACAAAAAAGTCTTTATATGAAAGCTGTACGAAAAATTTATATATATTTTCATTGCATCTGTAAAAATACTTCATTTACATACGGGGCACAGAAGTAATTTGGTAATTTTTAATTAACGTCGTACTAAAGCAACAAAACTGTCTATTGACGACGGTCCCGGATCAATCCCCTAAGGAAAAGATCGAGTACAGCCCCATGTAATTTTGAACCACTGTAACGTGACGACGGGGCACAGAAATGGAAGTTATTTGTTTATTGCCGAATCGCAACCACATATATAAACACAACAAAATCGACCGTTATGGGATTCATTCGAGAATTTTGCAGAAATTGTGCAAAATAGGTTTGGTGTCCAAAATTGTCAAATCGACTTTGACCAAGGGAATGGGATCTAAGGCGCTCATAATCTAAAATATGGTAACATGACTGAGGTGTGCTTTTTGCTGGAAATAAGAACTAACAAAAGAAGAAAACGAAATACTGAAACCAATTTTCGAATAATTTTTAATTCATTCAGATGTATGAAATCTATTTATATAAATACGGATGCAAAATATATAAAAACGAAATGTTTGTTTATACATAGAATATTTTCTACGCATTTCGAGTTTACTTTCCGTTTTAAGCTTTTCTGAGGCAAAATCCGTCTCTTAAGCGTCTGGTGTCTGTATGCCCATATGTGTGCCCAGGCGATACCCAAAAGGTTAAATACATTTTCACAAGTAAGGGGCTCCGGCCCCTGCTCGCCCACCTCCGGGGATATCTGCGCAATCCCATTTGGTTCGCTTCGCAAACCAACACAAATTTCGCAGAGTCAATCTCCTGGGACGGCAAAACAATCTTAACAATTCGAATAATCCTGCTTTGACTTTCAGTTCCATTAACGTCAGATCCATGACGAGGGCTTCGCCCCCTGCTCGTTAACGCTCGCCAACCAAGCTTTGCTTCGCCGAAACCTTTGTTTAGCAAAACAAGACTCATTTCGCAAGTGATTTCCCTTTTTTGATATTTTAACACTAAATTCACCCTCAACTAATAGCCGCATCAGTAAAAAGCCTTCTCCTTATTGTTCTGTGTACAATTTTGAATAAACCATATTAATTTCGTAATTTTCTGGTCCGTACTTTCTCAAAAACCGAAGAGGCAAATTAAAAAAAAAAATCGTTGCTATGATGATCTTTCGCGAGCGTCTTACTTTTCCACGATGTCACAGCGTTTCAACTCAAGGCCAGATAGAAGGATACAGCGTTTCTCTACGCGAAGAAAAATTTGTACACTGTACACTATCGCGAAATTATACTTTTCGTCACATCGAATTTATTTATGAATCAATTTAAAGAATAATTAGACTTATAAGAATAATTAGTAAGAAAGAGTGCATTCTAAGCTTTCACATGGTATTTTCAAATTTTAAAACAAATATATGAAGTTAGAGATATGACAGTTTTAGTTTTGTATCGAAAATTACAATCTAAACGATCCGTAATTTGTATGACCAACTTTTAATAGCATCAAATGTATTTATTAACCGATTTTAAAATAATTATACCACAAGAAAAAGTACATTCTGAGGTTTTCAGTGATATTTTAAAATTTAAGAAATGATTATATTAAGTTATAGATATTACAATTTTAACAAAAATAACAAAAATTTCCCAATATTCCGAAATTTTTATAATTAACTTTTGATCGCATCAAATTTATTTATAAGCCAATTTGAAAAATAATTGTACCATAATTAAAAGTATATTCTAAGGTATTCCGTGGTAATTTCAAATTCAAAAACAAATAGTAATCTCTACTATTATAAAAGTAAGTGTTTGTCTGTTTTTTTTTTCGTGGCCGCAAAATCCTGACGATTCTATGGCACTTACAGCGTTGAGATTTGGCACACAGGTAATCCGAATTGTTTGCAATTTTAGGTTAGCAGCTAATTTTAAAATTCAATCTAGAAGATTTTTAAATGAATTTAAAGAAATTTAATCATTATTGAATACTACAGCATAAAAGAGATCACATATTCTTACTTTATTGCTTTCATTTGCATTTTGATTTTGATCGGAGGAATAAATTTTCCAGCCAGACGATAAAAACAAATCTCTTAACTGGAGTTAATTAGTTCTTTTTCTATCTCATAGACCGTTAAAGATAGAATAAAAATTTCAGTGGATTTGAAATCTGCGGAAAATTTCACATTAGATCCATACCTAAAAATATGATATTTTCTTTTTACATAAATAACTTTTAAATTGAATATATCTTTTATATTTTGGAATGAGATTGTGACGTCATGGTAACTTTCCCTTTTCAAAAGTAAACAAATTCATTTCTTGCCGTTAGCGTAAAAAAAAAAAAAAAAATCCTGTCTGCGGAATTGTTTAAGATAGATTAAAAAAATAACGGATTTGAAATCTGCGGAAAATTTTACACCAGTTTAATACCTTACACCACGGGGACGGGCAACACCGGGCTAGCCACGCAGTGGCTAGTAAGTTATATACATGACAGATTTAACAAGAAAGTAACGAAAATGGCCCGCTTTTTCCCGAGTTTCAAAAAATACTATCCGGAACCAAATTGCAATTTGTAAGAAAACTCGAGGAGGTGCAAACAATTCACGTTTAGAGGTACACTAAAGCGACTCACGTCTAAAGACTGAAAATTTGTATGTATTTTGCTCACTCTGGGTAGAAATTTCGTTTTCCGAATTTGTCATTTAATAAACCCTAAACTAATATCCGCATCGAAAAGAAAATCTTCTGATCCGTACTGATGATATCTGATCCGTACTACTGATCTTCTAAACCGGCTAAGAATCGACCGAATAAAGCGCATTTTCAATCCTGCGGCGGCAACGCTTTTTTAAAATTCTAGGGGCCCCGCCCCCTTCTCGTTTAAGCACCAACCTCCGGGGATTGTTTAGCAAACCAACATTCCTTTCGCAGAGTCAATCTCCTGCCACGACGAAACTATCTTAATAATTAGTATAATCCTGATTTGACTTTGCGTCACAGAGAGGGCTTCGCCCCCTGATCGCTAAAGCTCGATAACCAACACTCCTTTCGCAAGTGATTTAGGTATTTTTTAACTTTAAGGGGGTCCGGGACACAAAAATCGTCACATTTTCGAAATTTTTTTTTATTATTTTAAGAAATTCTCTATGTTTTTCTGCTTAAAATGACGTCTAGATCATGTTTCTATCTTAAATATAACTAGAGATATAATAATTTTTGTGGTGCATTGTTTTGAAAATCTAACACTCTTGACATTTGTTGTCATGGCAACAACATCTGTCTTTAAAACTTTAAATGCGTTTTTCTCCGTGATACATTTTTTCAAGATTTCCTGTAATCAAATTGCTATAAGTCAAAAACCGATAAAGTTTAAGGGTTGAAATTTGGAATATATCTTTTTCAAACATTATACTTTAATTTTGATTCAGCAAATTTGAAACAAATATTTATTTTTAAAAATATGACTTTAAAAAAAAAGTACCTATAAATTTTCAAAAATTTTCATTCAAATATTTTTTATTTTTTATTAATATTTTTTAAATTGCTGAATCAATATTATAGTTCAGAAATTTGTGAATAATTTACTGCAAGAATTTTGAAAATTGATCAAGAATATTTTGAGTCTTAGCAATTTAAAAGGAACCCTCTTTTTTTCAAAACATTTTAATTAAAAATTTTTTTAAAACTTTTGGAAAAATTTTGTGTTGTGATTACGTTTATTAGTTAGATGGGTAATCTGTACAAAAAATTCAAAATTCAAAATTTATTAATAAAATTTTTTTTTCAATGTGTCCCGGACCCCCTTAACACTTAGAGCCACGTTCACATGAGGCGTTTCAACTAGCGTTTGACGAGGCAAGCGAGGTCTCGCCATTAAATTATGTTGTTTATTCCTCTAATTCAAGCTTCTATCTAGCGGCCTACAAGAGCGGGACCCTGAAAGCCTCGCCAAACGCGCGTTATACGCGCCTCATGTGTAAGGGGTCTTAATTCACTCTAAACTAATAGCCGCATCAGTAAAATACCTTCTCCACCTTGTTCCCTATTAAGTCTTCAGCAAAACAAAACAAAAGTAAGTTAATGTTACAATCTTCCGACAGGTGTTATGGACACAGATAAAAACGGTCGTTCTTGTGTTCTGGTTGCTACTGTTCTATTCCTCTCTCATTCAACATTTCACCAACACGGAGTGTTCGGTGGCTGGCCCCGACCCCGGGGGACAAAAAAAAAGGGAGTGAAGACAAGAGTACTCGCCAGGAGACGGTGGAATCGGCGGACTTGGAGTGGAAGTGTTTTTTTGGCACCGGAAGGTGCGGTGTGTTTTTCGGAACCTTCATATAATATTGTAAAAATAAATGTGCGTGTCCAAATTAGGTATGCAGTGTCCCTCTGTTCTTGGCCTCTACTGCACACATTAGCAATTATTTTGTCTAGCAAATTAGACATCGGTCGGCCACGCACAGTTAAGATTAACTGTACCAAATTAAACAGTAACAAACAAAAAAGCGAAAAAATCAAGTTCCCAATCCTTTTCGCGTCGAAACTGTCTTAATAATTCGAATATTCAATACTAGCCACTGCGTGGCTAGCCCGGCGTTGCCCGTGCCCGCGGTGTAAGGTATTAATCTGGTGTAAAATTTTACGCAGATTTCAAGTCCGTTGAAGATATATTCAATTAAAAAATTATTTATTTATAGAAAATCATATTTTTAGGTATCAATCTAAACTGAAATTTTCCGCAGATTTCAAATCCGTTGAAATTTTTACTTTATCATTAATGATCTGGATATAGAAAAAAAAGAACTGTGACTCCAGTTACGATTATGGTCTGGGTGGAAAATTATTCCTCGCGCAAAATCAAAGCGGAAACGAAAAAAATAATTATCTACTCGTTCTGTTGGTTGAAAAAATCTTGGCATGATTCCAAACCCTGACTGCAAGGTCGCATGAGTAGAAAAAGTTCTCCGCGTTTGAAAAACCGATGGAGAATAAATATATGAAATTTATTTAAAAATCTTCTAGATTTAATTTGAAAATTCGCCGCGACCCAAAAATTGCAAATAATTCGGACTACCTGTATGCCAAATCTCATTGCTCTAAGTGTCATAGAAACGTCAGGATTTTGCTGCCCCAAACAAACACTTTCTTTTATAATAGTAGAGATTGCCTTCTCAGGGCCATATGACGTCACAGCGACCAAGGCCGTTTCACGTTTCCACTGCGCGATCAACAATTTGAACACTTTCGCTAAATTATACTTTTCATCCCATCGAATTAATTTATGAAACAATTTTTAAAATAATTATACCATTAGAAAGAGTGTATTCTAAGCTTTGTGGTATTTTCAATAAGTGGTATTTTCAAATTTTAAAACTAATAGTTTTTTGCTATATATATGACAGTTTTATGTTTGAATCGGAAATTACGATCTAAAAGTTCCGAAATTTATGTCAACAACTTTTAATTGCATCGACTTTATTGACTAAACAATTTCGAAAATAATTGTACCAAAAGAGTACATTCCAAGCTTTTCATTGGTTTTCAAACGGTTATGTTTTCACGGTTATGTGTGCATGTTGGGTTTCGGTGTTGCAAGTTGAAAAACCGGATGTGTGCACCGGGACTAATATGACAAACCATGATATATTAGTCCGTCCTAGCAAATATTACTAGGGCTTGTCTTTTGTGCTTGTGCTTGGAGCCGGAGTGGAGATGTGGAGGCCTGTTCAGTCAACACCGACTCTATGCAAAACCTACGTGCGAATTCCAGGTTCCATTAAATTTATTACATAAATTACTTATTGGTATTATACAAATCTGTTAAAAGCTTTAAATGGACTAAAACAACCAATTTTTATTTTGATCATCAGTTTTTTTTTCTCAGTTATTTTCTGCTTTTGAAAATTGTTTTCTGCAATTACTTTACTTAATTTTTTTCGGTCCAAAAACAGGTATCTTTTTTCTGTTTTTCATTTTAAAAGTCATACAAAAATTATTAAGTAGAATGAGATTAAATTTCGAACACATAACGTAAGTTCTATAATATTTATTTTAAAAGAAAAATGGGGTCAAAAATTTAGTTTAAAAAAAACATACCTCATCCACCTTTTTTTGTTTATAAAATCTACAAAGATTGAGTGTAGTTCTTAAAAACTTTCATAAGATAAATACAAGTTCACGTCGTTGTAAGTTTATGATCAACCATGGCTGGTAGGCATTTGATCTGTGTCGTCGTGGCAGCGTAAGTGGGGTTTGTATAGAGTCGGTATTGGTTCAGCAGTCCTGTGTTTACAAATACCACTACAAACAGGTGATCACCGATCTTCTGGTGAATAGGACATCTTTAATTGGACAATCCCTCTGTACTGATTCATTCATTAAAGTCATAAAAGGTATGGGAATAGTCCACAAGGACATTGGTTCTCTACAGCACTATTTCCACGGGCGTGGAAATCAAACTTCGTCATCGTCATCTTGAAGTGGTGATTTGCCATGCTTCCCTTTATAGGACCTGGCGATGGTTCTCAGCTGTCCTCTTAAGGGGTGAGCAGTAAAACTACTTAACCCTCCTGGGGACTGTCTCGTCATTATCAAACTTACCATATCTTGATGAACAAGATATATTGTCATTAGAAGAAAAATTACCAGACTTTTATCTTGTCATCATAAAAAAAAAATTGGACACCTTGATGTCGAGATATGTTATTAGTAAATTGATCGGATGGACGAGATATCTCGTCGAAACCGCTTGTAGGGTTAATGACGCCTAGTCAGGGGTCCGTGATCTGAGCTGATTCTGGGGTCGGTTTCAGAATATGGATTTACTACACTAGTGGGTCAGAAGTAATCTGTGTTCAACAGATTCGGAATTGGAGATTTTCCTCAATCTCTTTTTCTAAACGCTTGCTTTAGCAAAATCTTATTGATGAATACGAAGAATTTTCACCATTCAACATTAAATAGAAATACAAGTGAAAATGATTTACATCCGAAGTAACATCACCCTTTTAGTAACTACCCTTTTAGTTGCCCTAGAGGGTGTTCTGAATTGAGCCCAGATGTAGGTTATGACCTTTTTCGCGGGAGTGGACACATTCTTCACCTTCATCCCATCAATTTTTAGCCTTGGTAAGGCTTTAGCTTACAAGCCTCGATTTAAATTTCTTCATTGTCATACATGTATTATTTAAATGACATCAATTCTTTAGATTAACGTGAAGCTACACACCTTTTCAAGGTCAATATTACTAAAGGAGTCTGAGAGCGAGAGTGTGGACCAGGAAAATGAGAAAACTACTTGTATTGAAATCTGCAGTCTATTTTCCAAGTATAGTGGTTCTTTCATATATTCAAGTAAAGTGCAGGTAATATGCAGTTTCTGTTAGTCCAAGGACCAGAGCACCCAAAGGTAGAAGACTGTCTCGCCTCCTTCGTCTACTGATTTTAGTTGGGCAAAACGGAATGGCTTTAAAGCCTAGGGTGACCCTACCAAAAGCAAGCTCCCGACATTCTTCACCCATTACCCCCAGGGTCACCCTCCTGCCAGGATGAGGCAATCAATACCCTCTCCTCTTCTGAAACTCTCCTCACCTACTTGGAACTTTTTTCTCGGAAAAAATTCCAAAACAGAGGAGTGGTTGGTACCTCCCAAGGCTACTTAAGGGCCTTTACTAGCCTTGGGTACCTCCCACCCACCATTGGTATATGGGTGGTAAGCCGGGATTGTTTCTAGCCCTTTCGTGCGATAGACAGTCCCAGACCAGCCTCTCACGTCTTACCAGCGGCCACTTGAAATGTCTTTCATTTTTTGAGGGCAAGATACTACACTACATGCTCAAAATGCCACGCACACCAGGCTTCTGCTGCGCACATCGTGGATTACATGGACCTCTCTAAGGATGATATATACTCATCTCCTCTTCTCGTGATCGACTTTCTCTGTGTCAACGGATTCTTAGACTTAGTCTGACTTCGTCAGACCATTTCGGAGGATAAGAAACAACAACATAGTAGAGTAACTTCTAACACTGTACTAGGACCCTCATCTTAGATGGTGCTGTGAAATATTATCTTATTTGCTGCTGTGGCCCGAAATATGGATGTGGGAAACCCTATTTGAAACTCAAAATTGATAATTAATTCTTAAACCTCGAAATGATTTCGACGAGATGTCCCGTACATCAACCTGCAAAATTTTACCAATAACAACATATCTTGTCTTCAAAATGTCGAATTTTTGGTGATGACGAGATCACGATCTGGTCTGTTTTCTCCTAATGACGCAAATCTCGTCCATCTAGGTCTGCTAATGGTTTTGCTAATGACGTAAACCTCGTCGAAATAACCAGAGGAGGGTTAAGGAAAATAGTTACGAAGTATGAGCGATAAACAAGTTGTTTCATTGTTGGTAGAATAAATTTCGCTTAAGAACTTTTTCCTTCACGATTTTCCTGACCTTCAATGTAAAAAAAAAATTCAGATACGTAGGTTCGCATCAAATATTATTATGAAGATTTTATGAAACCTTCACATTTTTTTTAACGTTTTGACAGCATCCAACTTATTGTTTCAGCCAATATGGAGGGATTAGAAAGATATAATCAATTTACGGGAAGTAGTTGCAGGTAAATACAAGACAAAGGTATCTTGTGTTTCCTTAGATCAAACATTTGGGGAAAATCAAATGAATATGGAACAAAGAATTACTTTAAAAAAAATTGAAACAAATTTAAAATGATCATTAAATCAGTGATGGAAAATCTTCAAACCAATGATATTGAAAGAGTAACACAGTAATAAAGAACAATAATGCAATTGAGAAAATCAATATAGTGAGAACTCCAATATTTAGCTCTTAAAAATTCACTTTTTTAAATTACTGGGTTAGTTTTCTTGTTATTTGACATTACATTTGTAAAATAAAGTTTTTGTACATATTTTTAGATTACATATATTATACTGTCATATAATTTGTTAGATTGTTCGGGACAGTATTTTATTCTTATAATTAGACATAGTTGAAAATTTATGTTAAGCAAAATGTTTTAACCAAATAAGAATTTTTGGATATTGACTAGAATTAAAACAATTTATCAATTTTAAACAATTATTAACAATTATAATATTTTTAAGGTAACTTTAAAATTATGCATTGCAAATTGATATAATTTTTTATAAATAAGTCATTCCAATAATAAATAACTTAAGGAGAGAGAGAATAACACAAGAGGGGGGGGGGGGAATAACGTGAGAAATAATTTTAACGGATTCAAAGGTTTTTGAAAATGCACGATAAAAGTTAAAATGAACCAAAAAGCGTATGAAAAACATGAAAGTTTCAATTTTTAAATTCGAAAGTATGTTTTCCGTTAACTGTATCCAGATTCTTATAGTTGATATCATCTATCAATAAAGATCGTTCTTATATTTAAGTGAAGAGAGAGTGAAAATATCATGTCTTTGAATTTAAAACTACATTGAAACTGAAAGAAGTTGCGAAACTATAATTTATAACGATGAACGCCTGTCTTAAAGCTTGAAAATTCCGCTTACGTTGAGCGACCGGTTAAATAAAACTGTTTGAAGCATGCAAAACAAAAAAAGACGAGAGAAGAGTCATTGAAAATACGGATAAAAATAGACTATTCTTTGGAACAAACTTCAGTTATACTTATTTTTATCTTATTTGCTTAAAAAACGAATGGCAGGAGACGAGGATTATAATTCCATCTCTATGCTCTTGACCATTGCAAATCATTTTGTAAGTCCACATCTACATGTAAATACGACGATTTGTGAGCATATTTTTCCTATTTATGGTCCATTGTTTTCTATTTGTATGTAATGCACCCGATTTGAAAGAAAATGGTAAGAGTTTTGAATGCAGTCTCTCAAAATATTTCAAGAATAAAGAGACGAAATAGATATGTCTTGTCTTTTTACAAGTTAGACCAACGTTAGTCTGTAAAATACCGACATTCTTCTCAAATTCTTCAAAAAAAATTTTCACCAGAGCGTTTAGTTTTGGTTTTATTTTTAAATAGAGAACTGACGGACGATAGTTATAGTACGTAATTTACGTACATTTAATAAACAAGCTAATGCCATAAGTAGTAAACATAAAATAATATCAATATTCAATAGGTACTCAACAAGTAGGACATTATTTATAGATATTTATTTTATTTTAGGAAATTATGCTTAATTTTTATAAAGTTACAAAAATAATACAGCACTATTATGATACAGCAAAAACTCTCGATCGCTGGCGTCATGAAATTTGTACAGTTTAATTTGTTTTGAATTTCTAGGTCAGTGAAACTATTTTCAGCTCGCAACGTCGTTCGCTCAGAACCACAGGAATATCAAATCGAACTAAATCAACCACAACGCATCAAAACCTCTCTGGAACCGATCAATCGAAAAGAAAAACACACGCACGTGAAATGGATCAAAGCTCAAAAGGCCGTTCGACGACGCAACGAAACTGCTAATGAAACAGGAGCGAGTTTGTCTGATGCAGAAAGCAATTATCGGGTAAAGACAATCAGAACAGTTTGTTATGCATTATAAATGAAACGAAAGCTTTCATATTGTATTACATTGACTTCAAATTCGATCATCGGTTATTTTTGTTCACGGCTTGGGAAGTTTTCAGTGGCACATGTAATTAAAAAATATCATCTTAAAAATTCAACATCGAATGTTTTGAACAGCAATCGAAATTGAATCTTGAAGAACTGCGCTTCTACGACAGATATTTCTTAAAGTTAAGGAACACTGAGAACAAGATAAGAAGACGCGAGTAGGCAAACTTCAGAAAAACAGTACTAATATATCGATAACGGTATCACTCATCAATTTCCAAAATCGGTATTTAAGTACCCGAAGTAAAATCAATTCCACATTTTAAAATTGCTATTCGAAGTTCACTACCATACAACACAGTTAATGAACGCAGTCACTTGTTAACAACGAGTTAGTGATCACTGATTCGGACAATATACTCTTCTTGTCAGAACTACAGTAGGAACCAATAAAAAGTGATGCACTGAGGCTACAAGCGAGTTGGGAGAGACTACAACGGCGCGATACGTCGACAACAAATCCCCAGCCAAAGAATTTCGCTTACTCGATGGATGGAGCAGGAAGTTTACCCGAGATTGAGCATTTGGGAAATCAGAGCAATAAAATTTCAACTCGCTTTCTCACTGAATCGAGAGATAAAGGATGTACATTAGAGAAGACACAAGACGGAGAACAGAGGATATTTATTTTTAAACGCTTCGTAACCCTACACTCCCGGCAGAGTCCATTTGTGTTCTGCGGGGAGACAAGGCCCTTTGATATTGTACTCGATAGGGTGCGAACGGCTGTTGATTAAGTCGCTGAACTATTGTTCTGCAAGCAGCTGTGCCTCGATGCCATTCGGAATATTCTAAATTAAGTAGTTAGTTAAACAGAGGAAAAGGAAATCTAATTCGGTGGGCTGCCGCTGTGTCGTATTCTTGGGAAAATATTCCATGTAGTTTTATTCTGGCGAGCGTAAAACTGTGGAGTGACGTATTGATTGTAGTAATTCCATGAAACTATTTTTAGGATGAAAATAATTATTCTTGAATGGCGGAAGTGATTATTTGAACCATTACTTGGTTTTAAAATCTTTCCGAGTATTCTCTGGAACTGTGCCATCCAGCTGTTAGGTGATGAACAGAAACTAAGCTAAACTGTATACAAGTAAAATGAAAAATTAACTGAAATAATTATTATTGCCATTGTTTTATTAAAAAATCCATTGTGTGCAGTATTATCTCATAATTACTCAACTATTCTAAAACTTCTTTTAGCTAAAATGTGTACAAAAAGAAAATTATCTGAAATAATTTATTATCGCAATTTTTCGCTAAAAATTCAATACAATAGAATAAGTTATTTAGATTCGATTAGTGAATTCAAAATAGAAGGATAGACAGTATCATTTGATAATTGATAGATTTATCTTTAAACTCTTCGAACAATCAGCAGACCAGTGAAAGGAACAGTTCCTTTAATACCGTGTATATTCCTCTATTCCCTTATCAATTCATTATTAGCTCGCTTTCTAATTAGTGTGTGATCATCGCACATATTCATTTACTAATAGTTTAACTTAATATCAGTCTGAAATCAAATTCCATCTACTTTCTACAGCTAATGTAAACTTTATGCTAGAGTTCTAATCGTATGTATGAATCCTTCTCAATATGATATGTGTTCTCTTTAAACCAAACTGAATAATAAATTTTACTTTAAAACTTAAAAGGCAAAGATTTATAACCTTGTGTTGGACGAAGGTGTAAAAGAATACTAATTAATGAAATTATCTTAAGTTTCAGTTTCATTCTTTCCTGAAAATCATCTGTCATCATCATTCGTTCGTTCTTTTAATATTCTGTTTATGTCATAACTTCAAAAAGATATGCCTCCAATTAATTAATCCTTTGATTATATAACTCATTTGGAAGAGCTAAAAAATTGTTTTAGAATGTGACACAGTTTAGGAAGAGTGTAAATTATAATGCCTCCGTTTGATCATTCGTTTGATTTGAGTGAAATTAAATTAGTGAGGTAATCGACTATAGGAGCTATAATTCAAATTATAAAGTTATTACAGCAGTTGAGTATTACATGTATCGAATGTGTTTTTATTCTAATCTTTTTTCTTTACAACACTCGAAACTCATAAATCAATGAAATTATATTTTCCTTAATTCTTAAAAACTTACCCAGATGAAAATAGTAATCAAAGAATTAATTAATTGGAGGCATTTCCTTTTGAAATAAGACAAACAGAAAATTAAAGAACTCATTGACAAATAGTTTTTAGAAAAGCGAAAAGACTGATAAAAAATGCAGATCAATTCATTAATTAATATTATGACATACTTTTAATAACTTTATGGTGTTTACATATTTCATTTACTTGGACTTGATTGCGTGGAAAAAGGTTTTTGCAGTGTTCCTAAACAAAGTAATCACAACTTTTAGAAAAATGTACTCTTTAAGTTTGAATAAATTCATCAAAATAGTTTCTTTGTTGAAACATATAGAAATTTTTGATATTTTTAATAAAGGAGATTGATCATATACGATTAGATATCTAGCATAACTTTAATTAGTTGCAGAAAAAGTATAAGTAATTCGATTACAGATTGAAATAAGACCAAATTATAATTAAACGAATCAATGACTGTTCATTTAGAGAATAACTATCCCGATATCATTCGATTCCTACCATGACTACCAAACGCATTCTCTTTCGACCCCAAAACAAAGGTTCTTTTTGTATAATAAAATCGCTCAAATGTAATGAGAATCCGCACTCACAGAATGAACACTGCGACCGTGACCCAGAAATCTGACCTTCCTGTGACCTATCTGGAAAGAAAATAAAGGGGTGAGTGTCTGCTGAGAGTACATCCTCGGATGACTGAATTAATTGCCCCTGTTAAGGATAGCGTTGCGGCAGATAAAAAAAAAACGAGAGAAGAGAAAACGAGACGGGATCTGTAAATGTTCCAGAACAGAAGATGGCGATAGGGTGAAATTCAGTGGTCCAGTTAAGAAAAAAGTTTAACAGGATGCACCAATATCGCGTCATTTCATGATAGCTGCCCAGTACAGGATCTTAGCAGTTTACGAGATAGGTGTTTATATTAATCCTATTTTATTTTACACAAGGATAAATGACCAGTCATACGACGGAAGCATAACAAAATTAATTTATTTTGGTCAAACTTCATTTGCATATATTTTTTTTAACCTGACGGTGCGTGATCGCTGGCAGTTCTTTTTTCACCACTATCTCTCAACTTTTATTGATCACTGTCTATCCATGAACCTTTTCTCACAACTATATCTCGCCTTGCTTTCGTATAGCGCTGTTTTTTGAGCAATATTGTTTAAACAATATTATTGGAAAAATTATTTTTTGATCAACACTGGTAAAACAGTGAATTGCATGCGGGGCAATCGTTCTATAGTCAATGATATTTTTATGGCGATTTCGAATGTAAAGATTTTTGATATTTCGTATGTCGTTTTGATCGTGACATCACATATACAATCAAAACAATTAGAAATTCCACCTACTCGTGACGTCACACAATCAATCAAAACTAATAGCCTCAGCAGAATCTAGTATTTTATATAAGATTCCTGTAGAACGTGTTTCCTTGTCAATCATCATTTATTACAAGAAAACAAACTTTAGATTTTAAAATTGTGGCT
Organism: Metellina segmentata; assembly: GCA_947359465.1. Classification (NCBI taxonomy): domain Eukaryota; kingdom Metazoa; phylum Arthropoda; class Arachnida; order Araneae; family Tetragnathidae; genus Metellina; species Metellina segmentata. The sequence continues at coordinate 53,868,931 of OX375873.1, read as the reverse complement.
TTGAGGGCACTGTTAGGACTACCTGAGTGCCAATTTTCATGGTTGTAAGTGCTATAGATTGGTCTGACGACAGGAACATAATAGCCTATATTTCCCGCAGTGTTCAAATTATAAGTGTCACAAATTTGGTATGGATTGGTCAAACGGTGTAGATTAGTATAGAAAAACTTTATAGACGCATACTTTAACACTCACATCCTTTTTTATATATAAATAAATCATCTTTACACACTGGTCTTAAAAGATGCACAGTGACATTTTTCAATGTTACCCAATGAAAAGCAAGTACATAATAATGAATTTACTTCGCATATTTAAAAATATTTACTTGTTAGAATATCATAGCCGACCAACCAGTCTAGTGGTCAAAGTGTTGGCCTCTGGATCGGAAGGTCCCTGGTTCGAATCCGGGGTTAGGGCATGGATGTAAATTGTGCTGTCCTTTGTTAGGGACAATGATGGTCCACCCACTGGGTGCCCCTTCACAAGTGACCATCACTTCTGGCCTTGTATAAGTCTAAAATGACCTCGGTCAACTTTGTATTGTATTTGTATTTGTCTTCGCAATTGTACTGCCTTGCCATTGGAAAAAAAAAAACTTCTTAGAATATCTTAAAATATTCTAGGCCGCGCGATGGCCCAAGTTGATAGAGGAATAGTAATAGGACAGTTGCGAGTTCGAAACTCGATCCAACGAAAACCGTCGTGTGCGAAGAGGCTGGTGTGTGTTAAATCTGTCATGGCATCAAACGTCTTCAAGATGATGCGGTGAGGGCGTTTTTGGGAAGGGATCAAACAAGTGCAATGTAAATAGAGACTGAGCATATCTATTGAGAGGAGTTTCAAGAAGTGTGACTGTCAAGTAGTAACTTTGTGACTGTTCAGTGGCAAATTAATTTGGTTGGTCGATTTTGCATCGTATCTCCCCGTTTGGCGATTTTACATGTTATAACAGGGTAGATGTGTGAATGCGCCTTCATCATCTGACTGTGGTTCGAAATGGAGAGGCGTTGTCCTCGGATATTTCCCTTCGAAATTGATACCGAACCTTCTCCAATAGCACGTTGCGTCGCTCTAATGAGACGCAAATTGAACTACGCCTCTAAATTGTAAGACGCATTTGTTGAAATGTGTGTATGTGAATAATTTATTAGTACTTATAAATACAAAAGAAGAAGACGAGAACCTGTACGCACCTCAATCTCATTTGTCACAAGAATCCGAGACTGATGAAGTGTTAAATCAGTGTTTCTTCACATTCTCGCAAACGCCACCGTCGTTATTATGAAGTCGTAACGCATTTATAAATGTATGTTACTTGTACTGTATGTTTCTGAACTCATACAGTGAAAAACTAGATTTTGACGTGAAATGCGAAGAATGGAATTTTCTACTGTGTGTGTGTGTGTGTGTGTGTGTGCTTAAACAAAAAAACTCTATAAAGAAAACTATAACTCGGATACACTCCAGCAGTTACATTAAAACAATTTCATTAAAGTTAAAAAAACAATAAATGCAAATCTTTAGGAATACTTTCGGCAACCCAAATTTACACCCCATGTAGTACTTCAGACCGACATCTACTAAAGAGATGCTTTTAGAGATACCTTTACGAAATGTTTGTTGGAGACACGATTAGGTATATATTAGAGCGATGTTTTTTGTAATAAAAGACAGACAAAGATAGGAATTTCACTTCTTGTAACGCAAATCACTCTCGCATGATACATGTAGGGCTACCTTAAAATGTGGTTTATCACCGTTTTAATATCATTTTTGGTGTTGAATCTATCTGTCGTCGAGACTAATTAACTGTCATATCAATTCCGAATTCGTCATGTGGAATTGTATTTTGTGAATATACATGTACACTGGGAAAAGTATTGGACTCATTTTGAGTATTTTTAAGGAATTTTATATTATTTTAATGAATTTTTTACAGAAGTAAAATTAAAATTAGGATTTAAAAAAATTTATATTAATTACTAATAATGAGCATTATAGTGTCTTATATACTACTAACTGAATAAACCGGTGTTGTACGTATATCAAATACGACCGTGACATTTCCCTGTGTTAACTCATACACAAACCCAGTAGAACGTATTTTTCCTTATTCATGTCCATTTATTGCAGGAAAACAAACTTTAGATTTTAAAATTGGGGCTTCGAGAGGCACTTGTAGGACTACCTGTGTGCCAATTTTCAATTTCAGATTAGTCTGAAGACAGGAAAGAAATAGACTATGTTTTCAGCAGTGCTCTAAAGTATAAGAGTGTAAGTAAGTATATAAGTGTAGCAAATTTGTTGTGCAATGGTCAAACGGTTTAGATTTGTATAGAGCATATACACACATATTCATACACACATCCTTTTTAATACATGTATCGATGCAACGTAGCCCATGAAACCAAACTTACAATAGTATTCGTTCACCTTCTACAAATATTAAGATATTAAACAACGTGAAAATAATTTGAGACTACGACAGATTTAACATACATCAGCCCCTTTACATACAACGGTCTGGTAATGGTAATTTTAGTTAACGTCGAACTAGAGCAACACAACGGGCTATTGACGACGGTCCGGGATCAGTCCCTTAAGGGAAAGATCCGAGGACAACACCTCGTAATTTTGAACCACGGTCAGATGACGAAGCAACACCTGAGCTGGCACCCCACTCTCCACACTTCCACGCCAACCCAACGTGGGGACTTTCGGCCACGACAGATTTAATGTGCATCGGCCACGACAGATTTAAGGTGCACCAGCCGCCTCTACACCATACGCTTACAAACAACCATGCCCGGACCCGGATTCGAACCAGGTACCTTCCGATCTAGAGGCTAACACCTTAACCACTATACCGGTTGGTCGGCTACAACGGTCTTTGGTTGTATTCGAACTCGCAACCCCCAGGTTGCTAGTCCGTAACTTTCCCAACTGATAAATAACGGGATGAGATATACGATCAAAACTGAATTAAATCAATGCTCAAAATAAACATTCTTAGAAACAAGAAATGACAGTATCTCTTACGTAACGCTCAAAATTACACGAACCGTCGTTAGTGGCACACGCATTTTTTGTGCACAAAGCAAATCAAGCAACACAACAAGATTTCTCTGAAAAATCCGAAACATTTATAATTCCCGGAGGAATCCGGGGAACGCACGCCAATTCCCGACGTCTGGTTAATCCCCCGATTAGGGTAGCCCAAAAAAAGACCACAACAAATTGAACCCAAATCATGCAACATCAACTCCTTGCGGTACACCGATGTTTGTGAAGCAAAGAAAACCAATAGCATCCATTCAAACAAAGCCTCTGGAATGGGGGTCGAGACCTGAAGTTTTCCCTTCAGATTCATTAGCAGTGGCCACGAAACAAACACTGTGATAGATTGGGAAAGCACCGAGACGTAACCTGGAGCGATCCGGATGCCCTTAAAAGCACAGACGACTAATCAAGCCCCACTTGAGTAGACACGCTTTGGTGACTTTCTTTTCACACATCGAAGAAATTGTAACAAATATTATTCTTGCGTTTGCAACGCTCCAGGCTTTAGCAGACAAAAAATCAATCATCCGAGCACGATTCGGGAGTTTTATTACCTATGGTAACAGACTGCGAATTTGAATAAACCTAATAATCACATTAGGTAATGAAACCTCTTTTTTTTGTGAGCCGCGGTAGCTCAGTCAGTAGAGCGTCGGGCTCGCATCAGAAGGGTTGTGGGTTCTGTCCTCGGTGGAGCCTGAAATTCTGATGATTGCGAGATCGGCGCTTCGACCTGGCTAAAGACCGCCGTGTTCACTAATGGTGACTGGGGCACGTTAAATAGGTCGTGGTCACGAAGTCCCCCATGTTCCCATACCAAATCAATACTGGGGGTGCCTGATCAGGGGGTGATTGGGATCTAAATTACGATATGTGTGAGTCAATGGATGTATGAAAGGGACCTTCCTGTAAAACGGATGTGTCATGTATGTCGAGCTAAGTCGGACTTCCTCCCAATGGGGCTCAATAACATGGAAGGCGCACTCCCCTTGCCGTCTTCGACGGGCCTGGCACTCCTCCGGTCTGCCAGTGTAAGCATAAGAAACAACAACAACAACCTCTTTTTTTTTATAGATAATAAGAATTACAGATACAAATAAGTTCAGAAGCATATTTGCCCGTGATTGCAGTTGGTTGTAGTCAAATAGATTATGATAGATTGTATGGTTCCCCTGTTAAAATGAGCAACTTTTTTGAGAATATAATTATCACGGGGGCATTGTTCACGTTGGGTTGGTGTGGAAGTTTGGAGAGTAGGGTGCCAGCTCAGGTGTTGCTTCGTCATCTGACCGTGGTTCAAAATTACGAGGTATTGTCCTAGGATCTTTCCCTTAAGGGACTGATCCCGGACCGTCGTCAATAGCCCATTGTGTTGCTCTAGTACGACGTTAACTAAAAATTACCAAATTACCACGGGGGCATTGTATTTTTCGTGTCATGTTCACACTTTTCTTAATTTCTAACTACTATTTCACCCTCACTTCGTTTCTTCCGATTTATATAAAATATATAATATAGTGACAATATTTTGAAAACTCAAATTTTTCTTTCTTTTTTGTACATATACCTTTGATGGGTAAGTAATAGATGCAATGGATCTAGATAATGAACTTAAATTTAGATATGCGCCACTAAAACCCAGCCAATCATACGCAACCTTAAGGCGCGTCTCACGAATCAGGTTTAATTGACCGATTATTGTTGATCAATAAAAGTTGAATGAGAACTATAGTGAGGACCTTTGCTTCGGCTTTTTAGTGGATCAAGAAAAGTTTGAACCAATCAAACTTTATCGTTCAAGTGATGAGTCATCCGCCATCTGCTTTCGAGTTATTTAAAAGCAATTTTTCATTCGATTTTCTTCGAGAAACAAAACAAAAGTGTTTTTTTATACTCTGGGCCAAGTTTGTATCTACGCGATCGTTAAAGATAGAGTAAAAATTTCAACGGATTTGAAATCTAAGGAAATTTTTACACCAGTTCGATACCTTAAATGTGATTTTCTACAAAAAAAATAATTTTTCAATTGCAACTTTTGTATTTTAGCTTATTAAACTGTTGATCAGTTTCTATTGAAATGTGTGACCAAAAACTGATTCAAGTCATATTCAACTTTTATCGATCAATTATAATCGGATAATTAAACTTGATTCGTGAGAACGCTCCTTTTACAACTGCTACTCACATTTTGGATTGTATTAGTGTTTTTTTTCTGGTGTGTGTGTAGCTTTTGAATGAAGTGGAGTTAGTTGGTTGCTGTATGACTTGGAAAACATGGTCTTTTGGAATTGGTTTATCTTTATACCTTGACCAGGAGATTAGTAACAACAATAACTTTGACGATTTTTTAAAAAAGTACATTAGGTAGCAAAAAAAAAAAAAAAAAAAAAAAAAAATTTACGAAGTCCCCCCATTATTATTATGCGCATTTAAAATTCCCCCAATGTGAATTATCAACAAACTTGCATCTTAAAAATATATTCTAAAAAATACTTTTAGAACTGCTCAAAGAAAATAAATGCAACATTTTAAAACTTGAAAACTCTGACTGAAAGCAAAAAGTATCAAAATTGATTTTGTAATTACTTTTTTCTTCATATGTTAAGAACTTCAGAATTAATCAGGACATTTGAATAATTTGATGAAACTTCTAATTCGTGCTCATAATTGATTTTATGATTACTTTACTCTCCACGTTATGTTGAGAAATGTTAACTTTTGTCGAATACATGTTTTTTAAAACTTACAAGTTATTATTTTATATATAACTCAATTATTTTATATATAACTCAAGACAACATTCCTGTAATTTTATAAAATATCTATTTCATGCTAGTTTATTATTATTAACTATTTACACAAGAATCAGAATTCCCTTAATACGCTTAAATAAAAATATTTTATTCAGATTTTCTAGTGTGTTCAGTATATGAAAAATATTTACAAATTGGAATCGGAGTGGAAAAGTTCCATCCATAAAGGTAATTTCTCAATTTATAAAATGAGTCTATTGAAGTGTATTCTAATGTATTTGTTGAAATTTATTTGAAAGTGTCAAAGATGAATTTTGAAATTAAGCTTAGCATCCATTGCATGTCGAATACTTAAAACACATATTCACAATAATATACACAATTAAATACAATAAAATGTTGCACGTATTTGTAGTATCTATCCTAGTTAGAAAATAAAAATTAAAAAGGCAGTTCGGAGCTTAAAATATTTTCTTTTTTATTTAATCCAGATTTCAAAAAATTTTCCAACAATTACCGTTAAGTTGAGTTGTATTGTTATTAAAGTAAAGCCTGCATATGAATTAATGTTTTATGTAATGTACAATATGGTATTTAGTGGTATAAAATGCAAGTTATTTCTCAGCTTGCGCGTAGTATTCTGAGTGAAACATGAGTAAGATACTTTTTATTTGAACTTAAACCTGTACAAATTATTAAACACAGCATGTAAATTGTAGAGAACTTATACCTGTAAAAATTAGTTAATTAACACTAATATATAAAATCTTCAAAATTTATAAGTTTGAACTTTAAAAATTAGTAACAAACTTAGTAGGATTTAAAAAAATATATTTTTTTTAAATATTAATTTTTACCTAAGTGGAAAAGTTAATTCTACATTATTTATATACAAAATAATTAAAATTTTCATTTAAATATTTCAATAAGTATTTATTGTTTGATAGGAAAATTTTAAGTAGGGAAAAATCGTACCTTTTTCATTGTAAGTCCGTCACCTAACAGGGAGTAGCAATCATCAAATGCTTCTGTGGAAGCATTGATAATCCCGGATGTATTGAATAAATAAAGAGCTCTTCTATTCTATCGTTTCTAATTAACTTTTAAATAATGGTTCTTTGTTCAAAATAGGTGTTTATCATTTTGAGGTTTCATAAAAGTTCAGAAGATGGCGCCACGAAAGATTAATTTGAGATATCGAAATGATTTCTAAAGGCTAAAAAAAATATCCTAAACTGCATGTTCTGTCTATCAACAGATTTTAAATTTTACCAAGTTTCTCGACGAGCAAGCTCAAATAGAAAATCTATTTTCAACTTTACGCCTACACCCGTTCATTTTTATATTTTTATAAACAATAAACATTTACACTTATTATATTTTTCAATTCCCTAAAAGTAGTTTAATTATCTGATAACAGCTTTGATATAAAAAAATTCTGCGTCAATGCTTTTACGCGTTAATTGATGGGTTTTTATGTCTCCCAGGAAGAATATGTTAGAAAAACACCATTTTAGTCTCGCGGAAAATAATAATAAAAGAATTTCCGAAAACATTTTTTAAAAATACAGCAAAAATGTACACAATTGATTATTTTTTTAACAATTAGGTAAGGTTTCCTTATCTTTACTTTCTCTAGAATATTGTTACAGAAATTTGTTCAAGCAAACTAATTTATTTATTTTTAGTCTGTTAAAACCAGGATTTATGACATGTATGTTTTAAACGATTATATTTCTTCTAGCAATGTTGAGACCTGGTAAAACTGATAAAAATATAATGATTTACGAAATGAATACGATACAAACAATCGCGAAGTTGGCATAACTCCAATAAAGCGGGCTTGCTTTTGCCTGACACAACTCGCTATAAAAAGCACTTCAAAAGCATCGCCACAAAAAATTCCTTATATCAATGGTGTACTAATTATTTTATACCAATTGACCAGCTAAAACATCTGCGCTGAGAAGACATCATGTTTTTTCAATCATGTTTCTGAATATCCACCTTAGCTACATCGCATTCACTTTTGTGATATTAACTGCAACCCATTCACAATTCAGTGAAGCCTCGAAATTCAGCAAATTCCGCCTTAACTGAAATTTTCTGTTCCACACCAATCTTCAATTTTTAGTTTATTTTTAAATATTAGTCACCAGCAGAAGACCCGGCGTTATATGGATTGGATTCGTTAACTAACTTCCACTTTGATTAATAAATTGTAATTTCTTTTCATTACACATAAAATATACACTCCAATAAAGGTACACTATTGTTAAATACATAATTTCAAAAACATAAAGAGATTTCATACTTAACAGTTTATATTGTTGTAGAATTTAAATTTTTAGTAACAAAGAAGTCTCTAGAGCAGTGGTCTCTAAAGGTTAAGAAATGAGAAGCAAAAGTAAAAAGAAATATATAAATAACTAGAAAATACTCCTTACCTTTATTCATCATTTAATTTCTGCTGATGAGAAACATAAGCCTGTCGTGTCTTAACGATTTCTTCAATGTTGGGAGTATTTTCTCTGCTATTATAAAATGAAGTTTGTATTGTCTCTGTTCGGCGTGTTCTGACGAATCGATGGCACTTATAATAATGAAATTTGGCACACATGTAGTCCGAAGTTTTTGCAATTTTATAGTCCAGCCCGAATTTTAAAATTTAGTCTGGAACATTTTAAAAATAATTCAATGAGATATTTAATTATTTTTGATTTCCTCCTCCATATGGCAACAGTCTGGAATCGGTATTGACTAAATCGGTATTTACATTCTGGATCACGGTTGTGCGATAATTTGTTATTGTTTCGTCTTTAGAGTATGATAGTTTGAATTATCATTTTTAAAGCATATTAACTTTTATTTTGGATTATTTGGATTTCTTTTTAAAGTTAAGCGATATTTTGATCTTTTAAGCAATTTTTGGTTTGTTTCATTTGTGCAATCTTTTGTTTGTTTATGTATAGTACTTCTGTTTTCGTATGGTTAATTTTTATCATTTTGGTTTGGATGTCTTATGGAAAGTATAGCGATATTTAAACCCATGTTTAAATTTAATGAAGAACATTTTAAAATTAATTTATTATTATATTTTAGTATTATTTGATTTCCTAAAAATGTCAACGCTTTTCAAATGGTCTTTACTGCACTCCCGCTAATCTTGGATTTGGATCATTTATGCAAACTAAGAACATTTCTTCTGTGCAGTTCTACGATCACAGGATAATGATGCGCTTTTTGAATTTCAACGTTTTACAGAGAAGCAAAGACCTGTTCCATCAATTTACTGTCGGCATGTATTCCAAGATTGAATCGGAAAGTGTGTTGTACATACGACCGAATCAGAGGACTCTGAGAGTAGAATAATATGCACATTTGAGGTATGCGTTGACGAACGGTGGAAATGTTGCAAAACGAAAACTAAAGTACGCAGAAATCGATAAACTTTAAAAAAGATATCCGAACCAAAAGTAAAGGTTTATGCTTTTGTAAGTTTATACCTTGCACACGGCATAAAAAAAGGAAGGAGGAACGAGCTAGCTAAAAAAAATGCTAATATGTCTCTTTTTAATGGATTTTTAGACGCAAATATAAATAAAAATTATCCGCATACAGTTCTAAGTTTTGATGTATCCTTTAAGATATGTAACCTGTCAATAATATGAACAACCAGCTAAAACAATAGTTTGTTTATTTTTGATTTCTTTATTTTAGGTTTTGTATATTTGGAAGCCAAACACGGTAGGTTGTAGTGTGATTTGGTACAATAATTATTATATTTCTCTTCCTTTCATTTATATTAGCTGTTAGAGAAGTAATTGGTGTTCCCCGAGAGATCAGGCTTAACCAGCTCATCCACAGAAAACAGTACGCGTAAGACGAATAAGTAATAACGAATATATTGATATTAGGAGCGCAGACCAGATCCTGCCAACCAAATATTGTTATTCGACCCACAGACCAAATATGGCCTTCCAGACAAGTTTTTCCAGCTTGCAGGCCAGACACGGCACTCCAAATATATTTTTTCAGGCCCTTAGACCAGATGCGGCATTTCGGATAGATTTAACTGACTCGCTGTTCAGATACGGCACTCAGAACAGGTTTAACTGCCCCTCAGGCCAGATACGGCCCTAAATATATTTTTAACAGATTGACCGATCAGATACGGTTTATCGAATAGATAACACCGGCCTGCACTACGAATACGGATACCACGTTTTCCTATATAAATGATACTAATTCACAAAAAAATAAATGTTTAAAAAGCAGCAAAGCCTAGTGTTTTTATACAAATACACTCTATAACAAAAAAATCAACGCACCAAGAAGGAATCATCCGATTGCTTTGAAATTTATTTTGCAAAAATGTTTTGACCAAACATGCAAATGATTAAAATTTGGTGTCCAATGAATGAATAGTGCGATCTCCAGCGCATCGGAACTGCGTATCCAGCACATGTATATAAGGAGTTGTCCTTGAGCTGGTAAAAAAATTCTGCTGCATTGCGATTTAGGATACCTTTCAATGACTGAAAAATTGACCTGAAAAAGGATTCGAGCTCATTACTTTCAGAGTATATATATATATATATATATATATATATATATATATAGTCATACTAATTAGTATGGCGTTATTTATAATTATAACAACCAAAACGTTTAAATGATCAAAGAACCGAACAGCCGGGGTGCAATCAACCATCAAACGAATGTCAAAACTAATCACACAAGCGCGTTGAAGTTGTAGAAATAACATGGTAAGTAATATAATTTCAAGAACAACAGAAAATTAGGTAAAAGATTACCATGTAATAAAAAAAAATTAAGACATTAAATATATATATATATACTTTCCTGCAAGACTTTCTTACAAGTCTCACTACTTAATTACTCATAAAATACGAGCAGGACAGGGAGCAATGAAAAATACGTCTTTATTAGACCACAGTCATGATTCGAGTACTACAATACTACAAGAGATGGAGAGAACATGTTACAAGTTGCTTATCAACATATTATTTATTCCTTGATCAGCAATACTCAGACAGATTTCATTGCCTTATATGGTATCATTGATGGCACATCTTATAGTAAATAGATGGGAACAGATGGATCATGGCTTGAGAAGATGAATTTAGCTTGCAAAAATTAATTATTTCTGATTCAATGGGCAACGAAACTGTAAAAGGCACGTGAAAAAAATACTCAGAGGCGCCGGACAACCTCGAAGCAATTTTCTCACAAATCATATTTTAATGTCACACACACACACACACGCACACACACGCACACACACACACACACACACACACACACACACACACACACACACACACACACACACACACACACACACACACACACACACACACACACACACACACACACACACACACACACACACACACACATATATATATCTTCTCTACTATTATAAAATGAAGTTTATATGTGTCGGGTTTATACGGGGTACCCTGACGAATTTATGGCATTCACACTAATGAAATTTGGCACACATGAAGAACGAATTTTTTTGCAATTTTATAGACCGGCCCGATTTTTAAAATTTAATCTTTAAAATTTTAAAATTAATTTAATGCGATGTTTAATTATTATTCCCTTTCCTCCGAATGGCAACAGTCATGATCGGTATTGAATGAATCCGTATTTTCTGCGCGTGTGTAGCCGCCCTATTACTGGATATTCTTTTTGAAATTTATTGCTTTTTTAAAAGCATATTAACTTTTAGTTAGTGTCAACTTTTATGTTTCAAATTTTTTTTACTGTGCTTACTTCATTTTTGCTACTGGATAACGGTTGTGCAATACGTTTGTTATTGTTTCTTTTGTAGACTATCGTAGTTTGGAATTTGATTTTTGAAGTATATTCACTTTTAGTATTACTGAATATACGTTATGAAATTTATTGCATTTTTAAAAGTATATTACCTTTTAGTTCGAGTTAAGTTTTAATCTTTTATATTTGTATGTTTTTATTGTGCTTACTTCATTTTTCGAACTGGATAACGGTTGTGCAATACGTTTGTTATTGTTTGTTTTTTAGAATACGATAGTTTGGATTTTGATTTTTTAAGCATATTCACTTTTACTTTGGATTATTTGGATATTTTTTTTCAAAGTCTAGCGATATTTTTGTTAATCTTTTGTGCAATTTCTGGTTTGTTTCACTTATGCTATCTTTTGTTTGTTTCTGTATAGTACTTCGGTTTTTGTATAGTAAATTTTTATCCTTTTTGTTTTGATGTCTTATAGAAAGAAAAGCGATATTATTATTTTTTTCTTTGGTTTCCTAAAAATGTCCACAGAATTTAAAAGGTCTTAACTGCACTCAGTCCAATCTTGGATTTTAATCATTTATTCAAACTAAGAACATTTATTCTATGTAGTTCTACGCTCACAGGATGATGATGTGCTCTTAGAATTTCAAACGTTTTAATGAGAAGCAAAGACATGTTCCATCAATTTATTGCCGCTATGTATTCCGAGATATAATTGGAGAAGGTGTTGTACATGCGACTAAATCAGATGACTCAACAGTGGAACAGTATGCACATTTGACGCATCTGATTCAGATGCGTTAATGAACGATGGAAATGTTGCTGTACGAAAACTCAAGTACACAGAAATCGCTAAACTTCCAAAAAGATATCAAAACCAAAAGTAACAGGTGAGGATTTTGTAAATTTTTATATTGCATAAATTTTCAAAATTAAATATTGCTATTATTTCCAAAAGACACTGAAACACAGAAACAAACACAAAATTGCATTACATAATAACAAAATTATGGCCTTTCGCTATAACGGCCTCTTTTCACGTACGCCCCACAATGTTTAGTTATACAACTAAAACAAATGCTGTTTTTATGCTTTTGTTTACTATCAGCTTCTCCCTTTACATTACATGTCTTTGCTTCTCAGTAAAACGTTGAAATTCTAAGACCACATCATCATCCTGTGAGCGTAGAACTACATAGAATAAATGTTCTTAGTTTGCATAAATGATTAAAATCCAAGATTGGCCTGAGTGCAGTAAAGACCTTATAAATTCTGTGGACATTTTTAGGAAACCAAAGAAAACAAAAATATAATAATAAATTCATTTTATAATGTTATACATTAAATTTAAAAATGGAAATAAATATCGTTTTTCTTTCCATAAGACATCGAAACAAAAAAATTAATAATTAACTATACGAAAACCGAAGTACTATACAGAAACAAACAAAACATTGCATAAATCAAACAAACCATAAATTGCACAAAAGATCAAAACTAAATATCGCTAAACCTTGAAAAAAATATCCAAACAAAAGTTAATATGCTTTAAAAATCAAAATCCAAAGTATCGTAGTCTAAAAAACAAACAATAACAAACGTATTGCACAACCGTTATCCAGTTCCAAAAATGAAGTAAGAACACTAAAAAGATACTTAGATAAAAGATTAAAAATCAACGCTAACTAAAAGTTAACATTCTTTTAAAAAGGCAATAAGTTTTTTGAAGGATATCCAGTAATCGGTAAAGTTGGTGTTGGTCTAACTACACTAAACCGACAACGCAGTAAAATGACGACAATGTTATGCAAACATTACTGATATTTTCGTGAGGCAAAATGTAGCAGTGTAATTAACGCATCTCATTCAGATGCGTTAATGAACGATGGAAATGTTTCTGTACGATAACTAAAGTACACAGAAATCGCTAAACTTCCAAAAAGATATCAAAACCAAAAGTAACAGGTCATGCTTTTGTACATTTTTATATTGCATAAATTATCAAAATTAAATATTGCTATTCTTTCCAAAAGACACTGAAACACAGAAACAAACACAAAATTGCATTAAATATTAACAAAATTTTGGCGTTTTGCTATAACGGCCTCTTTTCATGTACGCCCCACAATGTTTTGTTATACAACTAAAACAAATGCTGTTTTTATGCTTTTGTTTAGTATCAGCTTCTCCCTTTACATTACACTGCTACATTTTGCCTCACGAAAATATCACTAATGTTTGCATAACATTGTCGTCATTTTACTGTGTTGTCGCTTTAGTGTAGTTAGACCAACACCGACTTTATACAAAGCCCACGTCACAACTCTAAATCCCATCGTGAGGCTACTTTTACGCGCTACGATACACCCGAAGTTAAGCACAGAGAGTAAAATGTTAATTTCCACAAGCCAATCTCAATTTGAGAGGCTGCAATGTGCTGCACAGAAAGAACAAAGTATTGAAATGCGTTAGGTAACTGCCAATCATGGTTTTGTTATGAGAAATATGCTAAAAATGCCGTCTTGCATTTTAGCATTATTTTGTTAATCACACCAATGCTCCGATCCTTCACAATGCTGGCTTCTTATACGACTGCCTTTTTTTTATATTGGGGCTGTAAATTAAAATAATACGGTTATTACTAAATGTTATTTTGTTGATTTTTATGCTATTTTTTGTTTGTTTCTGTGTATATTTTTGGAAATTTAGCGATTAAAATGCTGTTATTTTGTTGATCTTTTATGCTATTTTTTGTTTGTTTCTGTGTTTGTGTGTCTTTTGGAAAGCATAGCAATACTTAATTTTGATAATTTATACAATGTATAAATTTACAAATGCATAAACTTTTAACTTTTGGTTTTTATATCTTTTTGGAAGTTTAGTAATTTCTGTGTACTTCAGTTTTTGTATCGCAGCATTTCCACCTTTCATCAATGCATCTCACAAATGTACATACTGTTCCACTTTTATTCAGTCTTATGTACAACATCCTTTCCGATTCCATTTCGAAATACATTTCGACAATAAATTTATTTAACAGGTAATAGTCTACACTCGCTGCCAAAAGTTAAGGATATTGTGATGTTAATTTCTGGAAGCTAATCTAAATTTTAGGGGCTGCAATTTGCTGCAGAGTTAGATGGAAATATGCAAATGTGTTATGTCACAGCCAATCATGGTTTCGTGTCGACAAATATAAAAAAAGGCAGTCGTATAAGAAGCCAGCATTGTGAAGGGTTAGTTTAGAACTTTCGTATGATTACTTTTCAATACGGACATGTGTCTCTCACTTCCACAACATGAATAGCAAATAGTGAGCGCTGCTGTTCTGTGGGATGCCTTCAAGAAGGGCAATGAATCACTCATGTTGCTCTTTTCATTGCCGTTCGTTCCGTGATTTCATGATAATACAAACAGTTCTAAACCAGCCAAACACTTGTCCAAAGTCCTGTGGCCCGCTCCCCAAAGGTTACGACCCCTGCAGTTCATCTATATATTGCTGTTGTAGCAAAGCACTTATCATGCATGGCTGTGCCAAAGGGCAATTCTTTCCCAAAGAAATAAAGATGTCAATGTCATCAAAAAGCAACTCTTGCCAGAATTGCCCCGTAGTTTTCAAATTTACAAATCTATATACATTAAACGTCACACACATTAGGCCTTAAAACACACGACACAGTTTTTAACACGTTGTAACCATCTGGACCACTCTTGTACATATTGGAGCACCGATTATGCTTCTCACAAATCTCAATCCACCTTCACTCTGCAATGGTACGACACTGTCAACAAACTCATGCCAAACATTATTGAAGCCACCATCGTGACTAGATATGCCGCAAGTTAAAACATATTTATTCCTATAATACCAATCATCACTTCTCATATCCCTTTCCAATTTTAAAAACTTCAGTTCTCAGTTCGTTTCAGTTTCACTGTTAGCATCAAGAAGGCACAATCACTCAAAGTCATAGGACTCGGTCTCATTAAACCGCATTTCTCCCATGGTCATGTGTTCGATTGGATACTTTTTTACTTTTTATAAATAGATATCACTTAAATTTCTTGCTGGATGTGGTTATTGTAATAAGTGTAGAGGTATACTCTCTCGAGAAAAAATAATCAAGTATAAAATGCTCATTTTTTTTCTCTTCCTCTCACACATGGGACAGACTTATTTCAATTTAACTGTTTCTAAAGTTACATTTCACTTCTACAAACATTGGTAATATAAAAAATTCACATAAGCAGTAAAATAATTTACTTTGTGCTCAACAAAATTATAAAAAATACCTTTTTGGTGTATTAATCTATTTTATTTAAAATTCAAAATTACCTCAACTTACAAAAATATTTCTAATTTTTCTGTCTCCCTATTATCACAGTAATTTGGGGTTAAAAGATACAGCGTTGGCCAAACCAACACATTTCATTATTGTGTTTAAAAAAATACCATTTAAGTTGTAACATTTAAAAAATAGCACTCATTTTTTTTTCTGTTTTTAGTAAAATAAGCATTTTTTCTCACTCCTTTCACTATTCAATTTTCACAACTGCCTTTTCAAAAACTTAAAACTTTTAATTCTTAGAAAATACAATTGTTTGGCATTGCAGTAAAATGTGTAAAATATGCATGTGTATAAAATGGATTATAAAAATAATACAACAATCAACAGAAATTCTACAAGTTTTTATTAAAAATTTCAACGAATTTTAAATCTGAGGAAATTTGTAATTTTAATTAACATTACACAATGGGCTATTGACGAGGGTCTGGGATAAATTCCCTAATTGAGAGATCATAGGTCATTTTTAATTTTCGTACTGTTGCAACTCAACGTGCTATTCACAACGGTCCCAAATCAATTCCCTAAGCAAAATATCCAAGGTTATTTTTAACGTCGTACTATAGCAACTCAACGGGCTATTTACTACAGTTCAGGATCAATCCCCTAAGGAAAGTATCCTAGAAAATCGGGTAATTTTTAATTAACGTTCTCAAGCAACACTACTACCTAATAACTAGGGTCGGAGTTAAATCCAATAAGTAAAATATACGTTTACAATATCGTGTAATTTTCAACCACGGTCAAATAATAACAACACCTTAGATGGCACCCCACCCTCTAATAGATTGTGACGTTACACCGATTGGATCTTTTTGCAATTCCAATTTCGTCGCATTTCTCAATGACTAGGGCATCACGGCGTTGTCAGTAGTGTTGGTTTGCGAAGTAAACCAAAAGGGTATGCGTAGCAAACACCGGTGGTTGGCAAACGTTCATAATTAACACACCTAACCCCACAAAGTACAGCACGGGCAACGCCGTGCTAGCCACGCACTGTATATATATATATATATATATATATATATATATATATATATATATATATATATATATATATATATATATATATATATATATATATATATATATATATATATATATATATATATATATATATATATATATACATATATATATATATATATATATATATATACTAGCATAATACCCGACCTTACTCGGTTTGAATTCGTTTACTCTAGATTGAAGAGATAATCAAAATATATAATGACTTACGTTTTTTGTAGAATAAAAATTTATTTTAACACCTTTCGCCATCTTTATATTTTCTACAACTTACTTTGGACACAAATCCTACACATGCATATCCATTCATGTAATACATTTCACATACATCGCACAATTGCTGTATGACAAAGCTACAAAAAGACGAAAGGTGATACTAAGGTTACTACTATAAAAGACGATTTATAGGAAGATTTGGAATTCCCTTTCTTAAGTTATTTTCATGTGCAACTCAATTAATTAAAATTACGATTTACGGCGAGTGCTCTCGCACTCATAGTCAACAAAACAATATTTTTTTTTGTGGCACTCTTGCCTCCGGTATGCGACATTGTAAAATTTTGCAATCTTCTCCTGTCATTACTACAACGAATTTTTTAATGTAGGAAAAAGTTATAGTTTGGATTTTTAAACATTATTATTCTTTCAATAACGACATTATTCTTTAAATAACGGCATTATTGTTTAAATAACGGCATTATTCTTTAAATAACGGTATTATTCTTTAAATAACGACATTATTCTTTAAATAACGGCATTATTCTTTAAATAACGGCATTATTCTTTCAATAACGGCATTATTCTTTCAATAAAGGCATAACTACACTTAAAATTTACTGAAAATTTATACTGACTTACCTAACATTTTCAAGTCTAATACTTTGTGGTGCTGTTGGGTGTGATGAGAAGGAAAACACATTTATTAAAATAATAAATATTTAAAACAGGAAACAGCAAAGTAAAACAAAATAAAAGATGTCGTAAAAAATTGTTCCAAAGATATTAATTTGTGATTCAATTTTATCTCTTGATCTCGCACAGTTGCCACAACTTACAACTAAAAGTGTACAAAATTTAGAAA
Organism: Metellina segmentata; assembly: GCA_947359465.1. NCBI lineage: Eukaryota > Metazoa > Arthropoda > Arachnida > Araneae > Tetragnathidae > Metellina > Metellina segmentata. The sequence continues at coordinate 53,850,850 of OX375873.1, read as the reverse complement.
TGTGAAATTAATTCAGAGCGAAAGAACCAGAAAAATATCACTGCTCGCGCGATCGTGTTCATTCTCGTTTCATTAAAAAATATCGTCTGTCCCAAATTTTCGGAAATCGTTTTCATTGCGCAAAGAATAAAAATAAGACTCGAAATAAATGACGTATCAGAAATGAAATTCCATAAAAAAAAATTTTTTTGAAGAATAATTACTTTTTCAGCAGTACTGGTAAAGCAATCGAATTAATCGTAGTATTCAATAGACATTCCAATTTTTCCAAAACTACCAAATTATGGTTGATTTAAGTATACTTACTCAGATGTTTTAGCATGAAACTCGTCTAAATATAGCAATAAAGAAATGTTTGATATTGCATTCACTAAATTATTAGATAATGTATAAAATAAAGTACAATGCAATCAAATATCTGGAATACAATTCATGTGATGCCTACACAAACACACAAACACAAAATCGAGCATAGAACAGAAAGACGGACAGACAGACTTTCGCAACCAATTCCACTCACTAAATCAAGATAAGTACTCTCTGTATGCAAATTTCCATGAAAATATCTTAAACCGCGTGGACGTGTATAGGGCACAACATACAGACAGACAGACAGACAGACACCAAACGAGAAAAAGGCGGATTCGGCATCAGAAGGGTCCAAAACGGATAGAAAACTTGAAATGCGTATATATATGTGTGTGTGTGTGTGTGTAGGCTTTAGTATGGCCGACCCTGCGGGGTAAATAACATGCGAATTTTGGTATGGCCAACATTGCCATAAACTGAGATCCCCAACAGAACTCAATTACAACTCTTTCCAGACATCGACGCAACGTGCAATAGGAGAGAAATCCCCCTCCTTCTAATGGTCCTCCCTATAAACTAAATGGTGCTCCCCATGCGATGTAATGACTGGAATCAAATTAATGGCACTTCCTGCTCCACCACTACACTGGGATTCTTCGGTCGGCAGAGAATAAAAGGGTTATCGCGTGTCCCTAAAGAGGTTTATCCGTGGGTTTCCCCCAGGATCGTCCATCAGTCTGTGATTTGATATTAGCCAGGCCACATAGGAGGGTGTTTCCATCGAAATTTGTTGGAATAGTTAGAGTAGCTGGAAATACTGATTTCGAAATTTAACTCACTATAGTGATTGCGTAACTCGGGGAATGGCGTAGCTCAAATTAAATGGTAATGGTGTTTTTTTCATTTGGAAATAGCACCGTTTGACGTCGGTTTGGATGTCATTTCTGTTTCAGTTTGCAATTTGGAAATGCTTTCGTGAGCGGAAGTGTCGTTTTATGTTCACTGTTATGTAAGAGCGCCATTTCATTTGGGTGCGAACATCTTTGTGATTGTTTATTCGAGAACTAAGGACGTGCATGACACCATCCAGATCAATTCTACTTTACGTCGTGCTGTGGTCGAGTTTCATAGTTTTAATTTAAGTTATTGCGTTTTTTAGAAATGCAGTGCTAAAAATGACTCGATTCATAGGAGAGGCGCTTTCTGCCAAGCTGAATGAATGTGGCGGTCGTATTTATACGGCGATGCTTGCTTACAGAGCGCATTCTGAAAGAAACGCCTCTTGGCTTGGTTTTCGATTACGATATCATCTCATCGCTGATAAAAATTCGAAATAATGAAATCCGAATTGATAAATGGTAGTAGATTGCTCAATAGTAATTAGATTAAGTGTCAACCATTCACAGAACGGCGATATTGTACGGCAGCCCGACATATATCAAGCGAGAACATTTGTACAGAGGAAATAAAATTGTAATCGTCTGGCTTGTCTCTGTTCACGTTGATAATCAATCTCATAGTTTAAGTTCTTTATTTGATGCTAGCTAAATAGCCTTGCCTTGTTCGGGATTAAAATATGACCGCGACATTACCTTGTGTTAACTCAAATACACAAACACTGTAGAACGTGTTTCCTCGTCCATGTCCATTTACTGCAGAAAAACAAACTTAAGATTTTAAAATTGGGGATTCGAGGTTCACTTTAGGACTACCTGTGTGACAATTTTCAAGGTTCAGATTGATCTGAAGGCAGGAAATAGGCTATGTTTTCCGCATTGTTCTAAAGTATAAGTGTGCCAATTTTGGTATGGATTGGTCAAACGGTATAGATTTGTATAGAGAATATACGCACACACATACACAACCACATCCTTTTTATAAAAAAGAAGATTTACCAGTCCACAAGAGGTGTTTAAATCGGAAACTATTGGTAGCTTGATAATTAATTAACGTCACACTGGAGTTGCACAACGGGCTATTGACGGTTTGGGGCTGAAGCGATCTTCAAACTCGAAACCCTACGCTTGATGTTGCTTTTCCCAGACGCAATATGTGACTGAACTCTGATATGATAAGTACTCAATAGCAATGAATACTTACGGAAACTGGTCTAAAAATTTCAAAAGTTTGCTATTCGGTGGTGTAGGATTTGATAGAATATATCTCTTACCTAGAATTTAGATTCAGATTAGGCAGGTAGGTATTTTTATTAATGTCACACTGGAACAACACAACGGGCTATTGGTGATGGTCCGTGATCAACTCCTGAGGTGAAAGATACGAGGATAACAAGGGTCGTCTTAAGATATTCGTATTTGACGCTCGCGGGCTACTAACAATAATGCACCCCTCTTCATAAGAAAAATACACGGGACAGGAGTGACCGATGAAGTTTTAAAAGTTTAAGAACTAGAAAAAGTCAATACATATAATCAGTCACACTCTGGTCCCCAGCCGTCGAACTGATTTGATCTCAAACCTAAACGGCCGTCCCAAAAGGCTGGCGACCGTTGCTATAGCTCATTTAGCCCTGTTGGTAGGGCGGCCCTGAGGATAACACAACTTAATTTTTAACCACGATCATGCCTGGGCTGGCACTCCACTCTCCATACTTCCACACCGCGCCAATGTCAGGGCATTTCAGACCACGACAGATTCAACGTGCACCAGCTCTCTTTGTACACGTGTTTGATTGGATTCGAACTCACAACCCGAATGTTGCTAATCCGAGAGTCGTCCAACAACGGCCATCATATTCAGAAAAGTCTATAATTGCCTTCAAATTTCGTGCTGCCATCTGTTGTTCAATAAAAACTTTAATTATACATTCGATTTAAGTGGTGAAACCTCTCTAATGAAATAATTTTACTGAATCCGACAAAACAGTTGTGTGTTTAGGTGGATTTTTAGAAAACTATCACTAATCATAAAATTTTGGGCATGTTTTTTTTTTTTTTTGGAAAATAAAAATATGGTTAAAAAGCAACTTCAATAAAGTATTTTGTTTTGTTTACCATTTTAACATTGTTTCTAAATGTTTCTAAATTGTTTTAATCTGCATCTACGCAGGTAGGTAGATATTTTTTCTACATTTAATACATTTATATTAATTTACATTAATAGACATAAATTGTATACATTTCTACATAATTTAATACATTCTACATTTAATAAATATGTGTGAATTTCAAGCTTGAAGACAAAAAACTGCATATTCATTTTTTGTATGCTTTTTGAATAAAAAGTATTAAATATTTTGAACAATTTTAATTTCAGTTTACTTTTACGGTAAATTTAAAATACTATTCTTATTCTTATTCTATCTCAAAGTGGACTTCGTATTTTGTTGTTTTAGTACTAAGTTCTCTAAGAGAAATTTCATATAAAACGTGACTTTGTATTAAGTCGATAGTTTATTTTATTAATATGAAAAAACGATCGACTAGAACTGCTCATAATAGGTTCAAACGTGGCAAAAAACGTTACAATTCCAGGAGATACGTAATAACTTACGTATCCTACCATTTTCTTTTTAGACATTCGAATAGTCTTTAAGCGCTAATGTAAGATAAAATTTTAACAGTCGCTAATTTATTCGTGTTGGTTTGTTGTACAATTGTGTATCATATTCGTTTCCTTACGCTATTTCTATATGCTGTTGATGTATGAAGCTATAAGAGTATCGTGTATCGAGTTAAATAACAAAACACATTAAAAATGTATTTCAAATATGTTATGTAGAAAAGAGAAAATTTCTATAAGTGTTGTAAAAGTAGCGACAGTTTAAAATTGTTGATTTTGTTGTTTTACAACAAAGCTTAATTACATGTAAATAATGTGATTAATTTTATTCATCGTCATATAGTTTATTTTTTGGAATGAATGTCAGCATGCGCGATTTACGTTTTTGTTTCATGTTAATTTATGTTCTTCAAAATTACAGGTAATAGAAATCAAAGATCAACTCCGCAATCTACACATCCAAACCTAATAAATAACAAATTTTTGTAAAATGTCTAGTTATTTTTAAGTGTTTTGTATTTTACAACTTCTTAAATTGTGTCTGTGTGTTGTATCATAATGAAACTAGAGAAACGTTCCGACTTAATTTGGCTATTTGTTTTTATGAATATAATTATTTGTCATACAGTGACTCGCAAAGACAAGTGTGCATAGAAATATGCACACACATTCTTAGAAATATGTAGTTCCTTATAATTTTGGTTTAATTTTAATAGGAAACGTAGGTTATACATTCAGAAACAAGTGGTAGGTAGGTATTTAATCAACGTCGCATTTGAGGTACACAACGGGCTATTGGTGACAATCCGGGACCCAATCCTGAAGGGAAAAAAATCCGAGGATGACATCACGTAATTTTGAACCACGATCAGATGACGAGGTCATACCTGAGCAGGAGCCTCACTCCCCAAACTTCCACACCACTCGAACGTGGGGACATTTGAGGCTACGACAGATTTAACTTACACCATCCCTATTGTATACGACTGTCTTTGGTAGCATTCAAACTCGCAACACTCCTGTTGCTAATCTATTATTCTTCCAACCGGGTTACCGCGGCATTTAAATTATCAGTTTCATGTTCAATGAATTTTGAAATGGAGATTAAAATGGGAAATTTAAAAATGCCTAAGTAAACAAAATTGAGTATGCTTGCAACACATTTCTTTTTTGAACAAAATAACATATCATTTCTCATTCTTTTTGCATGTAAAACGCCTTTTAAATTAGAGAGGCACTCAATCAACTAGATTTTGTATTGTTTCTAAAGACCCAAACTTCTTTCAATTTTAAGGGGAAAAGGAAAAATGTACAGGTGCATATCTTTACGTAGTGTTACTACGTGAGGGTGGGGTGAAAGGGAACGAGGTAATGTACACTCATTGCCATAAAAATTTGATCACCAAGAAAAAGTCGTCAAAATGAAACGAAATTTTACACATGAAAGTACTACTTAGATATAAGTAAGTGATTAGAAAATCAAAGAAAAAGAATAATTTACTACAGAAAAAAGTACAAATGAATGTAAGTTTTAATACTTTGTTGGACACCCTATACCGCGAATGCACGATGCGATACGACCGGGTATTAAGGCATACAAGTTCCGTATAATGTCCTGAGACATTTCGTTCCACAGTTGCTGTAAACGCGCCTCTAGTTCGACCAAACTCGTAGGGTGTCCAACTTGCCGTCCCAAATGATCCCAGATATGCTTGATTGGTGACAAATCTGGGGATCGAGCAGGCCAGGGAAGGGTTGTAATGTGGCGGAAGCAGTCTTGTGACATCCTTGCTTTGTTTGGCCGAGCATTGTCTTGTTGAAAAATGGCTCCTGGGAGCCCTCCCTATGAGTGGCATCACATGTGGCTGAAGGTTGTCATTGACGTACCGCTAGACGTATCATTGTGCCATGGATCAATATTAGGGGCGACCGTGTATCGTAAGCAATGGCACCCCATACTATCACACCAGCTGTGGGAGCGGTGGATCGCTGTAAAGCGAAGGCAGTATTGAGGCGTTCATTACGGGGCCTATACACACGAACACGATTGTCATCATTGTTCAAATTTAATCTAGATTCGCCGCTGAAGACTACCTGGTTCCATTCCGTTGCAGTCCAATCCCGTCGTGCTCGACATCACTCCAAACGGAGGCGTCGCTGGGTGGGTGTCATTGGCAGCACACGTAATGGGCGCCGCGATACCAGATGTCCTTCAGCCAAGCGCCTTGCGATGGTTCGGGAAGACACAGGGGCCCGTAGTGAAGGTGCTGTCTGTGTCTGGAAAGCGGCCAATGAGGCAGTTGTCTCAAAGCGTGCGTTTCGTATGATGTGACGGTCTTCTCGACGACTGTTCTGTCGAAGGCGTTCTGAGCCTGGTCGTCGTGTAAATGACGTATCTTCTGTCCACTGGTCCCAACACCTCCTCACAGTAAAATCAGAACGGCCTACTTGACGAGCTACTCGCCGAGCTGACCACCCCGTTTCCATGATTCTTCCCCTCTCGAACTCTAACAGCTGTTCATATTATCTTCGATGGCGGCGCAACGGCAAGTCTACTTCAGCGTTTCCTTTCCAAAAGATTAAGTACACTCAAACAAGCTCTGCTTACCTATTTTATACTCCAAGAAGAACGAAGTTCAACGTCCTCTAGTCGCATTGCGCAATGTGCAATCACGGTGCAATTCTAATCATTTGCATATCTGGCCGACATGCATCTTCATGCCAAGTTTCGTTACGATCCAACAATTATTCTTGGTGCGCAAATTTTTATGGCAATGAGTGTATATCATCTATTGGGTAATACATCACGGTACTCTACTGATTGAATTCAATCATACACGGCAAGCATGGTGTCGTGATGTAACAAGTACCAAGTGATTTTTTACTTGATAGACGTCCGTTGCATACTTGTTACCGTTGCATACTAGGTAGACGTCCAGCTGGCAAGGTAGCTACCTCACCATGGTGATAACATCGACGGACACGTTAATTACGTACCCGGTTATCTTATAAGTGTGAGACTCCTGGTCCATCAGCCGCTCGATAATGGGATTTGACGGTATTTCTAATGAAAACGCGCTTGTTGTAAGCTTCGTACCATACACCTGATAAACTGAGCATTGGCATAATTCTGATCCAATCCACTTAACACAGATTTCAGGTTGGTGGCGGCTGTATCCATGTGTTCATTCTACATGGCGATGTCAGGTGTACGAGAAGTTGATGGTTGCGGCTCCGAGGTTGTTTGAGTCGATTTTTTTTGCCACCCACGCCGACTTCTCCCGGGCACACTGCTCACGCTTTCGCTCAACCAATGTATTGTCTGGTGTCTTTCGAATCCCAGAGGATTCTGGGTTCTTCTTAAGCTCAGATCGTTGTTCGCGATAGTACTTTGCGTCATATTTCTTGGGCGTTTTTGAAAATTTCAAGTCGATGATCTTGTTTTGGCCCCACTTCCTCGGTCTAAATTTAAATTACTAGTCCAAATTTAGGTTAACTCGCCGACGGGACTCTAGTTATGAACTGAGATGATACCGTCATAACTGTGGGGACATCTAAAGAGACGCGCGGCATTTCAATGTAGGACATAAGCAAACGCTGCCTGTTGAGCCATAACGCTTATGTCTTGTTTGATGCGTTACCCCTTAATCCATCCAACTGTATATGGACTAGCTCTGTGTGTCGCTTCAGTTACGAGCTGCAGCGCGAGAGCTGTTGATTTTTTTTTGTGACACTGAATCCTACACAGAGAGGAGAAAGTTTTCTCTAGTGAAAAGAAAGATGTAGTTGCAAGTCAAAACTTATCGACCTTACAAAAACTTAACATGACATGATTGGTATGATGGTTCATACATTGTATGTCTCCCAGACGATGATACACAGCCCGTACAACGCCTAGGCATGCTGAGGATCAAATTATGGAGCTGATCTTGGGGAATATCGCGTTCCACTCAGCAAGCAATGCTCTCCAAAGTTCCGGTACACTTGCTGGATGTGGTTGAAGGGCTGCAATTCGTCGGCAAAGCATGTCTCACACATTCTCTATCGGATTCAAGTCAGGTGAGAATGCTGGTCATTCCATACGGGTGATATCCTCATATTCAAGGCATTCGTTTACAATGTTTGCAAGGTGAGGACGGGCGTTGTCATCCATAAACACAAATTCTGCTCCCATGGCACCACTAAAAAAAACGTACATGTTGTTCCAGAACGATGTCCCGATAAATTTGGCATCTCATGGTTCCGATTTGAACATGTATATTTGTTCTGGAGCCCAGTACAATTCCGCCCCGAACGAGCAAACCTGCACCACGGTAACGGTGTCGTTCAATGATGTTGTACTGATGGTAGCGGATACCTGGCGTTCTCCATATGAACTTCCGCCGTGAATCAGACTGCAAGCTAAACCTGGACTCGTCGGAAAACATCACACAAACCCACTGTGACGATCTCCACATCGCATGTTCTCTACTCCATTCTAACCTCTGGCGACAGTGAGTTGCCGTGAACGGAACACATCTGACAGGCCTGCGAGCGTATAGACCAACATGTCTCAAATTTCTGAAAACGGTTTGCCTTGAAACTGTTGTACCACTGGTTGAAGATAGCTGACGAGATAGGTCGGATGCTGGGCTCCGTCTGCTTCTTTTTGCAGTTACTGCCAAATACCGGTCGTCATTCGGCGTTGTAACTCAGGGGGGACCTGTACTGTAACGTCTACTCACATTTCCATCATTTTGGAATCGTTACAACAGTCTAGAGATGACACTTAGAGCGATTCCAACTTTCACTGAAACTTCCGTCTGAGTACTCCTGGCGGCCGATAATTCTACCACGTAAAAAATCATCGACATGCGTCCTCTGTGCCATAACTATTCGGCTGTGGAGCTGAGCGGCTAACAGAACGCTTGTGAACAGTTTTTATTCTTTGCAACCATTCCTTATATACACACCTCTTACACTCTCGTCATTGTGACGTATTATCGGCGTCATCTGATGGCTTCTTGTAATTCTTGAAGATGTGTGCTATAATTCTATAGGTGAAATTTTTACTTTAGAGTTCGATTTCCGTGTGATTGTGAAAAAAAAAAGCGACTATGAAAATTGGCACTCAGGAAGTCCTAAAAGTGACCCTCGAATCACCAATTTAAAAATTAAAAGTTTGTTTAACTGCAATAAATGAATATGGACAAGAAAACAACGTCCTACAGGAAACTGAAAGGATACAATGGTTCTTATTTTGAACGCTCCTTTTTCTCTATAAGCATACCTTTGTTACAAAGAACGCCGAGTGAGTAATAAATAAAATATATAAGTTTTCATAACTTAGTTTTCTTTTATAAATCTGATTAAGTGATTTTTGTAATTCCCTTTTCAATCAACCCATTTCAACCCGAGCAACAGGTTTTTCATCTACTTTTAAATGTAAACCACATATACTTTCAGCTGATTATTCAGAAAACACTTGTTATTATTTAATTTAGGGAATTGGAGGAAACGATGAAAATAGTTCCCCTTCCTCTATCCAACGGTATATGTACTGTGAGATTTTCAGACCAACACAGTAAGGAATGGCTGTCGGAAGCAGCGATTTGATCCTCGAGGGACGTAGGCAGGGGTGTCCATGAAAGGTCATCCGGGGCAGGAGGAAGAAAGGGTGTACGGTAGGGGGAAAAGGGAATTTGATTAGCGGAGACAGAAGAGGACGGACGGACGAGTGTCTTTTCTCTGTTATATTACAAGACATGACTGTATATAGATTTGTTAATGTTATTCTGTAAATAAAACTTAGAATCAAGCCAAGAACCAATGAAGAAGCGTACACTCTCTAGTAGATGATAGAATAACCAAACAAGAGCGTCTTGACATGCACTCTATATCGATGTGTCTTTTCAATTGTGAGGTCGATAATCGGTAAGAGCGGGTTACGTTTTTATTGACGCTCAATTCCCCTAGTTATAAGATTCCCCTAGTAAAGAGAAAATGTAGTAGTACATCAAAATGTAAATAAGTAAAATAACACTGTGCAATGATATGCAGTTATTTACATGAAATCTAAAAGTGCTGAGGCTCAATGCTTAGCAATCCAAATTCGATTCATATATAAGTGATACAGTATAGCAGTGGTTTCCAAACTTTATGCTACTATGAACCCCTTTAAAAAATATACCCCCCCCCCTTTTTTTTATTTCATAAAGTTATTGACCCATTTTCAAATGCTAAAAAATATATTTTACAAAAATGAAAGAAAAAAAAAAGATTATTGACAGAATAATTACAAGGTGTTACTTATATATTTGATTTAAAATTAAATTATTTTTAATGCGATGGGTGCGTTTGTTTATCAGCACGAAGTTTTTTAAATCTAGGTGTCATTGAGGAGAATGCTACTTGTAGCTCTTTTTCTACTGTTAAACAGGCTCAATATTTGGATTTCATTGCAGATAATACAGAAAATCCCACTTCGCATAAATATGATGTTAGGTATGGCAGCAGGTACTTGCATTGCTTTGCTTGTCAAAGTATTATGTATTAATCACTTCGATTCAACCAAAATTGAACTTAGATTTCACTCTGAAATTTTAGCTACAATGAAGTATAGCCATAATTCTATCAATATTTCCTTTTCAATAGTTGTCAATCGAAATTCATCATCTTGGTCATCGCGAATGGTTTCTGAACCCACGCAAGCATAGTAAAATCAAGATATTCGAAATAATATGAAAAGTTCATTAGCAAATCATACCAGTGTTCAATAAATATATTTTTGTTTGATTCAATATTAACTCTGGCGCAGAAATCATTGAAAAGAGGAAACATGTCTAGCTTGTAATATTGTAAATTTGAGATTTCCATGTATCCAAATTTTAATGAATGCTTTCGCTTTGTCTTTGCGAATGCATTTGTGGGCCTTGCATTTATCTATTCAAAACACTATACTTTCCAAACATTTCAACCAAATATGTAAGTTTAACAACAAATTTATCATTACTAAACAAATTTCCCCTTTATTATGATTTTCATAAACACATTTACAGTATATTCTTTGAGTTCAAACACACTTTGGATAACTGTTGAACGAGATAACCAGAGCACTTCACAATAATACAGAAATGAGATATAATTAGCTTCCACATCTTCGTCCAACTTTGCAAACAACCTTTTAAAGGACTGTGTCTTATGTAGTTTGTAACTTTTATAAAAATGTTAAGTTCTCCTAGCTAATATTTTTAATTACAAGAGCTGCTCTATGAAGCATAGAGTGCGCCCAGATAACTACGGGTGCTTTCTTTGTAACTAAACCCTGAGGATCTGCCATGTGTCCTAACATTGACTGTGTTCCGCAGTAGAGTCTAATAAAACTATTCCACTTTATGTCGTTCTTTTCAACGAAAGTGTCATTGAGGAACTTGAACGTTTTTTGTTTATATTTTTATAACATAGAAATTGAAAAAATATGATGGAAGGTTTTTTTTCTTCTTACTTTTATAGCCTGAAAAGGCAAATAAAAAATTTTCAAGTTCGCACTATTGACTTCATCTCAAAAATCCTAGTTTTCCTACGCCGCTTCTTGTGACGTCATTGTGCCCATGATGGTCTGTTTACTTTTATAGCGACGATGAAATAGCAAGCGGTATTTCTTTCTTGTTGATCTAAAAAGGATTTGTACCAAACCGAATGAGGTTTCGAAATGTCTATGATTGGAAAACCGTCTTTTAAATATTGCTTAGCTCCTTGCTGCACAAATACAACGATTACAACACCGGATACGCTTTTTCTTAGTGTACCGTCAACCGGGATTACTTTGCCCAGGTTTAAATTTCTTGTGAAAGATCTGTGTACTTCTCTATCCCTCCCAGTTGGAGAAAGAAAAAAATTTTCAGCCTAGACAACAAGTTTAACCTTGCCCATTAGAGGTTTTCTATTGAAAACTGGCTCTAAAGTCACTTCTGGGTAATGTTACCTTTGTCGTGGTTAAAAGGAAACACGAAAACAGTATCAAAAAGTGTTATTTATTATTTTTATAAATTATATTTATACTAGGCACTCATTAAATTGTTAGATTCTCGTTATAAAATTTTAGTAGATAACTATTAGCATGCTAAGAGAAAAAAAGAACATATCGCACCCCGGCAAGAAAAGTGACCCAACTAAAAAAATTTTTTTTTGATGTTATGTCATTGAAAAATATGTATGAGGTGCCGCAGCGTGTTATATTACTATTCTATAGAATATAATAGAAGTTACCACCATAAATACTTACCTAAAATTTAAAAGAAGCTTATGCTATTTCAATATAAGTTTTATAGAATCCTTTAAATTGATGGTATTCAAATTCTGCAATTTTGAGTTGTGTCACTTTTCTTGCCGGGGTGCGATATATAGGTAATACGAATCAAATTGTTTGAAAAAAATCTTGAGAAATCTTCGTCAAAAAAGTATTTGCCTCGTCATTCCCTTGAAGATGGAGTTTTGAAAACAACGTCGATCAGAGAAATGCCAGATTCATCTATATTTTCAAGAAAGGTGAATGACTTCTCTTTGTCTTTTTTTCTCAGATAGAAAACTTGCAAGTCACCGTCGTCACAAATGTTTAACATTTTTGCCAGGAAATGCGTCTAAGTTTTTTTTTCTTGAGCAATTTTACAAATACAAAGTCTTCTGCTTGTAAGTTCAGAGAGAGCTTTCATCAATTTGAATGTTTTGTTCCGTTTCCATCGTTCTTTCTTCATCAAATAAAAACTACGTGGCTGAAAACACTGTATTTAGATACTTAAAAGCCTTCCTAATTTTTCCATACACAGCTAGAAAGAGGCGGGCAAAATTACACTAATTTTCCTATGGATCATGGGGTAACATTGCCCATCAAATATGACATGAGAATTAAGGTACAAAAATTCCACATCACACATGTATAAATGGACACGTACAGAATTGTTTATTAGACTAAAAACAAATTATGAAGCTTATTTAATATTTAAACAATAATACACATAGATAACAACTTTTAAGTTTGTTTAAGGAACTGTGCATGCCGCATCATTTACAAACAAAGCAATAATATATCCAAACAAAAGGAAACATACATATATCTGAGCTTTAAATCCTCGTATTTCAGCTTACATAAAATCAAGAATATTAACCAAGAAAGAAAACATTGATAGTGAATCGATTTTAGGCAAATTATCTGATTTCGATTTCACAAATCCAGGCATTGGAGCCATTGTAAACAAGATAGAAATAAAAGAAAGGCAACTTAAAATTAAGAGATAGTTAATGTATAATTATAAAATAAACGCAATAAACAACAAAACAAACAGCAACACAAAAAAAAAGCAAGAAATTTTTTTAATTTATTGTTTAAAAATTAAAAGAGCAAGCAATATGAAATTTCAACGAGCTAGACAAAAGTACGAATGACGTCAAACCAATCACATGGCGTTTTGAGGTCATGTGCTTTTGCCGTACTTCGGTAATTTAAAACTTGAAATTTTAATTAATTAAGTCCATTTTGTGGGTTTTAATTATCGTTTCCGAAAATTTTGACGATCAATCTATTAATAAAACACAGAAATGAGCATTTTCTTCACGGGTACAAGTTCCTCATCATAATAAATATTTCCTTGGAAGTGGCCTTTTCAGGAATGGGGTTGCAAAATAACATAGCTTCTATTATATTAGCTTCTGTAACATATCGCACATATGCACTTAAATGAGCATCTTTAGCTACATCTGTTGCCTTACCTACTTGTATGGCGAATTTTGAAATACGCAGTCGAGAAATTAACTGATCGCAAAGATCTTGATACATATCATTGATTCTTCTGTCAACTGTATTGTCAGCAAGTGGTATTTGTCGTAACTATGTTGCATATGATTCGCCGGAAAATTATTTTAACCGTATCAACAGCTGCTAGCAAAACTAGAGTTTCTCCTATTGCTTGGCTTTTACACTGCGCGTTTCAGTAAAAAACTTGCATTTGATGGAACAGAAACTATTTTTTTGAATGTCTGCTTTTGTTTATCAAATCTTCTTTAAAAAATTCGATGCTCTTACCAATTTAATCAGAATGCATACTTTTAAGGTGCCGTTTTAATTTGCCTGGTCTCATATTATCTGCAGTCAAAGCTTTCGTACAAAACAAACACATTGGTTTTTCTAAGCCATCTATATTAACACTTGTGTATCCTAATGATAGGTAGGTACAATCGCATTTTCTTGTGTTGTGAGTTATTCCTCCCAGTTTCCTGTTGCTTGTATTCCCAATACCTTGTATCAGCATCGGTATCTTCATTGTTAGTGGATTTTCTCTTGCAACCAGTAAAATATTTATCCATTCGTCTAAAAATATTAGGATTAAATTTATTTTATTGATTAATACAACTTCTAAGTTACTAACGATTATTGTCAGTAAGTAATCATATGAAAAACAATAGAAAGCACAATGGCACATTACTGACATTCTTTTGATGGAACTTTAACTATGAGCGTCGTTTGCATTTTAAGGTTTTGTTAGGATGATTCCTGCAACTAGCAGTTCTAGCAGCCGCTTTTGTAATCTACCTATATACAGCAATACCCCGAAGTTACGCGATAGGTAAAACCGTCGAAACACGCTAAAGTCGAATTCGTGTAAGAAAGGGTACAACTTCGATTGATCGTAGAATCCTAATCGTGCACGTAGATTTCGCGCAAAACGCGACCAATGCGTATCACTGCAAGAAACAAACCTGAAGATTGCGGGCGGGAGTGTTGTTAAACGAAAAAATGAAGAACCACGTAACTCCAAGTACGCGTAGGTCGGGGTACTACTGTATGTCATGCATAGTACGTACTAAGTTATAAATATATATAGATACACACACTAAATGGACAAAAGCATTTTGACACTACATGTTTTTCAGAAAAAGGGCTTTGTTATTCTATTTAGTAACGGGTAGACTCGCCTTTTGCTTGTAGTATAGCTGCAATACGTCGAGGCATACCTTCCACAAGTTCTCTGTAAGTCTGCACAAGAATAGCTCTCCATGCCTCTTGCAAGGCTGTGAGAAGAGATTGTTGCAAAGATGGGCGTGCGTGGCGGTGTTGTATTCGTGGGTCCAGTTTGTCCCACAAGTGCTCGATTGGATTGAGATCGGGGATCTGAACAGGCCAGCCAAACAAATTCACCTCATGCTACCAGTTACATAAATCAATGGGCTGAGTTTTAATCATGAAAAAGAACCCCACACTAAGGTGGATCCTCCTCCGAATTTCTTCAGTGTCCAAATACTTTAGTCCATATATTGTATTACATCAATCCATTTCAGGGAAATATATGTATTTCCAAATTAAGCGATACATTCAAATTTCCGATTAAACTTATTTCATGTTCTGTTATGAAAATTACATTTCTCTTAAACTTTTCATGCCTCTTTGCATTAGTTCGCGCATCTCAGTTTGGAAATCGCTGCAGTTTAGGATAAATCATATACTGCACATCGTATTTAAAATGTTAAAACACATTTTTACGCTCAGCCGATAATTCGGAAACAGCGCCTATTATTGAATTTAGGGCATCGGAGGAAGCGAGAGAATTGCGGGTTATTACACAATTTTTCCTAATGATCAATTGTGTGACTAGCATCCGAAAATTAGTTTCCATTTGATTTCGCAGAACTTCGCTCTTCGCTAATCCGTCCTTAACTCAAATATCTCAAATTTTAATGAGTGAAGAGTGTACTTGAACAACTCGGGTTTGTTCTCTAAGTTGACATAATTGAATATAATTGTTGCTAAATTGGTGTGGAGCGAAGCATAACTACATCTACGAAGTAAAAGCGCTCAAGAATGTCTTCAAAATAAGTAGCAGGTGCAAATATGCAGGCACACGTTACAATTATTTCTAATTATTGGATAACAAGTTAAAATTAACATGTCGACAATTAGAGATGAAGATTTTCTCCCATTAGTTTCATTCAACTTAAAAACAACAGGTAATGGAACCAATGAAAGCAAGAACTCTACGCAAAAAACAAACTACCACGTTTCATTCGAGCAATTTTAACAGTAGAGCAAATTAAAAGATGGCGTTTGACAGGAACTAACGTCTATTAATTCAAATTCATAAAATTTTAATAAGAGCCGTCTTTTCATATTAAATTGACCACCAACTTCAAAATTTCTAGTAGAGAAATCTCCTATTTTGACACAATTTCGAATCTACACAGTCCATTCACATTAATGTGACCACTTGTCAAAAGCCAGAATAACCACCTTTGGCAGAGCAGACCGTTGCGAGACGTGCAGGAAGAGAGTCAATTAGGTTTCTGAAGATGTTCATTGGGATGTCGAGCCATGCCGACTCCAGTGCCGTGGCCAGCTGCGCTATATTACCTCCCTTCTTCAGCCTGGATCATTCGGGCAATTGTTGCAGGGTGTTTGCTTTCAGACTTTTCACGCCGTATACGCCAACGTCCATTTGTCCGATGGAGTATAAAACGTGATTCATCGGAAAAAGCCACCTGTCGCCACTCTGTGGACGTCCAGTTGCGGTACTGGCGTGCAAATTCCAGCCTTCGTCACCGATGAACAGCAATCAGCATAGGTGCATTAACCAGGCGTCTACTGCGGAGGCCCATGCGCACCAACGTTCGCTGAACCGTTGTTGAGGATACACTCTTGGTAGCCCCTTGGTTCATCTGGGCCGTCAGTTGCTCAACAGTTGCACGTCTATTCGCCCGAACGCATCTCCGTAGCCTTCGTTCGCCTCTGTCATCTGTAGCCCGTGGTGCACCACATGTGCCGCTGATTTTGGATAGTGCCATTTTGCCACGCACGGTATACTTTTACCACGGCGGCAAGCGAACAGTTCACAAAATTAGCCGTTTCCGAAATGCTTCCACCCTTGGCCCGAAAGCCAATAATCATGACCTTTTGGACGTCGAATAAATCGCTACGCTTCTGCATTACGCCAACGATTGAAATGCTTTCCGATGCCCTAGGACATCCTTTATATACATTCCACTGCAATGTGCTACCACCTGCCTTTTGTGATGGGTTATTTCACGTTGACGTCGAAAGTAGGTGATGGTCACATTAATGTGACTGGACTGTGTATATCACAATTTAACTTCAGATATCAAGTTTCATGTCTTTTGGACATGCCGTTTTGAAGTTATGACAGAACGATTGGAGCTCCTAACGTTAAATCAGTTTCTTAGACTTTTATGGGTATCTTCCTAAATAATTTCTATAGCGCTGATATTTTATACCATATTACTGTTAAACAATCCAAACACAATCCACCAAGTATGTTATTAAAAAGAAAATAGTTTTTAGTAAGCAATAATAGCCATTAGATTAATGTTTAAAAAAATTATGAATTTGAATCTTATTATATTTTTATGTGAATTGATTTAGAAGGACTTCTAGGTATGACCATGCAAAATTCCAGCTCTTTCTGATAGTTAGTTTTTGATCTACATTACATGTTCCCAATTATTGCGATTTTAGGTACACACCAAAAAGTTTATTAAACGCTTGACACACTTCGGATAATAGTTCTAGGATCTTTTGCACTTGCTAGGTAAATATACGTTTGAAATAGTGTTTAAATATGAAATTCAGGTAGCGATAACTACAGTTAAACTCGATCTACAAATAGCGTATTTCTATACGGAGATGAACCCTGAAATTGAAATTTAACATTGAATATATAGCGATATATTGATAGTAATAACATGAAATTTTATATGTAGACTAATTTAACAATGGAAAATCTGATTATGGTATGAAAACATGGTGTTTCTATTAGAAATTTTGTTGGTGCAAAATTTGATTTGAGTACGCACCCATGTGCAACGTTTTTTTATATGAATTTGTTGAGGACGTTATTTTCTATTGAATGTTGCCTTTATCCTCGATCTTGAATAGTGCTCGAAATAAAGAAGGTAGTTTTTTTTTCCGCGACTGTACAGTGTCAATGCACAGTTTTCGCTTATATTCTTTTAAAAAGTGATATTCCTCTACTTTTTCCTACAATCCCTTCACATGGTTCGGTCTAATTTCCATCGTAAATCAAAGCATAATCGGATAGAGAAACAAACCAAACCTGACCAGGATTCTGTGGCAGAGTGTACAAATCTTGTGAAATAACTTTTCCATTCATGAATATTAAAACTAAAAATAGGAACGACTTGACCAATGAAAATTTGCCTTCTTTAAAAATCAATTCAAATATTAAAATAATTGTTAAATTAATGTAATGTCACGCATCAAATTAAAATCGTTATATACTTTTTATTATATTTCTTAAAAATTTCTTTAAAAAAATGTATAAAAAAATATGACGAATATATTTTTTATAACTAGCTGAATAAACCGGCGTTGTTGGATTAAAATATGACCGCGACATTTCCTTGTGTTAACTCAAATACACAAACCCTCTAGAACTTGTTTCCAACAGCGACAGGTAAAATATGACCGCAACATTTTCCTGTGTTAACTCAAATACTCAAACTCTGTAAAACGTGTTTCCTTGTCCATGTCTATTTATTGCAGGAAAACAAACTTTAGATTTTAAAATTGTATGCCAATTTTCGTGACTACAGATCGGTCTGAAGAGAAGAAAGATATAGCCTACGTTTTCCGCAGTGTTCTAAAGTATAAGTGTACCATATTTGGTGTGTATTGGTCAAACGGTGTAGATTTGTATAGAGAATATACACACACATCCTTTTATATAATATAAATACTATATTCGCAAAGTACCCGACTTTAATTGGTTTGAACTGGTTTACTCTAGATCAGGCCTCGAAATAGATTTTTTAATACAGGTGCTCCTTGTGCACCTAAGTTTTTAAATTAGGTGCACAAGGTGCACTGAGTGCACCTAGTGGGAAAAAATTAGGTGCACAATTATATTTTCATGTGAACGGTGCACCTGTGCACCCGGGTATTTCGAGCCCTGCTCTAGATTAAAGAGATGATAAAAATATATAATGACTTATGTCTCTCCTAGAGTAAAATAATATTTTATTACCATTCGCCATCTCTTATAATTTCTACAACTTACTTTCGACACAAATATTACATTACAAATACATTTCACATACATCGCACCCTTGCTGAATAACAAAGCTACAAAATGACAAAAGGCGACACTAAGGTTACTACTACAAAAGTTACTACTACGTTTTTGAGGGAGATTTGGAATTCCCTTTCGTGTAACTTCTTTACATGTTCAACTCAATTAATAAATATGTCCATATACGGAGAATGCTCCTCATAGTCAGCGAAACACTATTTTTTCCTAGTGTCACTCTTGCATCAGACATGCGACATTGTGGAATTTCGCAATCTTCTCCTATTATTATGACAAAGAATTTTATAATGCTTGAAAAGTTCTAGTTCGGATTTTTTTAACATTTTTATTCTTTTAATTACGACATTGTTCTTTCAATAACGGTATAATTACACTTAAAATTTGCCTTACTTATAACTGCCACTTTAAGTTGAATACTTTGTAGTTGTGTTGTGTGTGATGAACAGGAAATACAAATTATTAAAAAAAAAAATTTTTAAACAGAAAACAAAAGAAAACATGGAAATAAAACAAAGGAAAAATGGTCGGGAAAAAAAGGTGTTTTTATGATATTAATTCGTGCGTATTTTTTTTATCTCTTGATCTTACACAGTTGCCACTTACAACTAAAAAGTGCACAAAATTTAGAAATGCGAAATTAATTGAGATCGAAGGAAACAGAAAATATCACTGTACGCGGTCAATCAACACGAGTTTTCGTTTTATTCCCGGATTTATTATTAAAATATCGTCTGTCCCAAATATTCGGAAATCGTTTACAAAGCGCAAAGAACAAAAACAAGATTTGAAATAAATGAAGGATCAGCTGAAATTCCTTGAAAAAAAAAATTTTTTTTTGGAAGAATAATTGATTTTTAGCAGTACTGGTAAAGCAATCCAAGAAATTGCATACTCAATATACATTCCAGGTTTTCCCAAACAATCGAATTATGGTTGATTTAAGTATACTTACTCGGGTGTTTAAGCATGAAACTTATCTAAATATAACAATAAAGAACTGTTTAATATCGTATTCACTTAACTGATATAAAGAGATTGGACAAAATATTGTGAACACCTGTGAAAAGAGAATTTTATTGATTTTTTTGAATAGCCCGTTGGTCCTCTTCTTGCATGAATTACATCTTGTATCCGACGTAATTGACAAATACAAGTCACGTACAACATTCAGAGTTATACGTCAACACTCAAATTGCAAAAAAGTCCCTAATTCAGAAAATGTCCTTGGAGGGGGGGGGGAGAATCGACTGCACAACTTGTTTTCCAAACTACCCCACAAAGGTTCAATTACATTGAGATCAGGGGACTGTGGGCCAGATGAGGTGCTCTATTTCTTCTTCGTGTTCATAAACCAGTCTAGGGCAATTCCTTAAGTGGGAATGTGGGGCATTATCATCTTGGAAGACTGGTCGTTTATCAGGAAACACAGTTTGGACCATTGTGTGAAGATGGTTGGTCAGAAGACTGACATAATCCTCTCCTGTAACACGGCCATTCAGAGCAACAAGTGGGCCAAGACCTCGATGTGATATCGCATCCCAGATTATCACTGAACCGCCGTCATTCTTAACCGTTGGCCGAAGACAGTCAACTTGATAGGCTTCTGGTGGCGTTCTCCAAACGTAAAAACGTCCATTTGTCGGGAATAATGAGAACGACGATTCGTCTGACCATATTACATTCTTCCATTGTTGTTGTGTCCAATTTTTATGCTCGCGACACCATATTCGTCGCTTCAAGGCATTGCATGGTGTAATCAATGGTTTCGAAATAGCCGCTCTACCATGTATATTTGCCATATGCAATTCACGCCGGGTAGTTTTTGATGAAACTGTTTCCTGTAGATGTGCTATCATCTCAGATGTTATCTGGAATGCTGTAGTCTTGTGTTTATTTGCCACATTCTGCTTCAAAATCCTTCTGTCTCTGTCATTCAGCTTCGATTTTCGACCACTGTTGTGCTTTTTAGATGATGTTTCTCCATGTTTCAAATATGCTGACATTACAGTAGACACTGTACTTTCCCCAACACCTAAAAAGGTGGCCGTTATCGTTACTGAGGCTCCAGCAAGACGGACCCCAACAATCATGCCTCTTTCGAAATCAGAGAGGTCAGCCATAACGCAATTTTAATACAGAAATATATTTCGCATCCTACTTCTATTACTGCTAGAAGCAGACTGATGTGTGTACTTTCTCATCCGCTAGGTGGCACTCTTCACCGCTAGAGGGCAGGAGTATACGAGAGGTTTGTTTCGAGTGCTATTTTTTCACAAGTGTTCATATTATTTTGTCCAACCCTTGTATAAAATAAAGCACATTGCAATGAAATATCTGTTATAAAATTCATGCGATGCCTGTATCGAAACACACAACCACAAAATCGAACATAGAACGGGAAGACGGACTTACGCAATCAAGTTATGTCTCTAAATAAATGCATGTACTTACAGTATGCAAAGTTTCATTAAATAACTTAAACCGCGTAGACTTCATTCAAAGTTTCAGTTTACACAGTTTCCTTACGTTTCAGCTTCACATGCTTACTCCTCATCTTTAGGAGATAGTAATTAATGATAATTACTACTGCTTCCATTTTTATTTTTATGTTGTTTACTCAGATATATCGTTTATGCGAGGGATTTCCAGCTAATATAAACACACCAGATGGAAAACGGATATTTTAATTCCTACTACTAACTGCTCTCTCACGATACAGATCGGGGTTACCATAAAATGTAGTTTATTGCCGTTTCAGAGACATTATTATAATTTGTGTTGACCAGTCAACTTTCATTAATCAGTATGAGCATTAATTAGTTTGAATTTTTATTGGCGAAGAGCTGAAATCATATTCGAAAAAGCAGTTAAGTGACGTCACACACGGAATACGTACATAAAGTCCAATTCGTCGAAAGCACTACCCTCACCTACATTTAGCGTAACAAAGAAGGCCCTTCATAGAATGTTACTATCATTTTTCCAACTATAAATTATGTTCGTAAACCTAGCGGATTCTATAAATATTTGTTCCACTACATAATCAGTTGCAAATAAATTATGTATGAATTAAACTTTAAGCAAAATATCTATTATGAGCCCAATATTGCTAAAATAGAAATAATAATAAGCAACATTGATGGCTTGGACATGAATGTTTTGTAAGTGTCCAACCCCTGTATATTATAAGCTCCGCACCACAATGAACTCAGACGGAAAGAGTACTTTCGCCAATCACTTTCGATAAACCCCAGCAGAGTTCAATAGATTAAAAGGCCTCCTTTCAGAGGGACCCGAGTAGTAGGTAATAATACATCAAACTAAGATTACTCAATCAATAATGCATTTACCACTTCCATCTTGTCAAGAATCGCTCGGAAGGTACTTTCTTTTCTTCCGGTCCTACGCCTTTTCCTATACGAAATCTAAATGAAGTTTCATTTTCATTGCCTTCCTACCACGCGAGGTTGTTTTTCTTGCGATACCTAACCAACTGATGGTTCCAAAAACCTCATCAATCTGAATAAACCGTCAGCTAGAATCCTCAGTGTTGGGAGGTTTTCTTTCTTTGGTTTCTTCACCACTTCTATGGATAGAAGAGGGGGAAATATCGATTTCAGATCGTACAAATTCTTGTTCCCATGGACACAACAGGATATCTGTACGAGTAGTTCTTGGTCAAGGAACGAACTTCAGCAACAGATGAAATGGAGGCAATTTTATTTCCACTTAATTTGTAAGCATCAAATGCATGAGTCCACATCAATTTAGGGCATCTCTCTTTCAAATTGACCGGGACAGCGGATACCCAGTTGAAAGAACAGCGGATTAGCAACTGGAGGGTTACTAGTTCGAAACTCGGTCCAGCTAAAGACCTTCGTGTATACAGAGGCTGGTGAACTTCAAATCTGTCGTGGCCACAAATGTCCTCACGTTAGCGTGGTGTGGAAGTTTGGAGAGTGGGGTGCCAGCTCTGGTGTTATTCTCGTCATTTGACCGTGGTTAAAAATTGCGAGGCGTCATTCTTGAACCCTTTGAGATCGATCTCGGACCTTTGAAAATAGCCCATTGTGTTGCTTCAGAATGACTTTAATTAACTATCAATATACCTTATAGAAGACCGGTAGAATGAAGCTCATGGTTGAAAATTCAATACTCAGTGGGATTGGCTACAGAGACTTCCTGGTTTTCCTTAACCCTCTAAGTGGTTTCTATGAGGAATTTCGTCCATCAAGACATGGCCAATTTTGACAATGTTGATATAGCTCGTTGTTAAGATTTTGCCAATTTGTAGATGACGATGAATTCAAGATCTGGTCAATTTTCTTCTGATGACAAAATATCTCATCCATCAAGATCTAGTCAGTTTTGCTAACGGCGAGATGACTCGTCTAGGAAATCACTAGGAGGAGTCCGCAATGCACTAGTTATTGTCTTTTATGACTGTTCCATGTATTAATGACTAATTCATAACCTTTAAGAGGTGGTAAGAAGCCGAAAAAGTTGATGCTAGGAAATAAAAAATTCTACATAATTAAGGATGACGCATACACATGTTTATTGATTTCATATTCTGACATGGAGCATATGTCTTACCCCTTCACTTAGAATACAACAAACCCAACATTTTGCAACGTGGAAAATACATTCACGTAAAGTCACCAGTGATTGATTTACCCTCGTAATGCCTTATTTTTACGAATTTATTTAACGTACTGTCCTTCAAAACGCTCATAGTCCTCCAGGACATTCAATCCTCAAACAGAACATTACCAGTAGTACTAGTGTCTAGTGTCATGTTGAGCAAAGCAAGAATGTATCTCTTGAAACTATAAATTTGTAAGGCATTTGCAAAAATGTATTACTCATAGCTAGAATTTGAAATTGAAGTCACAAATTGATACCGATTCGTAGATAAATATTTTTTTTTTGCTGTTCTGTAATCAAGGCCCCATCTGAGTGAGTGATGGGACACTATGTTCCACCTCCCTTTAAAAACCGAAAAAAGCACTGAATTTTGCTGTGTGCAAAATATATTCATGTGTGGTGATCGGTGATTGATCTACCCCTGCAATGACCTCCTCCAAATTTATTTATCTCAATGTCCCTTTAAGGTGTACGCACACACTAGAAGTTTATTTTTTTAATTTTAACTTTAAAAATCCAGTTTTTTCACAGTAGGTCATTGGTTTATGCTTAAAACTATTTCAGTGAAAAAAAAATCATATGAAACTAATTATTAATTAACTAATTAAGATGTAATGAGCTAATTAGTATGTTTTTTGAACAGTGATATCTCAAATTCTAATTTGCCTAGAAAGACAATTCTAGTTGGAAATCATTTCCAATATTATTCTTCATGTTTTGACCCTCCATCAAGTTTATTGAGAGAAAAAGTTTTCTGTTACAACTTTTTTCGCCAAGAATAAAAAAAAAATCACGATTTTTTCTGGAAATTGAGGATTTAAAAATCCATTAAAAATTTATTTCTTAACTAATAACTCTGATTGAGGGTCAAAACATCCGCTGTATTATGTAGATTATAATGATACAAAAATAATTATAATAGATTAATTTATTGTTGAGTTATCACCGTTTGAACAAAGCATCCTATTGCAAAAACTTGTTTCTTCAGAAATTGAGTTTAAAGTTTTGGAAACACGTCTGTTTATGGTGACAGTACCAAACGAAAACCCTTGTAACTAGAAAACTATTTCGAATATTTTCAAGATCTTGGCATCGTTTGAAAGCTAAGGAATTGAAGAATATTTTGAAGCAATAAAAAAAAGTTAGACCTTCTGTTGAATTTTCAGGATTTTTAGTGTGTACATACACCTTAAATGTTCAGTCCCCCAGGAAATCCAGAAGATTTCCTCAAAGCGAAACATTCCCAGCAATGCAAAGTATTTTGAGCACAGAGAGAATTTATCTCTTAAAACAGGGATTCTCAACCGGTGGTACTCGGCAACGTTTCGGGTTGTGAGATCGTGAAACACTGGAGGCAGCTGCAACCCAACTGTTGTTTTTGCTTCGCGAGTGTTACGAGCGACAAAAAGGAGACTGAAACGGAAGCCGCTTCTGCAGGTGTTCTTTCCGACGGATCGCCGACTGGCCTTTGACCTTTGCCGTTGGGGGAACTTGGAGACTGTGGGGGAGGCCGGAGTCGACGGGGAGAGAGCGAGAAGCGAGGTTGAGTTTTCCTCGCGCTGACCCGTGAGATGCACATCTCGATACATGAATGTTGATTCTTTGTAAATTGTGTAAATATGTCTAACTAATAAGAACGTGATTTTCTTAGCTGTTGGTTGTTTTTTCCTCATGTACGATTTAGTACAATTCATATGATACCATTTTTGGGAGTCGACACCACAGGGTAGTACACAAGGATGACACGAACGACCCAAATATTCTACGAAGTTTGTTCGTTTTTTTAGTTTGTACAACCACGTTATGCTATTTCTTATGCCATTTGTTACTAGTTACTAGTATGGGAGTAGTTTTTCTGAACTTTTGTAAATAAAAAATAAATATGGAAACAGAGTAAGTGTTGAAGAGGACTTAAGAGTGGAATTAAGCTCCATTGTTCCTGAAATTGATATTTTAGAAAAGACAAACAATAAGTTTCGCACAAAAAATTGATTTTTGTATATGGTTAATCTTTGTTTGCGTAGTTTGTACTAATTATTTAAAATTAGTTGTTTTTAGACCTGTGAGTAAAAAATAAAACTGTAATTTTCAATAATCGTTTCATTTTTTTCCTTTATTAAAGCATCCTTATACTAAATACAAGTGCATTAATCATAAAATATGAAGCTTTCTTACTATTTTAATCAAAATAAAACAAGCCACTGGGCACTTTTCTGACTTTATATATATATGTTTCTAAGAAAATATAAAACTGGTGGTACGCCAAAAATTTCTAAAAATTTCAAGTGGTACGCAGTTACTAAAAGATTGGGAACCCCTGGTTAAATTTGTAAAAGTTTAGAAAAAAATGTATCACCTATGCCTAGTAGCGCAATTAGACATTCGCGCTAGTGTTTCGCCTCACGTGTCGACATTCGCACGTTCGTTCCCACAACGCGAATGACCGTTTACATACTCGTCG
The DNA here is from genome assembly GCA_947359465.1 of Metellina segmentata. Taxonomy (NCBI): domain Eukaryota; kingdom Metazoa; phylum Arthropoda; class Arachnida; order Araneae; family Tetragnathidae; genus Metellina; species Metellina segmentata. The sequence goes on along the minus strand of OX375873.1, from coordinate 53,824,825 downwards.
AGTTGTGGCGACATCCGCCCTGCTCTTGTTGATAAAAGCGCTCATTTCGAACTGAACAGAGACTCACTGAGTGACGCCTCGTCGCCAAGCCTACGCGATTCGTGCCTTAAAAAATCGCTTCATACTCGAGAGCCACGAGGCGAATGACGAGAGAACCTATTACATATTTGCCTCGCCACTCGCCTCGTGATTCTACTCGCCATTCGCGCGAATGTGTAGATTTGGTATCGAATGTGAAATTGATTCTTTTCAGAAAAAAATCTTCATACTAATTAGCAATACTCGTACCTCCTATACGTTAACAATTTCAGTTACGAGTTTTGTTAATTAGCATGACGATATGAGATGACTAATGCAAATTTGTGATAAATGCAAATTTGCTATTAATTTGAAGTAGAATGATAGGTGAAACTTAAATCTAAATTGAAAATTTTTGGAAAGGTTAAATGCTGTACATACTATGTATCTGAATTCATAATGTTTCCATGGAATGAGTAACAAGTTAAAATGGCAAGTAATAAGTTTATGAAAAATGAAAATGTTTGGGCTGGAGATTACAAATTTAAAATTACTGATAATTTGTTAATGCGTGTGAGGCAGAATATAAATTCTTGCCCAAATGTGGAGTAACAGATGTATCTTGCAAGCAATTTTTTAAAGAATTGTTTAAATTTTAGTCTTTCAGTTTTGCAAGGTTTCGAAACTCATTTTAAATTACTTTGAATGTTTTACCAAGTGTAATATTTGTTTACACTTTCCATCGAGGCAAAGGCTTCTCTTCAGTTAAGCAACTTTCAGCCAGATGATTCAAAGGAGATTATCGGCAGATTATTATTCAATAGATAGTAAATTAACACAAAAAAATTATAGTATATGAAAAAAAAAGTTCCTTTTTCATATTTATCGTTTATACAACTGTATATTTTTGAAAGAAGCATTTAAAAGTGCAGAATAGCCATTCCACATCAAAATGATATGCAGTATACTATACGAATCAAGGTAAAACGGAAACTTTAATTAACTTAATTAATTTAACTATATCACTAACAAGACTTTCAAAATTTCATAAAATATTGATTAGTTTCTTAGAATTAAAGTATGCTTAATAAGATTGAAGTTGATTAAAGCGAAATAAAGTAGGAAGAGTAAAATTAAACTGCCGCATTTACCTACTAGGGCTTATCACTTTACAACAATTTATCATACCCTTATAATAATTTGACTTTTACAATTCGTTTTCATAAGCTATCTTGATTGATCACGATAAAATGTGTGGTGTTAAAATTATAATATGGAATCAGTAGAAAAAAATTGCGATTCTTGATTAAATGTTTCGCATTTTTTTTTTGACATGAGACGAAATAAATAGGGAGCTTCACATAATTCAACTTATATTTATCGTTTCCCATCATAAGGGGCTGGGAAAAAGTGTAACAAAAGATGAGAAGCACAAAAAATCCTAATCCTCAAACAAAACTCAACGATCAAAACATCTTGACGGTATAAATAAACAAAGCAGCTCATAATCACACTTCATCTTACGGTAGCGATAGTTGGATTCTCCAACATAAACTTCCGTCGGAAAGGTGTCAGCAAAGGTTGGTTGGATAAGCGATGACGCCTGCTCAAAGGCGGGTGTTTTGTTGCCAAGGCTGTATGAGTCTTAACGGATTACAAACTGGGATAATTAGATCGGCAGAAGGGTAATCTGAATATGTCTTGTGTCGGCTCCAATGACGTCCCCAGTCTAGGAAGGTGATGCATAGTACAGCTTGCGAAGAGCTGGGCCATGAATCACGATTTGTTTGTTTTACCACGTCGGTCGTTACAGAAATTTGATCATTTGTTTACTGAAGGGCTTCCTGGGTTTCGTTGGATATCAAGGAATCATTCATCAATGGAGTTTTTCCGCTACTTTCTATTTAGGAGAGGTAGTAGGACGCGTAAATTGGGTGGAAAGGATTAAATGATTAAAGGAATGCTTTTGTACTGCGGTTTACCGAACAAGTATGGATTAAAACGTTGTTTTAGGTAGAGGTGTACTTTGTGGCGAGTGCGGATTGAACTGAAGACTGAGATGGAAGTTTGGGTTCTTAATCTTCACTTCAAGTTACTTTAAGTTTTTTTTTTTGGAGGGGGGGTCGTTGTGGTTCCACGGCTCGAAAAGATTTTGGCACAATTAATTCCTACACGTTATAGTAGTTAAAACCTTCAACATCTTGGTAATTTATTTTACAACGAAAATACAATTTTGCATTAACGACAGTGCCTATATTATTAAGAGATTTATAGGTGACCCAGAAATTCCAATAAATATTTAAACGTACAGGACAATAGATTTATAAAACCCCAAATCGATTTTTTAATTTTCACTTTAAAAACTAACTTGTATCAAACGCTTTTGAGAGTAAAAAAAAAATTTGAATGCGGAATTGCCACGCAGGGTTCCCACTCTTTTTTTCTAACTAAAAATAAGGACTTTCTAAGCACTTTCTAGGACAAAATAAGGACTTTATAAGGACTTAAATAAAATGTTGAAAAAACCGTATTATACAATGTAATACCTGACTTTAGACCAAATGGGGATGCTCTTACAGATTAGTTAATCTTAATAAGAACAGTAGTTTGTAAAAATTTAATATTCAAGTCTATTTTCTAAAAATTATACACAAATAAGGCTACACAAAAATGAGATTTTTCAAAATAAGCCGTCTGATTTTTACAAAATTTTTCAGTTAATATATGGGCATTTACGTGTACACATATTAGTAATATGTGTAAGAACATAAACAAATTATAGAATGGAGACCGCGAGAAAAAAACTTTGGATGTTTTCCTTTTATCTCTCTGCAGTGCATTTGCTTTTATAAAAGTGGAAAGAAAGAGTTAAGTTTGATGAGTATCGCACTTGGTGTTGTTGATCTCAAAGCTGCTGTTGCGAGTTTGATTTTATTTTCGTATACTTTTCATATTGTTTTGCTTTTACTTTTTAATGGTCTTTAGGGGTGTGTATGAGCAATTTTTTAGCAGATTGCTGCTCATAGGTAGGAAATACCATTTTGTGTTGTCTGGGTAAGGCTCCACCCTGATCCACCAACACTTTCATTTTCGAAAATTTCCTAATTTTTTTATTTTAAATTTCTTTTTTGTTTTTGAAATAAATGTGCTTATTTTGTTGTGTCTGCAGCTTCAGCCTGCTTATGAAATGGAAATTACTCACCCCAGTAATTATTTTATAATACACTTTCATAAATTCATAATGAAAATAAGAAGTAAATTCATTTATTGGCACATCGGAGGTTTCAATAAAATTAGTGGTATTTACTGAAAGGATGTAAAAGGATTGCAAGTTGCATACGTCAGAGTCAAATTTGACTAGATAGGAGACCGAACGAGTTTCGAAGAAAATATTTTCCTGTGAACCGAAACGGATAACAGTTATGCAAAAACTTTGATAAATTTATAAAAAGGTTAAAAAAATGCAATTTTATTGAATAAATATTCAACTAGTTGTCACTTTCTCAGCCTAAGCCATTCGGTGTATTGACAGATATTTTTGAACCACGGTCAGATGACGAGACATCTGAGCAGGCGCCCCACTCTCCAAACTTTCACAACAAGGACTTTAGGCTACCACAGATTTAAGGTGTACCAGCCGCCTCTACACCATACGCTTAAAAACATCATTTTACTGAAACAAAATTAATTTGAAAATAATCATGCTGATCAGCTGACAATGGAAGCAGATTGCGCATGGCAAAACAAAAGTAAAGTGAAATTCAAGCACAGTCGGCCATTGAGTATTTGTCACCCGTATACATAGAGAAAAAAATTACTTTCGTTTTCGGTCAGCGGCCAAATACGACAAGAGTTCGAAATTTCCAGTTTTCAAAAGACTTTTCTTGATTCATGAAATTCCCTGACTATTCTCGGTTCTCCAGCACTCTGCTTTACGTTTTTGCGATCTTTTCCTCCAAAGTTTTTTTTAATCGAGTGGGTTGATTTTTTTTTTTGCGGAACTGATAACCGATTACTTCAAACTTTCGGGCAAAATCACCCCTGAAAATCTTCAATTTTTTTTTCTGTGATAGTTTTTATAAAAAATTTGAAGCATAAAAAAAGCTAGATTAAAAAAAAAATTGCAACACATCGGGTTGCCACTTAGATAGAAGTATTAATTAAAATAAATTATCTTTATATTGTTTTCGATTCACCTACAAACTTCACTTACACTCAAAATACACTTCCCCATAATTATATTAAATTTTCAAAACATTGCACTCGCGGTTAACTGAATAAAACAAAATTAATTAACATTTGATGATTGTATTCTAGATTCCTCTATCAGGGCGACTATTTTGTGCATTGAGAGAGCCATTCACAAGTCGAAAACAGACAGATTTTCATGGGTTTTCAAGTTTTTAAAGTGTATTATGTGCTCATCAAGAGTCGATCGACGATTTGTATATCGCGTATCAAGGGTTGCCATTCAAGCAAGCCAGTTCCTGAATCATCACCAAAACTGTACTTGTAAGCAGTTTTATCTCCGATCAGCAACTAAAAAGAGGTCGAAAATATTGTCATTTGAAAACTGAATTTAGTTTTCAAAGGAAAAGAAGCACTTTCTAAGGACTATTGATGAAAAATAATCACTTCTAAGGGCCCTTAGAAATAGAAGGTCAAAATAAGCACTTTCTAAGCACCCGTGGGAGCCCTATCACGTTTTTCTCATATTGAGGTTATAGGATATTTTCTGGAGTTCTAACTGTTGAATGCGCATCAATGTTTCTTGATTTTCCTAAATTCGTTTTCGGTTAAAAAAATTCTTTGTAAACGGTTGAAACATTTTAATTGCAAATTGGAAATTCATCATTCTTATAGACTATTCTTAATTTTGGTTTTCTTAAAATAGGCATTTATTCTTCTTCTTCCAGCTTTACAATTGAGTTATAAACTTGCCAAGAGTGAGTGTGGATTTCATTAGATTTTTACCTAAAATAATTATTACGGAAATTAAAATAATGATAATGCATGGAAAACTGATATGCAGGGCACCTATCCATTTTTGTAAATTTAGCAAACATTTTTACCACATATTTGGTAAAAGCTTCAAAAAAATTTCACTTGCTTTTAAAGTCCATTTTCCTTTCAATTTTTCCAAAAAAATACAATTCAATAAAAGCTCTCACTGACTTTGACTGACTTGTATGAACATTTGTTCTTGGAGAAGACTGCTCAATAATCATCACAAGATCAAAAGATAAAGTTGAACTTTAAAAATTACCATAAGTTGACCTTTTATCTGCCATGTAAGTGTGTGGTGAAAAATAAAAGCTTACAAATGGCCTCAAGTCGATTTTTATAAAACAAAATAAATGTATTAAACTTCAGAAAACTAGAGGAAACAAAGTTGATTCTGTTTCAAGTTTTTCTATAAATATAATACACATTTGAAATGAGCGAATACATCTTAATTTGTGCATTATTTATCTGCAGCATTCGAACTTTGGATGATTTTTCCAATTTATTGTAGAAACAGATGGAATAAATAAGAAATAGAAATAACATAATACACATTAAATAGGTAGCTCCGAAGATTACTTTCACACGCACACACATGCAACAAAATCTATTAGCTTGTTATAAAGAAGTTGAGGTTAGCTTCATATAACTTGATAAAGAATTAAATTATGTCAGTTTTGCAGACTTAAGGGTGAAGTGTTTCAGTTTAGATGAAAACACAATTGCCCTCTGGCGCGACTCTTCATGTTTTTACCATTTTTTTTTCTCTCATTTGCATTAGAATCCTTTTCGTGATTTAATCATTTAACAACTATTTTAACTTGCGAGCCGCAATGATGCGTTCTGAATCTTTACCCTTCCTCATATGCATCCATATTTTTTCTTGAAAACAAATTGCTCATAACAAGCTGCAGATTTAAATGAAGCCTAATTCAGAAGAGCTGCCTACTTGATTGCGACAAATTGTTCTTCGTTCATAGACATAGACTTAGAGACTTTTGGGATGCAATTACTTTTTTTGCGAATAAAAAATGTTCCGTTTTCAATACTGCATGCTCCTGTATTTGGACTAATTAGTTCTCCAGAGAGTTAAGTAATTATCATATCAGAAAATAGAAAAATAAGTAAACGGATGAAATTCTAATGAACTTTAATTTAAATGGACTCACAGAGATCACAGCTGCGGATTTATGGATGTTTCAAAATTATCCATGTTAAAGCTTGTCCAACAGCTGCGAGCTGTAGGAGGCGCAGGTTTGGTTTCATCCTGGGTGTATGTCAGAGTGGCCGAGCGATGTCTAATTTGCAAGACACTGCGTGTAGTTGTGGCCAAGAACAGAGGGACACTGCTTACCAAATTTGGACTTACACATTTATTTTGTACAACATTATAAGAAGTTTTCGATAGATACACTGCGACGTCCGGTGCCAAAAAAAAAAAAACACGTCTACTCCAAGTCAGCCGGTTCTACCGTCTCCTGCGAACTACCGCTCTCGTCTTCACTCCCTTCTTTTCGTCACCCGGGGTCGGGGCCAACCACCGATTACTTCGTGTTGGGGAATCTTGACTGAGAGAGGAATAGCACAGTAGCCACCAGACACAAGAACGACCGTTCTTATCTGCGTCCATGACACCAGTCCGAAGATCGTAACAGTGTATTTCTCCCTTTAGTGTCAAAAAAATTCATTTCTTTGTGTTTGTATTCATTATTTGACTTAGTTGTTGAGAGCCATCTTGTCAAGATCGAAACAAAAAAAAAATCTTCATAGGAAGTCTACTAGAACCATAAACCTTTTGCTTGTTCCCAATGCGTCATTGCATCAAGCATTCGTCCAAATCCTTTAATAAAAAGTATCAATTCAGAAGTGTAGAACAGAACTTAAAAATCATGTATTTAGGGTGCCGAGATACATTTAGAAAGCCGTATGGATCAATTTTAGAACAAACTGATGGTAGTAAAAGTACTTTTCTTGATATATTTCAGATAATTTTTTTAAGATCGACATTCAGTTAATCGAATTAGTCAAAACATATTAACCGCAAAATTTGCATTTATTTTTAAAATTCGAATTTGAGCACGTGATTATTGTACTTAATTTTTATTGCACGCGGGCAACTACTACTAGCATGTTTATAAACGTTAAAAAACTCATTTTGAATTGAGATGGTAATGGTAATTTTAGTTAACGTCGTACTAGAGCAACACAACGGGCTATTGACGACGGTCCGGGATCAGTCCCTTAAGGGAAAGATCCGAGGACAACACCTCGTAATTTTGAACCACGGTCAGATGACGAAGTTTTGAATTGAGAAGAATGGGTAGGTAGGTAGGTAGTTAAATTAACGTCGCACTCAAGCAACACAACGTGCTATTGGCGACGGTCCGGGAGCAATCCCGAAGGGAAAGGTCAGACGACAACACCATTATGAACGATGATCAGATGACGAGGTCAACACCTGATCAGCCACCCCACTTTCCAAAGTTCCATAGCACGCCTCCGTGAGAACATTTTACGCCACGACAGATTTACGTGCATCAGCCGCTGCGTACACAGCGGTCTTTAATTCGACCATGTTCCCAAGTCGCAAACTTTCTTGAAAGAAGACGAAGTTAAAAGAGTGTTGATTATTATTTTTTGTAGTTAAGTATCATTTTCAGTTTTCTTAATAAATGTTTCATTTCTTTTAATAAGAGTTCGGCTTTTCATGTATGCAACCAAAAGGTTTATCTACAGTTATTTAATGCAATGGAACTGACAGTACATTCGTCCATAAACTGAACAGAGCGAATATTCATCTCCAATAAAAATTAAGACTCGAATCACCAGAAAAATTTCCCGACAGAAACATTCATCTCAATCGTTTGGTTTTAAATTCAGCAAAAAAAAAATTGTATGCCAGTATATTTGATTTTCGAGCGGATCGTTAAGATCTCCGGGTGAAATTCACGTGATATTACAAGAAAGCACGAATCCCAATATTTATATTGACATTAAAAACCTATACTCTGTTTCACCTTAACTTGTCAGTATTGGGAAAGGCAGAAATGATGTTCATCCGCATGAAAAATAATTCCAACTTGATTTGGAATTTAAAATAAAGAAAATGCATATAAACGTGTAAAAATTGTCCTACAATGAAGGAGTGATTTTTGAACCTTTATAATCGGTTATTTATTTGTAAAAAGCATTTTTTTTTGACCGAAGCGAATGAATATATCCGAAACGGAATTCTAAACCGGTTTCCATGGTAACATTTCTGGCGAGCTAAATACGCTTTCCGGCCAAGTCTGCGCCATTTCGCTCTGCGTCTTTGCTAGCGTGTGTATTTACGTTCATATCTCTCTTGTGCTATTTTATTGGAGTGTGTTTGATACTCTGAACATGGCTGAAAAAGGAACGTCACCATCCAAGCTGTATACGCCATCAAAGCAAGGAAAATCAATTGGTAGTGGAGCTCGCAGGAACATATTGAATGTTTATTCTAGACTTCGAGAAGAAAACCATAGTGATTCCATTAACCAAATCGTCGGAAAGGTGTCTCAACTAACTGGTGTTTCCAAAAGAACTGTTTTTCGTTTGAAAAAAGAAAAGAAGACGACAAGTCCTTTGAGTACTCCAGGAAAAAAACGACCTTATGCCGTTGGAAAAAGAACAAGAATGATGAAATATGACAACTTTACTTTATCGTGCATCCGACGAAAAATTCATGATTGTTTTCGTCGAAATGAAATTCCTACATTGGACAAAGTTCTAAATGAAATTAACAATGATAAGGATATTTTTTCGACAAACATTAGCCGAAGTACACTGTACAGGATACTGAAAGATTTGGGATTTTCCTTTGAAAAGCGAAAAAGGCAGGCTATGCTTTTAGAAAGACACGACATAATTTTATGGCGAAGAAATTACTTACGAAAAATTAGAGAACTGAAGAATGAAAATGCTTCAATCTATTATTTAGATGAAACATGGGTGAATGAAGGACACTCACAAAGTCGAGTATGGCAAGACAAAAACATCAAAAGCACCAATGAAGCTTCCTCTTCAAGTTTGACAACAGGCTTGGCTGCACCAAAAGGAAAAGGAAGAAGACTCATCATTACCCATATCGGAAGTGATGAAGGATTTGTACCTGATGCGGCTGACATTTTTGTAGGAAAAAAATCCGGTGACTACCACGAAGAAATGGATGGTAACCATTTTGAGAAGTGGTTTGAAGATATCATGCCTAAATTGAAACGAAACAGCTTTGTAGTGATGGACAATGCCCCCTATCACTCGGTGAAGAAAGAAAAAATTCCTACGACATCTTGGAAAAAAAGTGCAATTCAAGAATGTCTATCGTTGAAAAACATTACGTGGAACCAGGACATGATCAAGATTGAACTGTTGAAAAAAGTTAGCGAAATCAAACATATGTTTGATAAATACAGAGTTGAAGAAATTGCCGAAAAATTTGGACATAAGGTTTTGAGACTTCCCCCGTATCACTGTGAGCTTAATCCCATTGAAATGATATGGAGTCAAGTAAAAGGACACGTTGCCAGGGAAAACAAGACTTTTAAACTGAACGATGTGAAGGATTTAGTCATCCAAGGGATTGAAAAGGTCTCTGTACAAAATTGGAAAAACTGCATAAACCATGTTACTGAAAAAGAGAAATACATGTGGGAAGTAGATGGACTTGTGGATGATATTTGGGAAAGTAAGAACTTGGTAATTTCTTTTAATAGTGAGTCTGATAGCGATTCGGAAATGTTAAGTGATGATGATGTGTAAATTCATGTGATGAATAAGTATATTATAATGTAAATAGATTTGTTATGATGTTTGCTATGTTTTACATATATTGATGATGTATAAATGCATGTGATGAATAAGTAAAACGTAAATATAGTTTTCTCATTGTAACTACTATTCATGAAAGAGATTGGTTTCTTCTGTACACTTTCTTGTAAACTATTTTAAATTATTCATAAAATTAATAATTTACTACTAATCAACCCGACACCGTTCCGCGAGTTTCAGAATATGTTTCACACATATAAGGTTTATTTTTTTTAACTCTAATTTTTAAAATAGTTTCATTTTTTTTATTATTGTATGTGTATTCACTATATTTGTATTTTTTATATTCTATTTATTTATTGTGAATGTATTTTATATCCTCTATGTTATATGTATTTTTATTTGTTATTTACTTTCTTTAATATCAGAATAAATTTGATTTAATTTGGAGACTATATTTTGCTGTTAAGAAAAACACATATTTTAGCAGACGACGCACTCTCCCCTACCTTGTCCAACCAAATGTAAGACCAAAGGAGTAATTAAATTGGATTAATTTCCTTTAATAAAATTATTAAAATAGAAAAAAGAAGTATTAATCAAGGTGTTTAGCTTTCAGGTAAGTAAATTCAAAAAATGAATTTTATGGTTCATCACATCTTTAAATAGACTGTTTTTTTAAACAACATTTATTGTAAAAAAATTTTAAATATATATATTTTTAAATAACTAAAAATAATACTCATTTAGAAAAATCAAAACGCATTTATATTAACATAGAGTAGCTTTTTGTTTAATTAACAAATGTAATGCAAGAGCCATTAGAAATTAAAGATCTGTGAAACGTATAGAATTTCCACGTGCATTTTATCTCTCCTTGCCAAAAAGGGCGAATTTCCTCGCTTATAGCTGACTTCTTCTGACATTGTAACCCTAGTTTCTACGACAACGGCTGTGATGCGGTCAACGTAGCCTTTACTCTACTGACAAGTTAAGGTGAAACAGAGTATAGTTTACGTTTCAATAGCCAAACAGGTCCACTCGATGTCAACGCTCATGTAAGATCTTTCGATAGCGACTCCGCTCACACACCCTCGGAAGGTTCTTGGTTCGAATCCGGGTCTTTGGGCATCGATGTTTGTAAGCCTATGGTGTAGAGGCGCTTGGGCCGACCAACCGGTATAGTGGTTAAGGTGTTAGCCTCTAGATCGGAAGATTCCTAGTTCGAATCCGGGTACGGGCATAGATGTTTGTAAACGTATGGTGTAGAGGCGGCTGGTGCGCCTTAAATCTGTCGTGGTCGAAAGTCCTCACGTTGGGTTGGCGTGGAAGTTTGGAGAGTGGGGTGCCAGTTCAGGTGTTGCTTCGTCATCTGACCGTGGTTCAAAATTACGAGCTGTTGTCCTCGGATCTTTCCCTTAAGGGACTGATCCCGGACCGTCGTCAATAGCCCGTTGTGTTGCTCTAGTACGACGGTAACTAAAATTACCATTAACAGAGGCGCTTGGTGCACATTAAATCTGTCGTAGCCTAAACTCCTCACATTGGGTTGGTGAGGAAGTTTGGAGAGTGGGGTGCCAGCTCAGGTGTTGCTTCGTCATCTGACCGTGGTTCAAAATTACGAGGTGTTGTACTCGGATCTTTACCTTAAGGGATTGATCCCGGACCGTCGTCAATAGCCCGTTGTGTTGTTCAAGTACGACGTTAACTAAAAATTACCAATTACCATTAGAATTTCGATGTTTGCAGATTGTTTTCGTGCTGTTATAATTAAATCTTTGCTATTTAATAATTTATATACTCTTCCGTTTTACTTCTGGTGTAAAATTCGTTACATCCGATCATGGGCCGACCAACAGGTTTAGTGGTTAAGGTAATCTAGTAATTTTTTAAAATTAACGTCGTACTAGAACAACACAACGGGCAACACGTCGTACTAGAACAACACAAGGAAAGATCATAGGCTAACACCACGTAATTTTGAACCAGTGGTTAAGGTGTTAGTCACTAGATTGGAAGGTTCCTGGTTCGAATCCGGGTCAGGGCATGAATGTTTGTAAGCGTATGGGATAGAGGCGGCTGGTGAACCTTAAATCTGTCGTGGTTGAAAGTCCTCACGTCGGGTTGGTGTGGAAGTTTGAAGAGTGGGGTGCCAGCTCAGGTGTTGCATCGTCATCTGACCGTGGTTCAAAGTTACTTGGTAATACACCGACTGGCTTAAGCTGCGACGTGGTAACTAGTTCAATATCTGATCATGGTTCAAAAATACGTGATGTTGTCCACGGATATAATCTCCTTTGGGGATTGATCCCGGACCGTCCCTAATAGACTGGGTTGTTGCTTTAGTGCGACTTTAATTACTTATCATTGCCATTAATTATGGTAATTCGTAATTTTGGTAATTTTTTAATTAATGTCGTACTAGAACAACACAACTGGTTATTGGCGACGCGATGGACCGAGATCCAGCCCCAAGTCAAGGATCCGAGGACAACACTACGTTATTTTGAACCACGGTCAGATAACAATCCTGGTGTCAGAAAAAATCAATAAAAAATAAATTGAATCATCATAATGAGAGAGACAGAACAGAAAGAGAGACATCGAATTTAATTATATTTTGACGGGGCATTAAAATGACTTCAGAAGTAATAATAAACTGCAATTAAAGCCGCAGTTAAATTGAACCAAAGACTGTAAATTACATTTTAAAATGTAGCATTTATATTCTTTTATGGCCAGAAAGTAGCTGCAGCGTAGTCTTGCTTTATTTTCATTCAACTTGACTCATTCCATATTTCTAGGATCGTGGCAGAAGCAATGTTCTCTTCCAAGATCTCCCTCAGAAAAGTAATCATTTAAGTTAACTTTGAAAGCGAGGACTGTCACCGACAGTTACGAGTTTATTTTCCGCAGCGCATGGAATGTTTGAGACATGTGAAACCCAAATGGATCCATATATTTCTAGTCTGGCCGAAAGGTTTTGAGAGGTAATTTTTAAGCCCAGTTCACAGAATATTGATAGGGTATAAAACAATCTCAAGAACTGCTGCCAGGTTTTGGGGACCTAGAACTATGCGGAAAAAACACTGTTAGGAACCCGAAAATCGCAGCATTGGAATTACTAATACTTTAGCTCTCTTTAGAACGCCCTAATACAGATTTTTATTTCCTTTATTTTCAAATATTTGGCGAAAATGAAATATTCTTATCTCTGTTTCTTCAATTTTGTGTTACATCTCAAAACTCATCCATTATCTTCTTCTCTACTATTATAAAATGAAGTTTGTGTATGTATGTGTGTGTACGGGGTACCCTGACGAATTTATGGCATTCACACTAATGAAATTTGGCACACATGTAGTACGAATTTTTTAGCAATTTTATAGACCAGCCCGATTTTTAAAATTTAATCTTGAAAATTTTAAAATCAATTTAATGCGATGTTTAATTATTATTCCCTTTCCTCAGAATGGCAACAGTCATGATCGGTATTGAATGAATCCGTTTTTTCTCCGCGTGTGTAGCCGCCCTATTACTGGATATCCTTTATGAAATTTATTGCCTTTTTAAAAGGATATTAAATTTTTAGTTTGCGTTAACTTTTAAACTTTTATATTTGAATTTTTTTATTGTGCTTACTTTATTTTTGTAACTGGATAACGGTTGTTCAATACGTTTGTTATTGTTTCTTTTTTAGACTACCAAAGTTTGGAATTTGATTTTTGAAGCATATTTTCACTTTTAGTATTACTGGATATCCTTTATGAAATTTATTGCCTTTTTAAAAGCATATTAACTTTTAGTTAGCGTTAACTTTTAATCTTTTATATTTGTATTTTTTTATTGTGCTTACTTCATTTTTGGAACTGGATAACGGTTGTGCAATACGTTTGTTATTGTTTCTTTTTTAGACTACCAAAGTTTGGAATTTGATTTTTGAAGCATATTAACTTTTAATCTTTTATATTTGTATTTTTTTTATTGTGCTTACTTCATTTTTGGAACTGCATAACGGTTGTGCAATACGTTTGTTATTGTTTCTTTTTTACGCTACGATAGTTTTGATTTTGATTTTTGAAGCATATAATTTTTAGTTTGGATTATTTGGATATTTTTTTTTCAAAGTTTAGCGATATTTTTTTAAATCTTTTGTGCAATTTCTGGTTTGTTTGATTTATGCAATCTTTTGTTTGTTTTTGTATAGTAAATTTTTATCATTTTTGTTTTGATGTCTTATGGAAAGAAAAGCGATATTTAATCCAAATTTTAAGTTTAATGTAGAACATTTAAAAATGAATTTATTATTATATATTTTTTTAATTTGGTTTCCTAAAAATGTCCACAGTATTGAAAGGGTCTTTACTGCACTCGCACCAATCTTGGATTTACCTGGCGTTTTTCGGGTTTCAAATATGACCGCGACATTTCCCTGTGTTAACTCATACACAAACCCTGTAGAGCGTGTTTCCTTATCCATGTCCATTTATTGCAGAAAAGCAAACTTTAGATTTTGAAACTGGGGATTCGAAGGGCATTTTTAGGACTATCCGTGTGTGCCAATTTTCATGGCTACAGATTGGTCTGAAGACAAGATAGGAATAGCCTATGTTTTCAGCAGTGTTCTAAATTATAATGGTTAAGGGAAAAGGTTAAAGTATTATAAAATAGTTTCAGCGAAATATAGCATCCCTCAAGATCTGAACAGTTTTCCTAATGCCATATCTCGTCATCAAGACATTGCCGATGTTTTGATAATACCTATCTCAAGCCGATTTACTGATTATTACCGATTTCTTCTGATGACGAGTTATCTCGTCCATAAAGATCTGGTCAGTTTCGTTAATGACGCAAGACAACCACCAGGAGGATAAAGCATGATATTGTACATATATTTGTAAGGAAATATGTTGGCTCTTTTATCATTGATTTATGAACCTGAACACAACGAATTAATTACTCATAGTGATAACATTTTAACCAGTAGGTTCCTGTCTGATTAATAATCGAGTAGAAAAACAGTGACAGTAGAGCGACGATTTCAAACTCAGTATTACTTATCTTCAATATGGAGCCACTGTAGCCTTCTTTGGCGATAGTAACTTAACATTAAATACAAAATACCAGATCTCGTGTTTTCAAAATAAGGTAATTAGTTAATTAACGTCACACTGGAGCTACATAACGGGCTATTGGTGACGGTCGGATGAATTCCTAAGGGAACTATTCCCAAAGACAAGGCTAATCTTGGCTCTCAAATTTTCGTATACCGCTGTACTGTATTTTGTATTCCTCAAGTAAGAAATGCAAAAATCGAGTAAATGGGAAAGAATATTGAGTTAAACCTTGAGACGCCACTGAAAAAGAAACGTAAATCATTATATAAAATCCTTTATAAATCGACTGGCTTTAAATGTAAAGCCAAATCATTGTTTTCGTGGGTCATAGTTGATGTAAATGATTATTTTCACGGGTAGAAATACAGTAAAAATACAACTCATTTTTAAAAAGATAGTTACTTAACCCAGTATATGTTCTTCTTGTTTGCATATTCCGGAAGCGTTCACTTGCGCGGCTCTATATGCCACGAGATGCATTTAGTTTTTGTGGTAATACGTGCTTCTTGTACGCATATTCCGGATGCGTTCACTTAATTCGTTTTTCGAATACGATTTCAGTACGCCTCCTAAAGAAATATCCCAGAGAATCAATTCTGAATTGATAAGCCGACCAACCGGTATAGTGGTTAAGGTGTTGGCCTCTAGATCGGAAGGTTCCTGGTTCGAATCCGGATCCGGGCATAGATGTTTGTAAGCGTATGGTGTAGAGGCTGCTGGTGCACCTTAAAATCTGTCGTGGCCGAAAGTCCTCACGTTGGGTCGGTGTGGAAGTTTGGAGAGTAGGGTGCCAGCTCAGGTGTTGCTTCGTCATCTGACCGTGGTTCAAAATTACGAGGTATTGTCCTAGGATCTTTCCCTTAAGGGACTGATCCCGGACCGTCGTCAATAGCCCGTTGTGTTGCTCTAGTACGATGTTTACTAAAAATTACCATTACCGAATTGATAAATGTGATAGTAGATTGATCAATTAGATTTAAAACTCAAAAAAAAAAAAAAAAAAAAAAAAAAAAAACGCCACCAAAATGATAATAAACTTCAACTTAAGGTAACCCGATGCTTAGCATGCTAGAGCATTTGGCAAACTTGAAATAAAATCTCTATCTTCCGTTAGTTTGTTTGCATTGAAAATACCTCGTCCGTCAAGATCGGGTTAATTCTAATAACGAAGGTTCCTCTTCGAAACAACCCCCAACAGGGTTAATTGTGGCAGTACAACGCAAAAGTCGATTGAGAGTTATAAAAGGTAATTTCTAGATATTGGAGATAGATTTGCATTTATTGAGAAAGGGAGACACAAGTTGTAAGTCCGTCTCCTTCCAACCCGTAGATAATCGTCTCAACTCGAACAACACCGAGTAACTTTGCTTGCAAGAATGCAATGTTCCCAATATATCGCGTCCGCTGTCCCGAAATACTATCAAGCTGTGTCGGATTCTTACCGACACTGTATTTCATTGCTCTGAGCGAAATAAAACTAATTCCCCCCAAAGTTACTCCACCTGGACTTACTGTGGCTCTCTTGGTAACGCGAGAATGGATCGAATTGACTGTGGACGGAATTTAATCAGGGGCAAGGTAAAACAATTATCGATGTCTAGGCCATTACAAGGTGGTGGAGAATGAATTAGGAAATGTTCTTCTTTTCAAAGATTCCAGGAGCTCTCGATTAGGTGTACTGAATTTAAGTACAATTGATGTTCAGAAATTGGAAGCTGAATTAGATAATGGGCATTGTATGTACTGAGGATAACTACTCGATTGATACCGTGACCAGGTTAGGCTTAATTCTCAAATCAAACCCTTTCTCTTGTCTTTGCATGAAGGCAGTTGCATTTACATCGCACTGGTGCAGATCAAAGGGGTATAGGCGATGGACTGTGATCAATTCTGAAGGGAAAGGTTGCTGAATTTACGTCGCACTGGATCAACACTACGGGTTATTGGCAACGGCCCGGGATCAATCCAGAAGGGAAATGTCCAAGGACCTGCATCGAAATTTAGAACCACGGTCAGATGACGAGGTCAACACTTATGATGGTACCTGTCATACGTTGACTAGGCCGTGATTGTGGTGATAATCATGCAAGTAAATTAAAGTCTTGCAAAAGAAACAGGACACATCAGGTAATCAAGAAAGAAAATATATTGTCACAGAATTCAAGTAAATTTTACATAATTGATCACAAATAAAAAATAGAGACAATCACTGCATTTTTAATTGAATAAAAATAAGAATGAAATTAAATTCAATAGACCTGTCCGGTGTCCAATCCATCCCCCAGCACTTCGATGGTGAGTATCAGAGTTCCCGACGCACAGAGACAACTGTCGAAAAAAAGTTATTTTTCCTCACTTGGCACACTTCAGCCCCCGTGATGCTTTCGCTATTTTCCCATTGGACCCCAAGGATAGCGTCCCCACGGCAGGCTGTCCATTCCGGCGGGCTCATTGTTCGGGATTTTTTTTTCGCGCCAATTCCGCCAACCCCAAGCTACCCCCTTGTGGAGGTTTCGCTATCATGTTTCCCTTGAGGTCAATGTTCGCTGTGTGGAGGCGTCACTGGAGTGTGTGCTGCTTGCTTAGCTGGACAGTACCCTACTCTACAAACTTCCACACCACACTAAGCTGTTAATGTGAGTGTACATTTGAGGTAAGATGTCATGTGCACCAACTACATAGAGATTCGAACTCGCAAACTTGTTGTTGTTGTCAAGGTTGCTAATCCGTGACTTCGAATGAAAGTAAAAATTAAACTTTTGAGATGCGTATTTTAATTATTTTGCTCGTTAATGCCATTTATGTTAATGCTTTAACGTAAATGTTTCCCCGAATTGTTGCCTTGTGGGATGGTATTCCTACAGCCTAATGACATATCTTTTGAACCTTTTAAGATAACTTCCATTTAGTGAACTTGGTGAAGTACCGGCTTTGTATGGCAATCCATAAGTGAGCATAGTTGGTCATTGGTAATGGTCCCAACTTCGAGTCGTTACTGTGAAACTAACTGAAAGCGTACAAATACTGTTAAACTGCAATATTAGGGTTAATAAATAAGTTCGACAACTTGCCTCGTTTCTGCTCATTCGGGTGTTGTTTATGGATATACACTTATCATGTTCAAATAGATATATAGTATATTACCCTATATGAACATGATGTAATTCAAGTGTTTCCTATCTGCCGTTAAAGGTTGTACAATAGTTGAGTTGAACTGATTGGCTATCGAAACGAAAATTAGATAAACTGCGCAATCGCTGAAAGCTGATAAACTGTCATCAGCACGAATTCGTACTGATGACATCAGCCGTTGCCAATGTCATTCGTGCTGATGACAGTACGAATCGCTTAACTTAAAACATTCAAATTCATTGAATATTGTAGTGCGACGATACCAACTTTGTGCCAACAGGAAACGACACTCAAAAATCTTTTAAAATAGAATGCAGTTGTTTTGAGCAATACATTTTATGTCCCACTCCTCTCTTCTCGCCGTCTGACGAAGAGAATCTGCAGGGGAGGCGAGATATATGATCAAAATACACGAAGAATACTAAAAAATTTCATCGTACATTTTATAACAAACTTAGGAGCTGAACATGTGATCTATTCCGTAGAATTCGTTTACTGCCATTTTCTTCCCTCATTTCAAAAACCTATAAAACTGCAAGTTTGGGTCTGAAAGGTTTGGAATTTCTCACTGCCGCAAACAGCGCAGTGTGAGGGTGGGAGATTTAAGAATTCGTGTCGCGTTTCAACCCTTTCTCCGCAGATTTAAAAATATTTTCAGTCAGGGAGATAAGCAAAAGCCTCACCCGTAAGAACGCTGCGTAAAAAGATGACAGTGGAAGAAGGACGAGTATCGGACAAGACATATATTTCAAGATTCTTCACAGTGTGGGCAGACATGAAAGAAAAATGAATCTTTTAAAGTCGGGAAGCTCCCTCTATCGCTGAAGATATTTTCCTTTCCTGTCACGTCCCTGGCACTGAGAAAGGTCGAAGTATTTCTTTGACGTTTGTAACGAACTCAAATTCATCTGCTTAATTTGTTTTCAACAAGGAATGTTTGATAGGAACACACGTGTAATTAGTTTGAGAATGTTCTTATTAACTGCAAAAAAATCTTCGTAATGCTTTGATACGGAATAGCAATTTGAAATAATGACATGGCTAAAAAATCGGAGATTTATACCTTCATATAAACTTCCGATCAGAAACAAATGCAAAAGTACAGCAAAAGTAAACGTCTCAAGGATGTACCTGACAAGCTGCGGCACAAGGTAGTTGTGACTTTCCGTCAGGTAACAAATAGGTAGTCGAATTTAAAAAAATACTAGGTGAAATTGGAACCTTTTTTACTCTTCCAAACCGAAAGTTCTTGATAATAAATAACCTATGAAATTTTCTTTTTCTTTTCCGTGTATGTTACCTAAAGCCAATATATACAGGGTGATTATAATAGTTCAACATTAAAAAAGATTTAAAAAAAGAACCACTGCTCAGAATGACCTGAAATTTGAAATGAATATACTCGAAAAAAGGGGAAATGTTATGACATAAAAAAAATTCAAAATTTAAGCAATAGATGGCGCTATAAGCGTCATAACGTAAATGGATTCGGCTACAAGTGATATTTTAACCGCAATACGACCCCGCTACGGCGTGAATTGCACGGAACAAAAACTGTGCTGTTCAATGTGTATGACTTTATAGGTTTTTTTTAAGGAAAAAATTACTTCCAAGTCTTTTAACACTTGTGGCACTGTTAGTGGAAAGCCCATCCACCCTGACAACTTCGTACCACATCAGATGGGGAAAATCGGTTTTTATTTGACCTGAGGCCAAAAACTGCATAAAAAACAACAGTAAAATTGGTTTTTGACAGTCCTGAGACCAAAAACCGCATTAAAAGCGACAATGAAAACGGTTGTTAATTATCGCCAGACTTGCGGAAGACATGATCAATATGCTATCTACTGTTTTCTGTCGCAAGTTGAAAGCGATCAACAGCATGTTCCACATCAGATCGGAGTGTCTCAGGGGTCACGTTGTGAATGTGTTGCGCAATGCGTGTCTTCAATTCAGGTAAGTTTGCAATCGGACCACTGAACACAACATTTTTCAGGTAACCCCACAACCAGAAGTCACAAGTATTAAGAACAGGTGATCTTGATGGGCCAAGCTGTTGGAAAATGACGGCTGATAATTCTGTCATTTCCGAAATGCCTCGAGAGCAGCTGCTTCACTGGCTTTGCAGTGTGTGGAGGAGTGTCATCTTGCATAAAAATGATGCTACCCACACGTGCACGCTGTTGAAGTGTTGGAATGACGCGGTCGCGCAAAAGACTCTCATACCGTTTACCATTGAAGGTACAGGTAACAGGACCAGCACGAACCATCTCCTCGAAAAAAAAAATGGTCCTACGATAAACGATGGCATCAACCCGCACCACACAGTTACCTCTGCAGAATGGCGAGGTACTATTTCATGTGGATTTTCCGTTGCCTATACTCTGCAATTCTGAGTATTGACATGTCTTTTGGATATGGAAATGGGCTTCGTCTGTCCATGGCCATTCATTGTTCACTTCCATACGAGCAAGAGTTCTAGAGAAAAAGTTTGTCTTACTGGTAGGTCAGCAGAAGCAACTCCTGAACATGGGTAATTTTGAATGGACAGTGTAACGTCGTGGGAAGAATTTTAAGAGGCGAGTGGCTTGTAGGCAATTAAAACAGCTTTTAGAAATACAGCACATTTAATTAGTTCCACAAATATTTACGCTTTAAGGCTATTTCGAGGCTAAACATAAGGTAAATACAAATAGGGTTTCAGTCCCGTAGCTTCATCGCAGCAGACCAGTTCCGTTCACGCTCACAAGTTCAACGATTCACTCTTCTTCGATGGGAGACCGCACACGTTCTTTCGAAGCGCGACAGTTCAAAGACGAGGTACTACCTCGCATTGCTCTACCCCCAACCGGTCATAAATTCGCCAGCCGATTCCCTACGCGGCGAATCCACGTAACAGGAAATCTCGAAGAGGACCTCCATGAAGCTGTTTCAAAGAGACCCCCATGACGCTACAATAGCAATGCAGATGTTTCGTACAATTTCATGCACCGTGCTCACAGGCATGTCCAAAGTTCGGGCAATTCCCCGTGCACTGCACGTTTGCACACCACCGCTCGTCTCTTCCTGGAATGTTGTGGCCACATCTTCTACTGATGTCGAAGCAATTGTGACTTCCTCTATCTGCCAGATTTCACTTCAAAAGAACCCGTCTCTTTGAATTTCTTAATCATTTAAACAGACATCGGACCACAACCTTTACTGTCCGAAACCTCTTCAGAGCTACTGGCGCACAGTCACCGTTCTTGTAAAAGAGCTTCACGAGCAGAAAACGATCCTTCATTGAGAGAGTCATGACGAGGTTCTCAGATGCAATATGAGGAAAAAGCTATGTACCCCGGGTTTTATAACAACTGAAACGTGTTACACGTCTTTTATTTTGCTTAGTATGACGCTTAAAGCGCCATCTATTGGTAAAATTTGGAACTATTTTTATGCCATACCAATTCTCCTTTCCAGTTTATTCAGTTCAAATTTCAGGTTATTCTGAGCAGTGTTTCTTTTTTTTATGCAGCTTTTTGAATGTTGAATTTTAATTATAATCATCCAGTATTATCATTATATATTATATTATCTCATATGTATCTCAATATATTATCACTTCAAAGAAGTCTATGTTCCATACACATTTACTTGAAATATCTCAGACATTACTCCATTCATATTTTCGTGTAAACAGAATGATTATTGTGTGTGCAAGTGATATAAGAAACACCTTCATATAATAGCTCTACCTACCCAGAATACCAACTACGGTTTCATTAACATCTATATCACCACGCCCACGTCGATTTCATTTCGTCTTTTGTACACATAACTTCTGATGTGTTAGCTATACAAAACATAGTATCTGAGAAACATAATTAAAGAGGTAATGTTTACTGCCCGATAATAAAATGTATGTTGGACCAAGCTCAACTAAATTTGGTGTAAATATTATATACGTAATCTGGTTATGTTTCCAAAAAGGTTCATATTTTCAATATGCGATCAGCTGTGATCTTGAAATATTCCTTTTCACCTGCAATCTTTTAAATATGCTGATTTTCACGTTGAAAAGCGGTAGATTGCAAATTTCATTAAGTTAACGTCACAGTTTCACGGTTATGAGGAACATAGAAGGAGTCGCTTGTGTCAGACATGACTGATGAGCTGTGCTTAAGCAATAGACATTCGCTGCTAAAATTTAAAAATGTGATCGGTTTTAGTGGTAAATTCTGGAAGTAACCAAAAATTTTAACCAAATAATTTCTTCTACAGGACTTTAGGAATATTGTGAGCTGAAGGACTTGAGAAAGCGTTGATGACTATCACAAATTTGCGAACTATGATCTGATTTTTTTTTAAATTATCGCCGTGATATAAGTTAATTATCTGATGTAAAAATTTCCGCAGATTTCAAATCCGTTGAAATTTTCAATATTTCTTTAGCGATTCCGATTTTACGAAAAAAATTAACAATCCCATTAAAAATGTTTTTCTAATTTTTGCTCTCATTCCCTGAAATGGAATAGAACAGGAAATGTAATCTGTTTCTTTTTTTTTAACGCGAAGGGCAGAAGACACAATCTGTTTCACATGATGTCACAATCTCTTGCGAAAATATAAAAGATGTATTCAATTTGAAAATTATTTATTTAAAGAAAATCATATCTTTAGGTATCGATCTAAAGTGAAATTTTCCGCATATTTTAAATCCGTTGAAATTGTTTACTCTATCTTTAACGGTCTAGGATATAGAAAAAATAATGAAGTGAGTCCAGTTAAAAGATTTATCGTCCAGCTGGAAAATCATTCCTCCGCGCAAAATCAAAGCGGATATGAAAAAAATTATTTTCTCCGAGTTCCCTGCGATGAAAAATTTTGGCATGGTTCCAAAGGCTGATTTCAAGGTCACGTGGGTAGAAAAAGTCCACATTCGGGTGTTTCTTCTTTCGCGGAAGAAAGGTGTTGAAAACCGACGGAGAATAAAACTATTAAATTCCTTTAAAAATCTTCTAGATTAAATTTTGAAATTCGCCCCGACCCAAAAATTGCAAAACATTCTGACTACCTGCGTCCTAAATCTCATTGCTGTAAGTGCCATAGAATCGTCAGGATTTTGCGGCAAGAAACAAACAGACAAACAAACACTTACTTTTATAATAGTAAAGATCAAGAGTTGCAACTACAGTAGTGGATCCAACTTACGGGTCTAGTAGTACTCAGGTAATCTTGAGGTAAGTGCCAGAAAAATGAAGTTCACTCTCTGACAAGGAATATACGGTTTCGTACTACCTCGACTAGAAGTTTTTAACGAATCCAGTTAGCTATGGTCAGGAGACGTTTACTTTATATCATTATATCACACCGTATCAATATTATACTACTATTTCTCTTCGTATCAGGGGAGCCATATTTTGATCTTACATATGATTTTCCAGTACATCCATGAACTCACATCAAAACTTTCTACCTTACATTTGGCAATTTACAATGGAGCAAATTTTATCTCTCATATTTCGCCTCACAAACGATCTCAGTATCTTTGAACCGCGCACAAACAAATAGTTAGCGTAGTGGGAAAATGAAACCCGAAACAAGCCAAACACTGAGGAATTTCCATTTCTTCAATACAAATGAACATGCCCGAACCAGACGAAAATTGTACACCGAAGGAAAATAAATAAATAGCAGTACGATAGACTTTTGGCCGAAGAGTATTGAACTCTTTCTTATCGCTCTGGATTTTCCCTCTCCATATCTCGCCTTTGATTGCTGAGTAAAGTCTGTTACGGTTTATTTCGGTGACGATGAAAGGCCGAAATGAACCTCAGTGGAAAAATACTAGGAATAAGAGAAGAGAACTCATATAAAAACAAACTTCTAAAGCCATTGAAATTCCCAACCGATGAACATAGAAGGGGTCTTTTGCACAGTCATTTTTAAATTAGATTTGAGATTATTCTATACTGATTATCATCAAAAATACAACTCCATGAAGGACAAGAGGCATCAAAGCCATATTTATCATACAAAATAACAAAAGACGTAATGATGAAATGATTGAAATTACAGATTTGTTCGACTGACTGAACGCCGAGAAATCAGTATCGCCAGTTGCAATAGGCTCCCAGTAAAAGATTTCTTAAGTAAAATCATTATTTCCAGCAGTTTCTTGCGAATACATAGATATTTGTTGCTGGTCAAAAAGAGAATATTCGACGATATCCAGAAATTTTTAGTCTAAAATAAATTATTATTATAATTATGAAATAATAAAAAAAAAAAAAAAAAACTACTTAAAAAAGTAATCGCAAATACATCGATGCTGTTTTGGTCGTCATCCATATCTGCAAAATTACACTTGAGCAAAATAATAAGTTTGTTGAATTTGTTATGTTGTTTTATATCTATTCTGTTAAATTAAAATACTATAGATTGGTATCTTAATTTTTTTAAATGTATGCACTACTGGCCATCAAAAATGTAACACTATGAAAACAGGAGGTACAGCTACAGTCAGTCTACGTTTATGAGCGGTGGAAACGACATTGGCGATTTTTTTGGCGAACTTCTAAAGTTGCCAAAGTAAGAATTATTTCACGCAACCCTTTTTCTTTAAAAAATATTTTTCTTTTTACAACGGAAAATGAAAGTTTGAAAACACATTTAAAAACGTTTCGAAAAGTATATTTTTTTAAAAACTTTCGCAAAAAGTAGTAAGTTTAAACACATTTCAAAACACATTTGTGAACCAGCAGAAAAACTAAGCTACGAATGTTGGGTAAGAATACCCTAAAACTTATCAATTACACTAAATACAGTAGGCTGTTTGAAAAGAAAAATATTAAAAAAAAAAAAAAAAAGCAAGAAATAATACAACTTGATACATCAGAACGATTCCGAGAAAAAAAATTACGAAACACGAATATTCCACAAATGCAAAAAACAAAACACGTCAGAACTCTGCCGCGAAAAAAATTATTATGAAATAAAAATTCCACAACTATAGAAATACATATAAATAAACCAATGGTATGAAAGAAAAAAAAGTTTAATAGGACCAATGCAATCAAAGGAAATTTTAAAATCAAAATAACCAATGGAAGCAAAGAAAAAATTTCAAAAGAACTAATGAAATCAGACGATTAGATTAAACAGATTTTAGAAGAACTTTCTAGAATATTCAAAATGAAAATTGAAAGTTATCGTTTGCCGAGGTTGCCATGAAAACCACAATAACAGTAAATACACATCGATTGCCTTAATCTACCATAACTCGCTACTAGAAGTGCGCCAAAAAAAAATTGCCAAGACTGTTGCCACCGCTCATAGACGTAGAGTGTAGCTGTACCAAACAGGACGTATCAAAGCCATATAAGTTGAGACACAAGGTTGAAATGATTGAATTTACAGCTTCGTTCTACTTGCGGTACGCGAAAAGATCGTATCATTGGATTGAAAGAGGCAGGTTGAGCAAATCGGAGAATCACTCGTCATGTGAGTCGAAGCGATGCGGCGATTAGAAGATGCTGGCAAGAGTGGGTGGACAATGGCAGATTTCCGCGTCATGATAATAGCGGTCGACGTAGGGCCACAACAGATCGTGAGGACAGAGTGATTGTCAGATCAGCTGTCACAGCACATGATTCATCGCTATCAACCATCAGTCGTGCGACCCACACACGAGTGTCCACTATGACCATTCACAGACGGCTGAGAGAGCGAAATCTACGCTCATACCGACCGTTACGCCACCTGCCACTCACGCCTGCACACTGTCGAGCCAGATTACAGTGGTGCTTGGCTCGATCAGGCTGGAATGATGCTGATTGGGGACGTATAGTCTTTAGCGACGAATCCCGCTTCCAACTGTGTCCTGACGATCATCGAAGACGTGTCTGGGGACGCGCAGGCCAGCCTGCCGATCCTACTTTCATTATTGCATGCCACACGGGCCCTCAACAAGGAGTTATGGTCTGGGGTGCCATTTCCTTGATAGCCGGACCCCTTTGGTTGTCATTAGAAGTACACTTACTGCATAGCGGTACGTTAACGACATTCTGAGACCTGTTTTGCTACCTTTCCTTTCGCAGTACCCTGGGCTTATTTTTCAGCAAGACAATGCCCGACCACATACGTCACGTGTTGCTATGAACTGTCTTCAAGCTAGTCAAACACTTCCTTGGCTGGACAGATCACCATATCTCTCTCCCATCGAGCATATCTGGGATATGATGAGAAGGCGACTGCATCCGGTAGGGAATGTTGATGACGTAGTCCGAGAATTGGAGCAAATTTGGCAAGAAATACCACAGGAGACTATCCGGGAGCTTTATCGGTCTATGCCACGCCGTGTGGCAGCTTGCATCCAAGCTAGAGGCGGGTCAACACCTTATTGAGCTCGTTACTGTAACTCTGAAATAAATCATTCAATTGTACTGAAATTTTAATAATTTTCTAGTCTGTACATGATTTTCCTATCCACCAATTTTTGTCTCCATAGGACAACTCCTTCTTGGTGCGTCGATTTTTTTGTTTTAGAGTGTATTATTAAAGTTTGAATTCTATTTTAATCAGTTGCTTTGATTTTTAACTTTAATTGTTAAACTGTACATATACAAATAATGTGTTGATTTTCTGGATATTAAAACTGTACGTTACTATTAACTATGATTATAACCAAATGTTTCTTTAACACTTTTTTTTACCCAAATGTCTTGTTTGTCGTATGGTATATCATATATGTCACTTTCATAAACTTATATGCAATATGTTTAAGGATTAAACTATAGAAAATGATTAAAAAAATTCAAAATGTCTCTGTTTAAACACAAGCAGCGTAAAAGGAACATGGGTGATGTGGAGAAAGGGCCCGTCATTTCAGCTGGCAACAGGGCCCACAGATTGATGTGGGGGCTTGACTTATTTAGTACAAGACGGTGACGAATCTTCTTGATGCTGCCCACCACAAAACCGTATATATTGCTTATCCTAAAACAAGATACCTTCTAAGAAGTAATAGTTTATCGACTGGATAACCGGAAAAGCTTGCTTCACACTTCGATTACCCGATTTATTTCAACTCCATTAAGTTTAATGTGTCGCCCACCATCTTACTCTAAATCCCTAATCTGATAGCAGAATTGAAAGCAGGCCTCGTTTTGAGAGACAAAGAGATACGAAGCGATTCGGACGATTACAATATTAATCCTAACCAAAGGAAACTTTCCTGTATTTATTTTGGTCACACCATCGAGCGGATATTTATCTTGGGGACACAACCGGAGTCTCTTAACCAGAAGTATTTATTTAAGATACGCGAAATACACCCAATTTCCCTCTTCTGAAAGTGAGAGGCGTTGCTATTGAGTTGACTTTGACATGCATTTGCTTTCTTTCGCGAAAGTTATTGAGCTGGAGTTAGTGACTGTGTGTTTGCCACAGAACCTTTTGTTTTCTGAACCTCTTCTGAAGGTAGTAGACAATTTATTGCACTTAGGGTTTGAACTGGGCAGAAATTTAAATTCCTTACACTTCAAGCTTTTATTATTTTCTCAAATTGTTTTATTTACTTCCAAAAAGAAATAGAACAGATTCAAGTCAATGATGCCGATTCACGGAAACGTATGTACGAAACTTATGAAAATATTCGTATTTAGTTTTACGTAAGCTTGTGTCCTTAGTAATGCACTAAGTATTTGACCTAGGCAGAAAATTTAATTCCTTACACTTCAAGCTTCTATTATTTTCTCAAATTGTTTTATATACTTCCAAAAAGAAATTTAACAGATTCAAGTCAATGATACCGATTCACGGAAACGTATGTACGAAACTTATGAAAAGATTCGTATTTAGTTTTACGTAAGCTTGTGTCCTTAGTAATGAACTAAGTGTTTGACCTGGGCAGAAAATTTAATTCCTTACACTTCAAGCTTCTATTATTTTCTCAAATTGTTTTATATACTTCCAAAAAGAAATTTAACAGATTCAAGTCAATGATACCGATTCACAGAAACGTATGTACGAAACTTATGAAAATATTCGTATTTAGTTTTACGTAAGCTTGTGTCCTTAGTAATGCACTAAGTATTTGACCTAGGCAGAAAATTTAATTCCTTACACTTCAAGCTTCTATTATTTTCTCAAATTGTTTTATATACTTCCAAAAAGAAATTTAACAGATTCAAGTCAATGATACCGATTCACGGAAACGTATGTACGAAACTTATGAAAAGATTCGTATTTAGTTTTATGTAAGCTTGTGTCCTTAGTAATGCACTAAGTGTTTGACCTGGGCAGAAAATTTAATTCCTTACACCTCACGCTTTTTTATTTTCTCAAATTATGTCATATTAGTCACTCTCCCTTAACGACTTGTCTGTTTAACGAAAGCTTGGACATAAAATCCCTTTTCTTAAGACGTGTTTAATTACACCGGGGGAAGCATTAGAGCAGGTGCCCGGTCCAGCAGATTTGCTGGTCCAACCGCAAACATCGGCAAATGCAGCCGGCGTTGAACTCGACAAATCGAATGCAAGAGTGTTTGTATATCATGTTCTGTCGGGGATCGGCGCACCATGCTTGCCCTGAACCTGTAATTTCTTGTTGGACCTTTCCTTTATTGAGAGTAAATGAAAACGATTTAACTCCTCGCTAATCGATCAATTTAGTTAACAACCTAGTTGAAGGTTATCGAACTAAATAGTTACGTGAGGAGTACTGTATTTCCATAAGGAAAAAGGAGCAGTTTCAAGTCAATGAAACCATTGCAATGAAAGTTTTAGATACAAAACATGAAAAAATTCCTATTTAGTTTTATGCAAGCTTGTCTTCTAATAGTGCTCTTAATGCTTGACCTGTGCAAAAATTTCAATTCTTTTTTCATCAAACTCTTATTATTGTGTCAAATTGCATAATATATTTTCATTTGTTAAAGAAAAAATTGAATGATACCGTTTCAGTAAAATGTTTATGTACGAAACTTATCAAAATATTTTTATTTAGTTTTACGCACGCTTCTACCCTTAGTACTGCACTTCGTGTTGGAACCTGCGCAGAAACTTCAGTTTCTTACTCTTCAGGAATTTATTATTTCGTCAAATTGTATCATATTTCACAACAAGGTAAATAAACAGTTTCAAGTCAGTGATACGATTTTAATTAAATTTTTACGAACAAAAATTATGAAAAAACTTTTTAATTCAGCTTTGCACCATCGTATTTACTAATCAACTCATATGTTTAACCTTCGCGTTCTTGAAAAGCAAAAGGTTAACATAGCATATAAACACCCAGTGTCTCCTCTATCATTGATAAACAAGGAACAGGTAGACAGAACAAGAATGAAAACTATTTGGGGGATGAGTGATGGTCAGCCTCTGTCCAGTTTCGACCATTATCACCATCACTCATGACATGAGCACAATTATCTGTCCATACAACTTTGGGAAACAAAAGTATGCCTTCGTTCCCATGGGTACTTGAAGTAGCGAAAGGAATCCGTATATCT
Source organism: Metellina segmentata (assembly GCA_947359465.1). Lineage (NCBI taxonomy): Eukaryota > Metazoa > Arthropoda > Arachnida > Araneae > Tetragnathidae > Metellina > Metellina segmentata. The sequence goes on along the minus strand of OX375873.1, from coordinate 53,795,269 downwards.
TGAAAGGAGCAACGGAAACTTTCCGACAGAAGTGGAGGAGAAAAATGCACATTGACACTCTGTTAATTTGTTTATTTTTCTTATGTGGTCCCAGATAATGTATATCGCGAGGGAAGACTGTTTTCGCAATCGATGGAGGTACGTCAGGTGTTTATGAAAGTGAGATCATAAAACAACAAACACGAAGTCTTGAAAAATTAATTGTTTCGTGCCTTTTGAGTGGTGAGAGGGCGCGAGTGATCACATTTTATTATTTAGTGTGTATTAAATTTTTAGTTAATTAAAACTGGTTAGTTATCGAGATATATCGTCTGACAAGAGAAACATGGTATCCTATGTAGTATGACTATTTTTAGTTTTTCTAGAACAGAATGTGGGGATCTTTTAGATTGGTGAAGTCCTCGACGCCATGTTTTATTTGCATTTTCTTCGGGAGACATATATATTTTCTGAATTTAGTTTAGTGAATAAAATTAAATTCCTTTCTCGATTTCTCAGTACCAAAAGTATTTGTCCAGCTTGAGTTTGTTTGCTATATGTGTGCATTTTAGAAGGTATAATTTTGCATTTGTCTAACACTTTAGATTGCTTTTGAAGTTCAAATATTATTCTTTGCATCAAGTATTTGGTATAACTGTAACCAGTGTCATTCCTTCCTGCTTGATGATCTATTTCCAATGGATATCACTTTTTTTATATAAAAATATGTGATTTCTTCAGATGTCCTTTTAAGGGTAGTGGTAGAATGTAAATATTTAAAATTTAGTCACGTTTTGAGTCGATTTTAGCTTTAGTATTACAGCAAGAATATAATATGCAAAGCTCTACTTTTGGGATTACTGACACAGTAGACTAAAATCTCTACATTAAAATCCATCAAATTTACCATCATCTGACCGTGGTTCAAAATTACGAAATGTTGTCCTCGGATCTTTCCCTTAAGGGACTGATCCCGGACCGTCGTCAATAGCCCGTTGTGTTGCTCTAGTACGACGTTAACTAAAAAATTACCAATTACCAATTACCATCAAATTTACCACCTAAAGAGTTAAAATTTCTTTTAGAAAGGTCAATGTATGGATATTGAACCTTATTTTTAGTAATAAATTTAAATGTATCTATATATATATATACTCAAGCTACTGATACACAGTTAGATTACTAGAGAATATGCTTTGCATTTAATATTGGACAGTGACCAAACAGTTTTTTATGCTTCCTTTCCAATTTAAAAAGTGATGTTCAATGATGGAATGAAATGTTGACAGTCAATATTCACCGCTATATCAATGTTCTAGAAAATTTATTTTAAAAATGGAGAAAATGAAGTAAAATAAACCCAAATCGGAGTTTGATCAGCGTAATATCTGCTCATGTGTCGGAGTTAGATACAATGAAATTGTCTGTGGTTATATATCGACAGCTGGTAATGTTAATGGTAATTTTAATTAACGTCCTACTAGAGCAACACAACGGGGTATTGACGACGGTCCGGGATCAATCCTCTAAGGGAAAATTCCGAGGACAACACCACGTAATTTTGAACCTCGGTCAGATGATGAGTATCGACATCTGGAGTAAATATATTTTAATTTATTGCTAGTACTAAGGTTCAATATGCATATATTGATCTTTAAAAAAATAAACGTTTTCAAGGTAAATTAAATTTGAAGTGGATTTTGTTCTACTATTGATTGAGATACATTGGTTCGAGTTTAACCAATTAACCTGGTGTAAACAATAATAATTAAACTTACATTTTTTTATCGAACTTTCAAATTGAGAGTATGTTTCTAAACCAATTAATGAAGAACGAAAATTGGGATCGATTATGCTGTTCCATCCTATAGTACAAAGTTTTACTAAATTTGCTTCTATGCGCTCATGGATTAAAGCATCCGTTTAATGAATTTTTAACAGTATCAAATACTAGAGTGCACAAAGTAACACGAACTAAATACTCAAAGGTGCTAGCGTACCATGAATATTTAGTTTTAGATAGCTCAGTGTTGCAAAAAGTGCTACATAATATCCTTCACATTTCATTAAGCTTTGATAGATAATTCGATAATGCAGATATGTTTCCTTGAATAAACCAATTTTACTCCAAAGGTGTTTTAAAAACACCTTCTTTGAAGGAACATGAAGTAAAGACACTCAAAATAACTAGAAATTTTCACTCATCTTAAGTTCTTTATTATCTTTAAAGCTAATTTTTTACTAAACACGCTTTCAGGACAGCTCTTTCAGGAAGAAAATTTTCGGTTTGGCCTTGAAAGAAGACAAAACTTCAGGTACTCCGTGAAAATACTCCTTTTCATCTCCAAGGTTTTATCGCCCCAGCTTAGCATTCTAGACTTTAACCAAGTAATTACCCCTCTTCTTTGCACCGCTAATTAACTTTCGAGATGCTAGTCCAACTCTTTCAAACCCAAGTACCTACCTCTAGTGTGCGGAATTGCAAACCTTCGTCTTGAAGCGATTTGGGTTTTTTCTTCTCACTCCATTTACTGCAACTGAGGAATAAAGATCAATCAAATATTTGTGGAGCTACTGCAATTTTATTTTCGAATCAAAGGCAGCGATCATTCATCAAATTACATTAAGTGATTTTGTCAATGAAAAGAAAAAGACCGCCTTCGACTTTTAAAGAACGAAGCATTTAGAAAGTCGATAGTGTCTCGACCTTTTTCGGGGTGTGTTCACTGACATGAAATCCGAAATGTATGTGTGCCTGATCAATATAATACTCTTAAGGTCGTTTATTTACTGTGCCATTTCAAAATTGCACTAAGGAACATTAAGCGGATTTTTATTTTCGTGTAAAAAGAGTTAGAATTAGGTCCAATTGTGAGGTAAAGAACAAAATGTAAAATGCCTTTTTTATTATGAATTAGGGACAGCCTTAGTATGTCTTATTAAAAATTAAAAACTTCTATCCTACTTTTCTGTTTATTCCAACTCCATGAAATAGATTCAGGCGAGAACCCACAGGTGATTGTTAATTCTAATTACTGTAGCAAGGAAAATTCGCTCTTTTAGCTCTATGATTGTATAGAATGTTCATGCAACACAGAGCAGAGAGGCAGAGAAATATAAACATATTAATAGTCCCTTTTTAATTTTAGTGTAAATAAAAATTTATTTAAGACAGGGCATATAAGTAAGGAAACTACGCGTTTAACTTTTAAATTTTATTGGACGTTAGCTGAGGGAATATTATACATTGTATAACATAATTCTCGGTATTGCATGACATGCATTTACCATCATAGTAATGGGTATTCCAATTTATTCCGAGTTCACCACTTCTATTGGATGCCATATGTAAATATGTACTCTGGGTCGTGCTGAAGGTAGAGTTTGTTCTATAACTAATAGCTTCAATGGAAAACATTCGAGCCAAATAATAGTTTCAATAGTATTATATGCAGAGGTAAAAATCAATTCCTAGTACACGATAATACATATATACCAGAGTATTATTTCCTCTGTAATTTAAAGGAAATAAACTCATGAGTCACACGAAAAAGCTTGTATGTTTAAGGAAACGAAGTAGAAAGTAACGACTTTTCCAGTAGCGTGATTCAAAGTGCAGTAAATTCAGGATAAAGAGAATCTGAGCTTGATTTCTTTTTATTCTGTTGATTTAAGGTCTCTACGAAAGACTTCGCTAGTTAGTTTTTAGCAGTGTCTTTTATTTTAATTCCCAAAGAACACCTTTGAGACAGTAAACTATTTCGATATAACAGAAACATAGGTATACATTGCTAAAGATAATAAGGTACGAAATAGAATGTAACAGTATGTATTCATTTTCCAATACCGTATACCTAACAATTAATGGTTTAGTTCACTACACGAGTTGTAGCTTTTCGACATCGGCTTTCACCACTCACTCTATATAGCATACACATTTTAATCATTAACTTAATTATCTTATAACGCATGGCAGCTTTGCATTAGAGGAGGTGTTTTAAAGGAGTTCTTTACTAGCGAGTATTGTAAAGAGATATCAAGGAAATACTAATAGGCATTTTCTAATTGGATTAGAAATCGAGCTCTCTTTGTTTTTCAAAATGTTCTTAAACTTAAACAATAGAGAAATTAAAGTAGTTAGACCAGATGATTTCATAAGAATTTTGATCATAGAAAACAGAAACTCTAATTTGAGAGCTCTATTTCAAATCCAATTAGAAAATAGGTATTAGTATTTCCTTGATACCTCTTTACAGTACTCGCAACTAAAGAAATAATTTAAAATCCTCCTAAAAAGAATAGCTCCCATGAGTTATAAGTAGGGCAACTTTTTGCAACTAATGCAACTTTTATTCACACGTTCTAAGCTGCATGTAAAGTACTGAAACCAAAATTCCTCCTACATGGGGTGTATTATAAGTGAGTTATAACCGCAACACAGATGCAACTTTCAGCATAAATGCAACCACCTGCCACTTTTTAAAATTTAGCTTAAAATGAATTAATATGAAATTACTATTTCATTTTTTGCCGATCACATGTGTCTGATCTTGCGAATGCCGAAGTATTGCGGATCAAACAAGAAGTTGATGGATAGAATGTGTTCGTCCTAACAGACGAAAGTGAAATAAATCGCAAGTGCCTTAACACATTGGTGGCTGATAATCCTGAGGAAACTTGTGTAATCGACTGCCGAGTTTGTGAGATGAGTGTCGATCATTAATACAATTCTCACATGTGATTTTAAGCTTTCTTTTTCCGTTGTCAAGAGAAAAATATTTTTGAAAGAAGGACGATTTTTTAAACATAATTCATCCCTGGCAACTTTAGAAGTGCGCCAAAAACAAAATCGCCACCGCTCATAAACGTACACTGTAGCTATACCCCTCTTTAGTATTGACATGTTATTCCAATGCAACTTCCAGCACAAAGTTAATGTTGAAACTAAACTCCAAACATCACCAAGGGCAGATATCTTTTAGACGGGCTACACAAACACGAGGTACTCTAGCGGTCTTTTCTTATCACATGGGGTTTTCTGTCTTTGGTAAACAGAGGGTCAGCTCCTGGGATAACCAATATATTTTTTTCTGCTTTCATCCCACTACCCTATTATCCTTTCAGGACATTTATTCTTGACGTTGTTTTGTGTGTGCACAGCGTGACCAAAATATGGTTCTTGCACTAATAAACGCCAAGACAAGCAAACCTCATCAAAATGTAAATTAATGAAATTAATTCTTCACCAGGGGCATTTTACCCTATTCTGAACTTACAATGATTCCTGAACTGAATGTTTATAATGATTCCTCATACATGTTCAGAAAGTGCGTTAAAATCAAAACCAGGTTACAACTTCCGTCAACGTTTATCGCAGTGGCAACGGCCTTGGCTCTTTATTTGGCGCACTTTTAGTAGCGAATTATAGCAGGTTAAGGCAACGCATCTGAAAACGGTTATTACGTTTTTTAACGCAACCTCGCAACTTGGAAAGGTTAAATTTTCATTTTTGATATTCTAGAAAGTTCTTCAAAATCCGTTGATCTGTCGTTTGATTTCATTGGTCCGTTTGAAATTTTATCTTTGATTCCATTTCATATTTTAATTTTAAACCATCCTTTGACTTCATTGGACCTTTTTAATTTTTCTTTGATTTAATTGGTTCTTTTATAGATTTTTTTTTGCCAGTTGTGGAATTTTCTTTCATTTTAATTTATGACACGGTAAAGTGCTGTCGTCTCGGGTTGTAATTCATATATTTTAAAACATTTTACTTACATATATTTATGTTATTTAAGTATGCAATATATTTCGTAAACGTTTACAAATGTGTTTCTTAAGTTTGTTACTTTCCATGGGAAAAGAAAAAGATTTTTGAAATAATTATTTCCCCGGCGGCATTAAAAGTGCGCCAAAGAAAAAAAAAACCAAAGGCCGTTGCCATCGCGATAAACATATACTGTAGCTATACCAAAACCAGGATAATCCACGCCTGCTCGCGCACCTAAAGATTAGTTTCATATAAGAGTTAACGCTCAAATATGGACAAGGTGATATTTACCATTAATTTCTGTTAATTTTGATAAGTTGATAATTATCTATATATATAAAACACTAACGTACGTGGACCCGAAATCGAGGTTATTTGTGTATCGTCGAATGGCAACAATCAACGTAAATAAAATAATCCAGATAGTTTGAATTCATGCTGTTTTCAAATAGCCGAGGTCAATTTCTATGCAAAATAAGGAATTAAATTGTAGTATTTATGTTTGAACTGACTTTTTATTTCTTCCTTTGATGTAAAAGTAATTTAAACGTAATTTCGCTACCCGGTATCTGGCCACGTCAGAATTATTGTTTACTTTATTAATTTGATTTAGAATTCCGTGTTTGGGTATTTGAGTTGACTGCGAGATGTTGCGGAAATATTTGAGGATTCCCAAGTATTATAAATATGTGTTGTTCTTTTTGTTGATAAATCATTATTGTCTTTGTCTATATCGTTGAAAAGTCTTTTGTCGCATTATTCTATTTCACAATATATTCAGGAAGTCGAAAGTCAACACGTTTGAATAGATACGTACGTGGTTTTTTTTTTTTCAGAATTTTACATTTTTTCAAGGATTAGAATTTTATTTTTGGTGGAGTGGTCGTTCACGGTAAGAAGGCGATTTGTCGCCAAGCATGCTAACCTTCACCTTTTGCGGATTTTCTTCACATCTGACGTTTTTGATATGGCAACCCTATCTGCTGTTACGGAATTCGGCCGCCATCTTGATTTGGCGACAAAAATTAGTTGGCGACAAACGTCTTACAGTGAACGACCACTCCACCTTATTTTTGTTTGCATTATGTGTTCCGGTATATTACCTATTGCATAAATATTATTTAGCAGTTAGATTTTAATGATATGTCTATTTCCTGCAAAATATCACTAGACATGGGTAATTTTGTAGCGGTATATGTATATGTCGACCCACTTTCCTTAAATATTTGATTGAATACGCAATGATTTGAAGAATTGTTTCATAAAAATAAATAAAATATACAAATCAAAACATGTTTAATTACGGTGCGTAAAAAAGTTTAAAAAAGCACTATTACACAACGCCGAGCGCTAGCCGGCGCAGCCCGACTAGTGTTTCGTATTCTTCTTGACATTAATTTTGACTGCCATGCGTGACTAAAATAAGTGAATGGGCTCACTTGCAATAGATTTGTTGCCGATCCGATCAAAGAAACTAATTTTAATTTTTAAGACGATCCTTTGAGAAAAAGAGTGGTTTAAAAACTGGTGATTGTTATGATACGATAAATTGGTACAGTGCAATTAATACAGATAAATTTCATTTTTAAAGTTTAATAATGTAAACAGACTTCGTAATTGCTATTGTAATAGATGTCTTCGTTATTGTTAGGGAACAATTATTAACTTGCAAAATAGGACAGTTCTGTCACTGTCAAATGAGTTTCACACATTTTCATATTTGCTTTTATTCGGAGATCATTTGCACTGTTTCATTCAATGCCTGTCATCGAATTTTTTTCAATATGAATTCATGTATAGTAAACTTCTATTGAAACTATAATCTTCAGATGGTTATGTTTGTAAGATGAACATAATTATTTAGAAAATTCAGTTTGTTTGGGAATATTTTCTACTTAATCTACACCTGATTATTGGTTTAATGTAAATAAATATTTTATTTAGTTTCTGGACCTTTTCGATTTTGTGTATTTATAAATTTACGATACCGAAAGACGGAAACAATTTTAATTCCATTTCCTTCAGGAGTGAAAAAATATTGATTTTAACTTCATATTTACTGAAATGAAAAGCTTATTTTTAAGATCAGCGAATGTATGCTTTAAAATGCGTTATTTACTCTTAAGGAATCTTTCATTTTTACTTTCAAGAAAAAATAAAAGATTTCTCATGTTGATTCAATTTTACAGAAAGTTTGAAATTTACCAGTTTTTCTTAAGAACAAAAAATCAAAGCTTATCTTTGAACTTAAAAGCCCTAAAGAAGATTGGCGTTATTAATTGGAATGCATTTTAAATTCGACCGAATAAAATAGTTTCGCAAAAATCTCAACTAAATAAAAAAAAATATTCCGATAGTAGTTGAGTAAAAAATAAAATGGCGATTTTTTTCCTCTGGAGCTAGAGCATTTTAGCTATTATTCTCACCCGTAGAAACAAACCTCGAAAAATCTCTACAAACTTTCTTAGAGTATATTAAGATGGGCGTAAGTATCCATCGGGCAACAATCTCCGTTGAAGCAATTTTAACTCATAAAACAAGGTTCCTGGTTTCTTAATTGATAGAGATGATGGCGCCCCCAATTTTTCATTTAATAAAAACTAATTAACTTTTTTCGCAGACCTGCGGGCGAAGTCCAATTTGAGTGTTTGGGTAAACCATTCGGCAGTGAAAAACTGTTTGGGGAAGTAATTGTACCTTTGGGCACACAAGGAGGAAAGCTGTTTTTTTTTTTTTTTTTTTTTTTTTTTGTATTTTTCCTGCTTCCTAATTTATTTTTGAGAACACGTTCGTGAAGAGTCTGATGTCTATTAAAAGATAATTAAGTATTTTTCCTTGTTTTTCGCAGTTATTGAATATTGTTTGAAGGGTATCGTCCATTTTATTAAGAGCTCAAATATTTTAATATGGCCCTAGAAAAATAGAGTGGAAAACAAATACCATAACATTATCTATTTACTAGACAGGAAAGTGTTTTTATGCTATGGATAAAGCAAATAGAACTGTCTCTTTAAAAATATTTGTATTGCAAATTCTTGGCATGATACTTTTTTTTTAAATGGGTAAGGACGATTATCCTTTTTAGTTACGTCAATTAAGCGATTAGTTAAACTTCTTAATATAATCATTATGATATATGAGGCTATCAGAGCAAGAGTGACCTAACACACTAACAAACTCAATAAAGAACAAATCGATTTTCTTGCTCTCATTTTTCTATACTTTTATTTATCTACAATATGATTTGAGAATCTGAAAATTTATTTACCAGGAATATAACGGATTTATACACTGAAGAGCCAAAGCATTAAGACCAAATACTCAATAATGCGTTGCGCCTCCTTTGACCGGCAAAACAGCTGCATCTCACCTGGGTATAGATACCACAAATTCTTGGTACATGACAGGAGACAGGTTGTACCAAATGTCTAAGCGACTGTCACGCAAAGTCGAAATATTCGGACATGGTGGTGTTTGAGCTCTGAGCTGCCGCTACATGACACCGCAAATGTGCTCTATCCAATGAAGATCCGGCAATTTAGGTGGCCAGGTCATTAAGTGGAATTCATCAGTATGCTCCTCAAACCACTCCAACACAATCCGAGCCTTATGACATGGGGCATGCTGGAAGATTCCATTTCCAGTTGTGAAGACAGACGCCATGTAAGGGTGCAACTGATTAGCAATGATGTTCAGATAGTTTGCAGCGTTCATAGTCTGTTCTACCACAACTACGGGCCACAGTGTCGCCCATGAGAACGTCCCCCAAAGCATAATACCGCCATCACCAGCCGGTACATGACCGGCTGTACAAGAGAGAGGGACGCAACTGTTTGCCTGGCAGACGGCGTACCCTGACACGACCATCGACATGATGAATGAGAAATCGGGATTCATCTGACCAGGCAACTCTTCCACTCATCCATGGTCCAGTCTCGACGTTCCCGGGCACACTGTAGGCGGAGTTGACGATGACGATTGGTCGACAGAGGCACACGAGTGGGACGTCTGCTGCACAGTCCCATATCCAACAGTGTCTGCAGAACTGTGTGTTCCGAAACACGTGCGCTTGGACCTGCATTGTATTGGGCTGTAAGCTGAGCCATTGTCTCGGGCCGATTTTGCTTTACCAAGCGGGTCAGTCTCCGACGTCCGTTTTCTTTGATGACGCTTGGACGACCAACACCTTGGCGTCTACTGCTTGTGTCACAGTCATTTATCCACTTTGCATGAATACTAAAAACGGTAGATCGTGAACAACCTACCAGTCGTGCAGTTTCGGTGATACTCGTTCCGCGTCTTAGAGCCATTAAGATCTGCCCTCTATCAAATTAGCTTAGATCAGCAGCCTTTCCCATAGATCGCAAAAGTAAGTGCAAGAATGATTACTTACCTTCTCCAGCAGCAGTTAAATACCATTCTCACTTAAGGCTACTACACACTAGGCGAGTAAATTAGTCGAGTAGCGAGTGATTTAGTTGCTCTACTAAACGAGAAAACGGCAAGAGGGGAGTGGTTGTTCACCCACGGTATAGTCGGGGTTCGTATGCCGACTGCTAAAGATAATGCGAAGAGCGAAGCTGAATCGCGATGAAAAAGATTATATGAATTAGAGTATATAGATGGATGTGTCATGTATATATACATATTTGCGTCCGAAGTAAATAAAAGCGAAGAAAAAGTTAAAACGATATTGAAAATTATTTTCCGTGCACTTAATTCATTTCAGGCTAGCAATCTTTTACGAAAGAAGTGATTAGTCATATCACTTTTCAGTCAAAATTTGATTAATTCAACCCGAGCAAGTACGGGTAATTAAATCTGCTAGTTTAAAAATAAATACAAAATACTTTCCTAATGTTTTTAATTTTTTGTTTGATTTCCTTCTCGTGAAACTCCGGTATTCCCATCGCTTTTTCTAAATCATCGATTGCAACTGCCTTGGATGAATTTTTTTTTGTAAAGGGAAGACTTCACATTCCATAAGAACTCCTGTTCCACATAAGCAGCAACAAATTTGACCGTAGTATCCAACGAATCATGCTGCCGATAAAAATGTTATTTTAAGAGAATAAAAAACGTTAAACATTAAAAATAATAGATTTGTTGACTAAAGAAAAGTAATGAATTTAAATTACAACGATGAAAACGATAGGCGAGACATACGTTCAACACACTGTTTCCAAAATTTAAAACTCATGTGTAATAGGCATATTTTAACAAAAAAACATACACAAGAAAGAGACTTCGTGGAATGAAAACGAATAACTAATGAACTCTACTAAACAGAAGTGTACACACCAGTCTAGTGGCACGCTTCTGGTTAGTGTAGTGGTGTGAGAGACACTGCTCGACCGCCTACTATTCATTCGACAGGATCGAGTCCACTAAATCGTTTTACTAAACTACTCGACTAAATTACTGGCTTAGTGTGCAGCAGCCTTTAATCCACGTGCCCTCCACGTCATCCAGACAAGTTCATTGTAAAAATGTGCGCATTGTCATAATGTGTTGGCTCAGTACATATACACTCATTGACAGTGTACATATACACTCATTGCCATAAAATTCTGCTCACCAAGAAAAAGTCGTCAAAATGAAACGAAATTTTACACAGGTAAGTAATACTTTGATATAAGTAAGTGATTAGAAAATCAAAGAAAAAGGATCATTTATGGCAGAAAAAAGTACAAATGAACGGAAGTTTTAGTATTCTGTTGGACAACCTCTAACGCGAATGCACGATGCGATACGAGCGGGCATTGAGGCATACAAGTTCCGTATGATGTCCTGAGACATTTCGTACCACAGTTGTAAACGCGAATCTAGTTCGACCAAACTCGTAGGGTGACCAAACTCGTAGGGTGACCAACTTGCCGTCCCAAATGATCCCAGATATGCTCGATTGGTGACAAATCTGGTGATCGAGCAGACCAGGAAGAGTGGTAATGTGGCGGAGGCAATCTTGTGACATCCTTGCTGTGTGTGGCCAAGCATTGTCTTGTTGAAAAATGACTCCTGGGAGCCCTGCCATGAGTGGCATCACATGTGGCTGAAGGTTGTCGTGGAGATACCGCTGGTCTGTCACTGTGCCATGGACTAATAATAGGGGTAACCGTGTATCGTAAGCAATGACACCCCATACCATCACACCAGCTGTGGGAGCGGTGTGTCGCTGTAAAGAGAAGGCAGGATCGAGGCGTTCACCACGGGGCCTCCACACACGAACACGATTGATATCACTGCTCATATTGAATCTAGATTCGTCGCTGAAGACGACCTGGTTCCATTTCATTGCAGTCCAATCCCGTCATGCGTGACACCACTCCAAACGGAGGTGTCGGTGGGTGGGTGTCATTGGCAGCACACATAATGGGCGCCTCGATACCAGATGTCCTTCAGCCAGGCGCATTGCGATGGTTCGGGAAGACACAGGGGCCCGTAGCAAAGGTGCTGCCTGTGTCTGGATAGCGGCCAATGAGGCAGTTGGCTATATGCGTGCGTTTCGTATGATGTGACGGTCTTCTCGACGACTGGTCGAAACACCCCCTCACAGTAAAATCAGAACGGCCTAATTGACGAGCAACTCGCCGAGCTGACCACCCAGCTTCCATCATCCCGATGATTCTTTCCCTCTCGAACTCTTGACAGTTGCTCATATTGTCTCGTAACGGCATGTCTACCTCAGCGTTTCCTTTTCAAAAGATTAAGTACACTCAACAAGCTCTGCTTACCTGTTTTATACTCCAAGGAAAACGAAGTTCAACGCCCCCTAGTGGCATTACGCAATGCGCAATCACGCTGCATTTCTAATCATACCGCACGCTGGCGTTCTGGATAGTTCGACCTTGCCTACACTATGGAAATACTACGGCGATGATGGTTGTTTCTTCTAAAAGGATCGAGCTACGTGTGCTTGACTGTTTCCCTGAAAATGAGGTGAATTTGCTTGATTGTTCAGAGCCCCGATCTCAATCCGCGTAAGCACTTGTGGGACAAACTAGAGCAACGAGTACGACACCGTCATGCACGCCTATCTGCACAACAATCTGTTCTCACAGTCTTGCAAGAGGCATGTGGAGCTATTGCTGCAAAGATTTACAGATAACTTGTGGAAAGCATGCCTCGACATGTTGCATCTGTAATACAAGCAAAAAGTGGGCCTACCCGTTACTAAACAGAATAATAAAGCACTTTTTCTGAAAAACATGCAGTGTCCAAATACTTTTGTCTATATAGTGTATATACCTTCAAGCTCAAATGGGGTTTATATTAATTAAAAAACAAAACAATCTCTCTATATTAAAAAAAAGTTACCGCCGCCGCCGCCGCCGCCGCCGAAGAATTGAAATTTTTGTTGTTTAGCTCCATTCTTAGACGGTTTCCCGAGAAAGTACTGATCGGAAAAATATGAAATTAACATGCTTTGTTCTTCATCGTATTCCCTGGATAATTATTAAGATTTTTTTCCGATGCGGCTATTAGTTTAGGTTTTATTAAGTGTTAAAGTTGAAGAAGTGAAATTTCTTCCGCGAGTGAGCAAAACACATTCAAAATTTCAGTCTTCAGTCGTGAGTTTTTTTTTAAGAGTACCTCTCAACGTAAATTTTTGCAGCTCGTCGAGTTTTTTTGGAAATTTAAATTTGGTTCTTGATAATATTTTTTTGAAATTCAGGAAAAATCGGGACATTTTTGTTACTTTTTTTTTAAACTGCCATATCTATATCTCATTACTATTAGTTTTTAATTTTTAAAATATAGCAGTATACCTCAGAATATACTCTTTCTTACCGTACTATTATTTTTGAAATCGGTTAATAATTAAATTGGATGCGATCAAAAGTTCGTCATACAAAATTCGGAATCTTTGGATATTTTCGCTACTTATTGTTAAAACCGTTTTGTCTACGGCAAAAGCCATTATTTTTTAAATTTGAAAACATCACTGAATACATTACATTACACTCTTTCTTATGGTACAGTTATTTTTCAAATTGGTTAATAAATAAAATCGATGCAATTAAAAGTTGGTCATACAATTTTCGGAACTTTCAGATCGTAACTTCCGATACAAAACTAAAATGGTCATATCTGTATAGTATTACTGTTAGTTTTTAATTTTAAAAATATTGCAGTATACCTCAGAATATACTCTTTCTTACGGTACAATTATTTTTAAAATTGGTTCATAAATAAATTCGATGCAATCAAAAGTTGGTGACACAAATTTCGTATTTTTCAGTTCGCATAGCTGCTTCCGAAAGCAGTAGTGGGTTACACTTTTGACTATCGGGTTTGCCAGATATCAAATTTATCGTAGCAACAATTGCCATAAAAACGATTTCTTTTTATTTGGCGAGGAAAAAGGCTCGCTTTTTCCCCTCTGTTCTCAAGACAGTTTACCGACAAAGTACAGAGTAAAGTTTGGATATTAACAATGTTTACTTAAAGTTGTTCAGGGAACAAGATGCAGAAGATTTTTTACTGATACGGCTATTAGTTTAGGGTGCATTAAGTGTTAAAGCAAAAAAAAGTTAAATCACTTGCGAAAGAAGTATTGGTTTGAGTAAGCAAACCAAACGGATTGCGTAGCAATCCCCGGTGTCGGCGAGCGTAAGCGAGACGCAGCGAAGCCCTCGCTGTGACGTCATGAACCGGAAAGTGAAATCAGCATAATACGAATTATTCAGATAGTTTCACTCTGTGACAGGAGTGTTGGTTTGCGAAGCAAACCAAATGGGATTGCGCAGCAATCCCCGGGGGTTGGCGAGCGTAAGCGAGCAGGGGGCGGAGCCCCCTAGTATTTAAAAAAGTTGTAAGAAAATGAAGAAGTATGTGCTGAAAAAAAAAAGTCTAAAGTGTTTAGTAAGGTAACGTGCTTGTTTCAGATATCTATTATCACACAGACAATAGATATCTGAAATATACAAAAAAGACAATTGCCGATAGCTCGATATTTTTATTTAGACACCTAAAAATAACTCACCGCTCCCAGCGTCTTCCTCCTATCTATTATATATCCTTTCTCATCCTTTTTTTGGAATGGTGTGGATTTCAAAAAATCCCCTGACATGTCCAGTTTCCGAGAGCTTCCGATATCTGAGAAAAGAACATCTGTGTTGAGTCTAGCAAACAAATGATTATCTTTCAAAGTGAAGAGAATTCGAGCACAAAAGAAGTTATCTTTCAACAGAAACAAACATTAAATACAAATTGCGAGTAGACATGAGGAATTTTTCAACACAGTTCCTTGTTTTTCAATTAATAGTTACAGATTCCACTTAAGCGGAACTGAATCAGGATTTTGTGGTGTCAGATTTTACTGCTTCATAGCTAATACTGTCTCAAATGAATACTTTCAAGGGAATGCTTTTCCATACAAAATAAATCCAATTTACCATTTCCTGACCAGTTTGCTCTTCATCAAAATTGCAAGAATTTAGATAATGCATTATTTAGATAATGAATATAGATTAACGTGGTTAGTCGCATCCATGTGATTTAACCAGGGTTAATTTGTGTGCCACCCTGCTCGTAATAGGTTTTGTTTGTCTCTCAATAGTCATGTTTTCACAACACGATACATAATCAGACCGGGACTTACTTCTTAAACTGGATTCAAAACTATTGTTGACATCTCTGCTCAGTACGGGATTCGAAACAGCTTGTTGAACTAAAGGTCAGTGTAGTAACCACTCAGATCTACTGAATATAGAAATTTGAAGAATAGTACTTTGGATAGGAACGTGTTCAAGCGCTGCTTTTGATAAAATACTTTTATAATGTAAGTTTGTTGCACAGCGAGTCAAATATGACTAGAATTAAAATCACATTTAGGTTTCATTCTTGTTTACTAATTAAGATTACTAGTACTCTTTCTCAATGGATGCGTTAGTGTAGAAATATAAAGGTACTAGCAGAAAGACCCGGCTTTGCTCGGGTTGAATTAATAATATTTTGATTGGAAAGTCATCATCAATCCTTTTTCATAAAAGAATCTTATCATCATTTGAATGTACGGGGGAAAAATTTAATACCAATTTAACTTCTCCATTGCTTCTACAATTTACTTCGGACGCAAATATGCATATATATGTTGTATACAACCATATAATCCATTTCATATTCGTCACACTTCTGTTGAAGTTGATTTTAAGTTTTCGAGTGACTACGAATATTTCCGTGCATTCCATTTAATTAAAACTGGCGAATTTTTGGTGGATAGTCTTGCACTTACTTTTCCTATGAATATGTTTTCATTTAGGTAATATACCGGAACACATAATGCAAACAGAAACAAAATTCCAATCCTTAAAAAAAGGCAGAATTTTGAAAAAATATCTGTTCTAGCGTGTTGTATTTCGACTTCCTGAATATATTCTGAAGTAAAACAATTCGACAAAAAACTTGAACAATATTGATGAAGACAATGATTTATAAGCTAAAAATAACACATATTTATAATACTTGGGAATCCTCAAATATGATCGCAACCATCTCGTTTTCAATTCAAATACTCCAAAAAAGAATTATAAATCAAATTAAAAAATTAAACATTAATTCTGAGGTTTCCAGATACCGAGTAGCAAAATTACGCTTGTATGAACAATGAGTTTATCGTTTGGGCTTTTCGTTCTCCATTATAAAATTTAAGTAAATATGAAATTAAATGTTCTAAATATTCTTTATTCATCAATCAAATATTTATAAATATTATTTTCATCATGGGAAGACGTAAAAATTCAGTTCAAACATGAACATTATAATTTAATTTGTTTTAAGAAAATTGTTTTTCGATCAACACTGGTAAAGCAATCTGAGATGCCCCGTATAGCAATCGTTTTATACTCAACTAGGGGGCCCGCCCCCTGTTCGCTAACGCTCGCCAACCCCCGGATTGCTTTGCAATCCTCAATGGTTCGCTGCGCGAACCTATGCTCGCTTCGCTCGCATCCATGAAGACATATGTCCTAGCAGAAGGGATTGTTTACAAAATATCATATTCCAAAAAAATATTTTTCAAATCTAAATTTGCTATATTACAGAAAAATATATATACAGTACCCTGGAATCAGAATTCAAATGATAACTTTGATCAAATTTTGAGTCGAAATGCGAGCGCTGCTTTTGAAATTGAATATCCAGCATGGTGTTTGTGTGTACATTTCCAGCACTCTCGAGTCACCCACACTTTTTCATTGAGTTTGTTGTCGAAAGTTGTAGTGCAAGCGTCTTGTTGAACTATAATGGTTGGCATTGAAAAGGACCGTTTTTTAAATGGCCCTGAAAAGATCCTCCGCTTTCTTCGATTTCTAAATATAAACTGCAACAGCTCGACTAAAATTCATTTTTGTTTTC
Source organism: Metellina segmentata (assembly GCA_947359465.1). Lineage (NCBI taxonomy): Eukaryota > Metazoa > Arthropoda > Arachnida > Araneae > Tetragnathidae > Metellina > Metellina segmentata. The sequence goes on along the minus strand of OX375873.1, from coordinate 53,778,162 downwards.
AATAAAATTTCAACCGATAACGCTATAAATTCATTTGAGGCGCGAGGCTACGAAGTGAACAAACAACCGTACAATGTTGCCAAAATGCGATAACAAATAACGTCTTTTTTGCGTGCCACGTAAGAGAATTATATATATAGATGTTATTTCTATGGCGTTTTCAAATTGCTTTTAGGTCAATTTTAGGCCGCTTAGGATTCGAATTTTTCAAAATCCTTTCTTAGTGCACCCCTACTGTATAAAAAGAAACACCCTGCAAAATTTCAGCTTCCTAGGACTTTTAGTTCTTGAGATACAGTGATGAGTCAGTCAGTCAGTGAGTGGTATTTGAATTTTATAGATATAGATTTTAAAGCAGTTTTCATGCGAAATTAATTATTAGATTTTGTTTCATAAGCGAATACGACTTTAAATATCTGTGTTAAGAGGATAATTTTTAATATTGTATATCTCCGTTCCACAGGCCATTTACTACATTAGGAAATCAAGAGGTGAATATTTTTTCTCTTTTCTCTGCATTAGAAACCATAGGTTCAGGTATCATTTTCTTAAAGTAAGAAAACTGTAGACAGTCGAATGATAAAACAAACCAAACGGAATACCTTACTTGCTTTCGTACTTCAGTCAAACCCAAACAAAATATATCACTTCCATTCGGAATGGAATTTTAAGCTGTAAATTCAGATATCTTTAAGCTCATATGCGTTGAAAATTGCATCATAATGTGGTAAATATCAGGTAACCCAGAATGTTCGTGCCGTTTCTAGGTTTGTCAATGTCAAACAGCACATGCTATGATTATATCAACTAAAAGCGTTGGAATGTAGGCATAAGCAAAATATTATGAAACAGAGAATATACTAACGTAAGACATTTGTAGAGCTTCATCACTTAAAGTTTTCAAAGTTCACAGCATGACTCTGTCAAAGGGTTCATTATATTTATAAGTTCAAATTGAGCACAACGGATTCTGAGGATGCTCGCGAAAAGGTTTCCTCTCGTTGAGAGATGATGCAGTGCGCAAACTTTGGAGGCCGAAAGCAGTTTCAGAAATTTGCATCTGGAGATGATATTGTTCAGATGCTCCCCGCTCTGGCAAACCACTGGATCTCTATGAAGTCCAGCTAAATGACCGCATCCAGTAAAATTCAAGTCAAATTTCTCAAGAACTTGCAAGTAAATTTTATGTGAGGGATGAAACCAACCCCATTTGCATCGACTTGGAAAATCATAGTAGCTGAATCGAGAGGGCTGAGCCACACGAACTCAGCGCAACCAACAAGCTCGCGCGGTTAACAATTTGATGTCGCACCACAGAACCTAACTTCTTTTTAGGGACCGCATACTGACATGCGATGAAAAGTGGATATAATACAGAGGCTGTTCGCACATTTTTTAGACGATTTTGGTTAGCGGTTATGTAAAATCGTTTGTTGCAAAAGAAATAATTACAGTTGTACTATGTTTTTAAAAGTCAAAATTATCGTCTGCGGCTTGAGAGGTTTGTTTCTATTCAAAATGGCGTTTTTAACGAAGCAGTGGTTCAAAGGCTATATTTATGCTTTTTCGGAAGAGAAATATTCATATTCCGTTATCCAAAAACGATGTGAGAGTCATGGTTTTGTGATATCTAAAGCGTCGATAGGTAATATCGTCAAAAAGAAAGAAAAAAAAAACGTCAAATTGGAGCCTCAAGTGGGACAAAAATTCCAAACAAGTATCCAAGGAAGAAACGGACATCTTCAACTGTTGCAAAGGTACGTTGTTTAATGTCAAAAGAAAATCCTCCTAGTCAAAGGACAGTTACAAAATCATTAAAATGCTCGGTGTACACTGTAAACAAAATGATAAACGTTGATTTAAATCTTAAGAAAGAGAAAAAAACGCAATGTGCATCGTCTTTCTCCAAAGCATATCGCTGAACGCAGGACACGCTGCCGAATTCTATATGAGAAACACTTACAAAGAAAAATGGAAAAAAATTGTCACAATAGATGAATCATGGATGTATTTAAATGATTGTAGCAAATAAAAAGCCATTTATTATCATAAAATTTGAGAAAAAATTTAAGTACATGGTTCGCAGAATCGAAAGAAAAGTTTTTCTAAGGGATTCATGATTGTTGCTGTTTTTTGATATAATGGCAAGTAAAAAATAAAGAGAGTGGGAAAAAATGTCTAGATTAACTCCAAATACTATCAGGAACATATTTTATCGCCAATTTTTCTGAATGAAATACCATCGCTTTATCCACAGTGCCATCAATCTGTGGAACTCCATCAAGCCAAAGCTAGCAGTCACACATCAAAATCCACTGTAAATTTCCTAAAAGAAATGGAACAAAAAACCGGTATCAAGGCCATACCCTTCACTAATATTCCTACTAAATCTCCCGATGTATCACCTATGGATTTTTGTGCTTTCGGACTTTTAAAATCTGCATTATCCTAACGTCGTCCCACAACCCTTACAGGACTCTGGAAAGCTGTTCAGGAGGAATGGGATAGAATACCTCTTCTGACACTTCAAAAGGCATTATTATCCTGGAAATTACGGTGCCGAAAGATAGTTCAGAATAAGGGCTATCAAATAGAACATTTAAAACACAAGAATTTTATGTAATTTAGTTTTGTGAATGCAATATACAATGTCTAAAAATTGTGTGAACAGTTCTGTACAACAATATGAAGCTGTCTCACCAAAATATCCAAATCCATCGAAGTGACAACCCTGTACCAACCAAATGTGTTTATTTTTGTGGAAAGGAAATATTTAAGTGGTGTTCATTTTGATGTTCTTCCGAATGAGGAAATCGTTTCAGTTGGCCCAGGCTATTCAGCACAGTTACAAACGGATCTGAGTTACGCTGACCCAGATGCATCTGAAATCCAGCTAACTGTACTGAGCTGAAATCTGATGCCCAGCTAACTTCTTACAATCCCGAGAAGTTTGCATAGGAGTTTTCTCATAACAATATTTTCTTGCGAATGTGATCTTTCCTTATTGTAATGCTCTAACCAAATATAGAGATCAAACTGTAGGTCTTCAAGTGAAGTATAAATCTTCTCTCGCTATCATTGGCTTGCAGATGAGAGTTCTCTTCCAGAGCAATGCCAACAAGAGCGACCGAGAAAGTGGTTTTCTGAATCGGCTGTGAACTTCTACGCTATTTTCTACATTCCCAAGACATTTCGCCTTTGGACTATCAGTAATAGGCAATCATCTACGAAATCAGTGATTCCAAAATCGACAAGACGTCGAAATTCCTTTCGTTGAATCACTTTTTTGATACCAGAAAGTTAAGCTCTTATAAAAAGGTAGTAGAGAGATTTTGTTGGATAAAGGTGACTACTTTTCTGAACAACGCATTGTTTGATCCACTGTGTCAATCGTATACATCGTTTGATTAAAACAGTACGAACTTTCTAGGTGGTTACATGATATTTACAAAACGGTTATTTTCCAAAGATGGCGGAACTGTTATTTTATGAGTATTAACGATTATAGCATGTTTGTTAAAACAGTTATTAACTGATAATATTAAAATTTTCGTTAAAAATTGCTAATATTACCAAAAGAAAATAATTTAATGGCCATTATTAATCGTTAAAAGTTGACGCTAACGATTATTTTCAACAGATAGCAACAGTTTAAATAAACCTTTAAACTTTTGATTTCAGTTTTTTATTTTCAATAAACTTTAAAAAATAAATTTTAAATTAAAATATTTAATTTATTAGTTTTCACAACTAGGTTAGTCTTTACACACAAAATGTTTTACACGAAATTAATTTTTTTCAACCTTTGGAAATAAATTTATCCGATATTTTTGATAACAATTCCTTACTGTTAATTTATGAGAAAACTGTTTTAATAAATCGCAATTACAGTCCATTTCGAAGAATTGATTTATTTTTGACGTATTAGAATCCATCTATTTGTATATTACACGTTTATTTTTTTATTTCATGAGCCTAAATAAATGTTTTTTCCCTTTCAATAAGCATTTACTAATTTATTTCTCTTTATAAGATATACCTTATGTATTAGAATAAAAATCATTTCAAGATTATTACGATATTCTCTGAATAGAATAGAATGCGATTCGGAGGGTATGGAAAAGACAATGCGAGAAACGGAACACGAATTATTCCCTTTCCCTTTTTACAGTAATTGCAGTTATAGTTAACTAGGGGGCTCCGCCCCCTGCTCGCTTACGCTCGCCAACCCCCGGGGATTGCTACGCAATCCCATTTGGTTTGCTTCGCAAACCAACATTCCTTTCGCAGAGTGAAACTATCTGAATAATTTGTATTATCCTGATTTCACTTTACGGTCCATCACGTCACAGCGAGGGCATCGCCCCCTGCTCGCTTACGCTCGCCGACCCACGGGGATTGCTACGCAATCCAGTTTGGTTTGCTTCGCAAACCAATACCTCTTACGCAAGTGATTTCACTCTTTTTTGCTTTAACACTTAATGCACCCTAAACTAATAGCCGCATGAGTAAAAAATCTTCTGCATCTTGTTCCCTGTACAATTTTAAGTAAACCTTGTTAATCTCCAAACTTTACGATGTGTACTTTGTACTTTCTCGGTAATCCGTCTGAGAACAGAGGGAAAAAAAGCGAGCCTTCAGTGGTGTGCTATTTTGAGACTCCATCTTCCCAAAAACCGTCGTGTACGTGAGGGCTGGTTGAAGTTAAATCTGTCGTGTCCGTAAATGTCTTCACGCTGTAATGATATGTAAGTTAGTAGAGTGGGATGCTAACTCAGGGGTTGATATTGTCATCCGACCGTGTTGAAAAATTACGCGATGTCTTTGGATCTTACCCTTCGGAATTGATCCCGTATTGTCAACAATAGTGTTGTCTTGCTTCAATGGAATATGTTAATTCAACTTCTATTCTACCCTACAATGAAAACAAACAAACCAGACTTAAGACAGTATATTATTTCTTGTTACTCAGATGCTCTCAAATGGTACATATCGGGAGTACCTTAAAATGTAACTTATCGCTCTTTGGCGACCTTTAGTGTATAATGTAACTGTCATTGACCAGCAGCTACCATATATGAATTTTGAACTATTTTTCAAAGTGAGTAGGCGACATGCTGCAATCATATTCGAAAAACAAGTCGTGTATTCACACCTGTAATAGATACAAGAAGCACCTACCCGTTCCGCCGCACAAACACTACCGCCACATAGATTGACTGCCGTATTCACAAGTCCGAGTTAACCCACTGATCAACGATACTTCTCAGGTTAACGAAAAAAATGTATTCACAATAGGGATGCGACATCGATAGCAAAACATCGATGTTTTGAAACATCGATGTTCAAAATTTAAACATCGATGTCGATAGTACATCGACCCAAAAACATCGATGTTTCTAAACATTGATGTTTTTAAAATTCAGTGTATTTAAACTTTTTCCCCCATTTCTTAAAACTGGTTTAGCAACTTGTGATGCCACATCGACAGGAAAACATCGATGTTTTGAAACTTTGATGTTCAAAATTAAAACGTCGATGTTGATAATACATCGCCCCAAAACCATCGATGTTTTTAAAATTCAGTGTATTTAAACTTTTCCCCCCATTTCTTAAAACTGGTTTAGCAACTATTGATGCGACATCGACAGCAAAAACATCGATGTTCAAAATTAAAACATCGATGTTGATAATACATCTCCCCCAAACCATCGATGTTTTTTTAATTCAGTGTATTTAAACGTGATTCCCTATTTCTTAAAACTGGTTTAGCAACTAGTGATGCGACATCGACTCCAATACATCGATGTTTTTTCTAAAACATCAATGTTTAGAAAAAATCGATATCGACCATTTAGAAAAAATCGCATCCCTACTTTTCAGACCCTTCATCCTTGGTCACTTTGGTCTAAAAGTATGTTCAATTTGCTGATTTTAAAAATTATGCTACTTGGTTATTTTTAAAATTTTTATAACGGTGCTTTTTTCATTTAAAAATAAACCATCGGCAACGTAAAAACATCGACAAGTATAAACATCGATGTTACAAAAACATCGACCCCAATACATCGATGTTAAATACATCAATGTTTTAAAAACATCGACATCGATGTCACATCCCTAATTCACAATGCTTGATCTGCCTGATCCGTGGTTTACGGTGTTACATTTTGATCCTCCGAAATCGGCGAATTAACTGTTGGTTGAGTGCTACGCATGCGCAGTACTTTTCTTTTTTGCAAAAGAAGGAGTTATACTGTAAACAAATCAAAAATTACAACTCACTTCATTCTGTGCTAAAACAGTATTCTTGCGATGACACGCATTCGACTGATCTTATACGAATCGGAACAAGAAAGTTATTACATTTTCTATAAAATAGATATGCCCAGATATGTTCTGATTCGAAATATATTATGGCTCGCCAGAGTAGAACCCAATGATAGAGTGAACGGTGGAATATGACCATGGCTTTTGGCAGATGCAAATTCGTCGTGGAATAAAAATTATTTTGTTGATTTATTACGAAAATCAACGAAAATTGATAATGAAAGTGTTACTTCACTTTACACCAACACACACCCATACTGGCAAGTACAAAGATAATTGGATTATATTGCTTTGTCAAGGAATTGTGTAGAATTCTTCCTTGCAAAATTTAGGTTTCTATAAAAATCTAATTTGAAATTAGATACCTTTCCATTTCTTCTTACAAACCCAAATTAAAATTCCGTATGCCTTCTATTAAAATCACCTTTTGGAATAAATTCTACCGGCGAAGTACGTGTTTGACCAGTATGAACGCAGATTCCGATCAACATACTCGGGTCAGACTTAAACTTCGAAACTTCTAGACTTGAATATGGCCGTTAGATTGACAGAAAAAAATTTCACTGGGGAGTTAATTATTTCCAGATATGAAAAAAAATAGAATAATAAAGCGCCAGTTTATTTAAAAATTTGTCGAATTTTGTGTTTCGAAGCATTTTAACGTGGAATTATATTGGTTGAACAAACCAATATTTTTTTATCAGGCAAAATTCATACTTTCAGGATCACGTATAAGCCAATTCTTTAATCAAAATGGTTCTAGAAAGATTCCATAGTTGAAAATCAAGCACGAGTTCTTCTCTTTTGTAAATGGAAGATATGCATCTGTCAGAACTACGGTTGAGGCTGACATGTTTAATGGAATGTGAGAAGCCATTAAATCTGATGTTCATTTAATAGTTGCATGGGAGTTTAAAGGTTTTTCAATTTGACAGATAGAAAGGAACTGCTTTAAAGACAAATCGTGGATTTGTACTGTCATTTATTAATAAACATTGCCTCACCCATATGTTGAAATGAACTATTTTAAAGATATAATTTATTTTCTGTCAGAAATAGGAAAATAAGTAGCACATGCACTGCAAAAACATTAAATTAGGCCTTAAAGTTTAAAATGAAACATTTTTTTTATGCGATATGAAATTGTTTTATTTATAGGAAATGAAACGAAAGGATTGCTTTTAAAGAATGCTTTTAGTTTTCAGTCAGAAAGAGAATAATCTTGCAAAAGAAAATGGGGTTTAGAATTACTTTAAAAGTATCAAACATTTTTCTTAATGCTTTCTACGAAATTTACGGAGAGTTCTCTAAGTTTCTAGTGGTATTTATTGCGTTTAAAAAGAGAGTTTTTCCTACAATTCAAAACGCTTTCTACAAAATATGCAGTTATTCAGTTACATTTAGCTGCCTTGCTCCAAAATACATATCGTTCCGATTGCTCTAGCACATACGAAAGCGACATATGTATATGATAATTTTTGTCAAACTAAATATAAATGGTGGTAATATTTTCGTGGTGAAAAGTGCTTCCTGTATGTATTCTGTAGATGGCATCACTTGGGTTGTGTGAAATCGTGAGATACTCAGTCATATATTGCTTCAGATATTCAAAAAATGTTAGAAATGTCCTATTAGGTTATTAGATATTTTGAAACGAAACCCTGAAATATTAGATCATCTGGAAAGTTCTGCACGTTTTCAAATCGAAGCGCGCTTTGTTACTATTATTTTACTACCGATGATGAGGAGTGACCTCGTTTGAAGCAGATGTTTAAATTTGGTCTTTTCTGCTTACACTGCATAATTATAGCATGTGTTGTGGTACAATTTTTGTTTCACTGCAGTGCTAAGAATGGAGAAGCAGAAAGTTCTTTTTCCTCATATTATGCTCTTTAATTTTAAGAAAGGAAAAAATGCTAGTCAGACTGCTCGTTGTTGAATGTTTGCTGTATATGGAAATAGTGCTGTTTCTGAGGCCACAGTTCGAAGGTGGTTTATTAAATTTAAGCGTGGAAATTTCAGCCTTGAAGATGATACCTGCTCTGGACGACCATCCTCTGTAAACGAGGACCTATTAAAAGATGCTCTCGCTGAAAATACATGTTACACAGTTCAGGAAATATCGCAGTCTAAATATTCCAAAAAGTACATGTGTTGTATCTCTTTTGTTAGCATCTTTCCCTGGCCATTGGTTTATTATTGAGATAGGTTCTACAGAGCAAGGACAGTATTTTTACAAGCTCTGCCAAACTCAAAACATACAACAAATAATGGACATACACCCACAAGGAAAGTTTTACTTTAAAGTTTGTAGAAGAGGTAAAATACACTCAGGATGGAATCCAGCCTGCTCCGCCTGCAACTAGCAGATTGGTTGCGAAATGGACAAACCCACTGAGTCACCATTTGAAACTAGACACACTAGATGTAGCATATTGCCAATCGACCACCCCTATCCCGCTGTTCATTTTGGGGTTGTATGGAAATAAGGTGGAATTTCTCACTCCAGGACTGTTGGCTGATGGACTTCAGCCACTCCATTGCATACACTGTTCATGGTGCTTTGAGAATAGAATTATAAGCAGCCCGTAGTGCTCTATCGTAATCCCATCCTCTGCAAGGCCTTTGATTGAGGGCCTGAAAGAAGAATGTCGCACTTCCCCTCTTCGTTACACACCCCGCCTCGTTATTTTCTTCGGAACACTCCCCTTCCCCGCGTGGTCACGCAATTATTTTTGGTTTTGTGTCGTGGGACTTGGATATCGAGTTTCTTACGCTCCAACGGACAGAAACAGAGAATCGTCCTTGTTTTCGAACGGAGAGTTTCGATGTGATCAAATGACCGAATGCTCGGTCGCGTTCCTCCGCCGAAATCTGCTTTACCGTTGAGCAGAGGGAGGATGGAACGAAAAAGAGAGGGGAAAAAAAGAACAGCTTCGAACAGGGCGGATAAACAATGGCCCTCATTTTGTGCTTCTGACTCGGATGCGGCGGAACAATCGGGAGAAGGAATGCCATTGCCGCCTCGTTTTTATTAATACTCTTTTATTTTTCTGTTCTTTTTACTGCGTTGTCGTCGAAGGCGTTGCGTAGCAGTGTAGCACAAGAGGGTTATTGGGTGTCCTATTAACGACTTGTCGTCAGAAGATAAATTACTTATTAATAGCTTGCTCCTGCGTTTCGCCCTTGTAGCAAGTAAGGCTTAAGAAGATATGAGTGTTGATGCAAAGAATTTGTTGCGATATTGACGCAGTTTCACATGTATGGTATAAAAATCAAAATTGTGTCTAAAAGCGGCGATTTTTCTCTCAGACTCTTCAAATTACAGAACGTTTTTAAATGTTATACTATAAATGATCTTTTTTACGGTTCGGTTTCGCATATCATTGCGCAGCATAAGTCAGTTCGTCCACTGGAGTAGCAAATCATGTTGGACAATTTGATATTCATAGGTGTGCGCGCAGTAAAATGAAGCCGTCGTTCAGAATGTTGTAGAATTGCAGGTCATGTTTCAAGGATCCCCGAAATATTCAAACCATATCTTAAAGCTGCGATTTTTTAAGGTTATGAAACTTCTTTAGTATATAGTCGTCTAAGTAATTTTTACTTTTACTTATGAACTATATAATATTTTTAAATGTTGTACTAAAAATTATCTTTTTGACGGTTCGGTTTCGCATATCATTGCCAAGCATAAGCCAGTTCGTCTTTTTGGAGTAGCAAATCATTTTAAACAATTTGATATCATTGGTGTGCGTGCAGTATAATGTCGCCGTAGTTCAGTATGTAGTAGGTTACAGGTCTTGTTTCAAGGATCCCCGAAACAAGTTCAACAACAGCGGTACTGTCTGTTTAACACTAGAACCACCCCCTATCTAGGAGGTGGTCGCTATAGAAATGTGAAGTCAACTCTAAAAAAGATCATAATTACAGTATGCTGGTAGGTAGATATTTTAATTGACGTCGTACTGGAGCAACACAATGGGCTTTTGACGATGGTCCGGGATCAATCCTCCAAGTGAAAGATTCGAGGACAACACCACGTAATTTTGAACTACGGTGAGATGACGAGGCAACACCTTAGCTGACACCCCACTCTCCAAACAACAGTATGCTGGATATATCACTAGAAATGTTATACTTTTATTTACAAAGTAAGTGTCAGGCAAGCCAGAGAAGGGGACAATTAGGTCAAATGATGCAGTCATTCAAATATTTATTTCATCATGAACCCTTGTCCCCACCTTGAATCTTTCAGAAAGCAAAGATCAATAACGTACCTTTAACATATATATTTTAAGAAAAGAAAATAATAAATACATTTTTTACGAACTTTTATTGAGTAAAATATGTTAAAAATCCTGAACTTTTCAAGCTAATGAAGCATATTAGATACATAAGTATTTGTTTACAAATAAAATTCCTAAAATTGTGTGCATTACAAAATTTCTATTTACCTCACCAGTGCCCGAGCGGCTATGGCCGTCGCTCTGAAGGAGCTGGTAGATTGAATACTTGGTTACCTAGTACGAATCTCGTATGTGTCGAAGTCTGGTTGACTGCTTGAAGCTTCCTAGTTTCTTCAAGACGATACGTTAATGTGTGACAGCATCTCTTAAGTCCGTCGGGATGGTCGACCCTTCCTCAGTTCACGGTGAGTGCGCTTTGCAGTACCTTCCATAATAGTCTAAATAGATAGACATTAGATTTAGTACTCATAGAGATCCCTGTTGGCGCATGCGCACCTCTCGTTCTGTGGTCACGTGACATCAAAGCATCGAATGTTTTGTAACATACGATGAAACGACTCAGCAATGAGCAGACGTGGATAATTTACTGTATAACTTTCGAAATCCACAATGAAATAATATCCGACTATTTTACCTATATTGTACATATTTTTTTTGTGTGAAATAAAACTATATAAGGCAGATTATGGTCCGTCGCATGATTTGTTGGCAAAAAAAATCGTACAATCGCTATTGATACTGCTACTTTCTCACCCAACTGAATGCTTGAAAAACTAAACGTCTATAAACCTGCTTTGTAAACAAATCTCTACGAATTAAGAGGATTGATTTTACTCGTAGATAGAAAATATTACTGGAAGAAGTAAGTTTATAGCTGTTAATATGTGAGATTTTCGATCACGAGATAGCATCAGGTCTCACGGGAAACATGATTTGCTTCTCAACATTTAGTAACGAACGACGAACGACGAGCCCACACTGCAGCCGGCGAACAGTGCTTGCAGACATGGCCTGATGAGTCACCAGCCTCCATTGTTGTGCTAACGTTGTGGTTTATGTCACGATACGGCCAAACTGGTTTATCTCAAACCAATAACACTTTACCTAAAACTGTCCACTGCTCATAATGCTAACTCATTTTGCGACGAGACATTGTTTAAATCGACGTTTTTCTTATTGTATTCGTAAAGTCTAATTTTGATGTTCATTTATTGAAATTTCTGATGAATGCTTTTTTGGAATTTATGTGGTAGAAAGGACAAAATAAATACTCACCAAATTTTAACGAATTGCTCTAATTTTCCTATCAGCATAACAATATTAAAAATTGAAGCTTTTGTTTATATTTTAAAAGATTATAAATTTATTTCATTGCTATATCCGCTAATGATAAAACAAACTGAGCTTCCGCATTTTGTATTACCTATGCGTTTTAAAAAACATTTTTATGAGAATTTATAGACACTAACTTTTGTATTATTATTTTCATTACTCTTCCCAAATACGTTTTAAAAATTTATAATAATTTATTATTAGTGGTAATGCATTTTACTCTGTGTCTTTGTAGCAAATATGTATTTTTGTACTTTTTAAATTTGTTTTGTAGCGTGCAAGCAACTAAATTCTTATTTATTTGTGTAATTCGGTATGCATGTTTAATATAAAAGTTTATTTTCTATAATTTATTCAAATTGACTATGAATTATTATTCATATTATTCGATTATCGTTGAATAAAAAATAATTTTTAAGCAAATAGAAAGCATATTTCCCACTGTAAGTTTAAAGGTAGGTACACTGGTTTCCAAAAATTAAGGAAATCTCACAAAAAGAGCGATAACTCGTTCAAAAAGAAACCAATGAGTATGAAATTTGCATTATGTTGTTAAATAAAACTGAAATATGCAAATTAGTGGCGCTGCAATCGGATTACGTCATCTGTGAGGAGCAAAAAAAAATGCACGCTAGAGAGTAAGGCTGCAGATATCGCTGTGATGGCAGGTCAAAGTCAGACAGAGGTAGCCAGATGGCTAAATGTGAGTTCTTTTTTGGTTCATAGACTTTGGCAACAATTTCAAACCACTGGTTCGGCATCCAGAAGGTTCAGCCAAGGACGGCCAAGCGCTACGACAAGCACCGATGGCTGATACTTGCGGTTATGTGCACGCAGGAATAGATCTGCAGTCCCATCTCATCTTAGAGGCTCTCTTGCTGGAGCTACCGGAAGGTTGGTGTCAACGTCTACGGTACGTAGAAGGCTTCACGAAGGTGGTCTTTACACAAGAAGAACGGCCATATAAGTGTAGTTCACCTAATGTCACGGGATGAAACGTTTGAGGTGGGCACGTCAACATGTCCACTGAATGGCTGATCAATGGTGTCGTGTTCTCTTCACGGATGAGTCCCGGTTTAGACTTCAAAGCGATGGTAGGCTTTGTTTCATTTGGAGAGAACAGAGAACACGTTATCATCCATCAAACATTCGTGAAAGATAGTCATATGGAGGAGTCAGTATTTGTGTTTGGGGTGGATGCACAGACCTCCATGTCTTTCCAAATGGAACCGTGAATGCTAACGTCTGTAAAGATGACATCCTTGATGCTTATGTGCGCTCTTACTCCGGCGCAATAGGTAATTATTTCCTGTTACAAGATGACAACGCTAGACCGTACATGGCTCGCATCGTGGAAGATTATCTTCAGCACCCTATAATTCAGCGCATGGAATGGCCATCTCGATCACCGGACTTGAATCCCATCGAACATGTTTGGGATGCTTTAGGAAGACGTGTTGCTGCTCTCAATACTCCTTCTCAACCTTGCCATGCTTACAACTGATTTTCAAGAGCAATGTCTCACACTTCCCAGGGAACTCATCCATCGCATAATTGACAGTATCACACATCGCTGTATGAGCTGTATTGCTTTTAGGGGTGATCATATTCCATATTAAAGGTACTTTTCCTATACCAAACTGACACATTCACTTTGTTAATTTTATGCATGTGCCAAATACTAAAACACTACAATTGTCTTGTATTTTATTTTTCATGTTATTTTATACCTTACTATGTGTTGTACACTGTCGCTCAGTTTCATTAAATTCTAGATGTAACTTTTTGAGTAATCGCTATTTTTGTGAGTTTTATTTAATTTTCGGAAACCATTGTAATTGAATTTACATCGTACTGAAACAACCAAACGGGCTATTGAAAGTTGAAAGGTAATCTCAATAAAATTTAGGGATTTTGAGAAACTTTTTCGTTCTTTCTCAGGAAATTTGACTTGCACCTAGAGATTTTTTGTCTTTCGAAGGAGATTTTGACTGTATTTCATTACTTTCTGATCGCTTCGGGTTTCCCGATCAGGGTCATCTCCTTCATCTCGATCAGGGTCCATAAAATAATGTCCCAGTTTCAATTGTATATTATAACAGTTTAATTTAGATTATTTACAACAAAGCATAGACTATTTACATAAAAATAGAAGGTAAACTAATCATGATTTTGTTACAAATGTTCAATATGTGTACCTTTAGCTATACGGCACACATCGAACCTAAAGTCCAATTCTTCACACACATTAGTTAACAAGCCCTGAGTAATGGACGCAATAGCCTCTTCAATTCTGTGTCTCAATTCTGGCAAATCATTAGGTAGCGGCGGAACGTAGACACGATCTTTTATAAATCCCCAAAGGAAGAAAACCACTTTGCATTAAGTCAGGTGAACGTGGAGGCCAGCGAAAAAGAGCTCTGTCATCTCGACCATTGTTACCAATCCAACGGTCAGGGACTTCGACGTTCAACCACTCTCGTACAAAGAGATTCCAATGGGTGGGGGATCCATCCTGTTGCCAAATAAAGGTTACAGTTTCACCCTCTACTAATTGGGGAAAGAGCCATTCTTTCAACATATCCAGATAAGCCACCCCTGTTACGGTAAGAATCGGACTTTAGGTTGGATGTGTACCGTATAACTAAATGTACACATTTTGAACGTTTGTAAGAAAAACTAAGTGAGTTTACCTTCAATTTGATTTATGAGTTGTTGCAAATAGTCTAAATTAAACTCCCAAAATATACCATTGAAACTGGGGCATTCTTTTATGGCCACCATGTATTAATCTTAACTATTCGAAGACTGCAAAAAGTTCTCTCACAGTAATAGTATATTTATAAAGAAACCAAAAAAAATCAGATTGTTTTAAAATAATTTTTTTGCGGTAGGTATGTAATTTAATCAACGCTGTAAAAACACAACGGACTATGAGCAACGGTTCGGGAAGAATGTGTTTTTGCGAAATATGCCTTTAAACTGATAAAATTGAAAAATCGTTACTTCTAATACTATTTAATTTCAACTAAGAAAATTAGCATTAATATTTGCCCTACCATCAGAATATTTGCCATATGTATTGCCTAATATTTGCTCTACACACAGAAATTTTGCAACATCGCACAATATCATTTACAATTGACAGTAACCGCATTTTCACTGCCATCATCGAAATAGAAATCGTCAAATAATGCCTCGACTCCCAATTGCACACCAAAGAGTTGCTCTATAGAGATGAACTGTTTAAGGAATTGACCTTGTATTTTTCTGATCCCCAATAACGGCTGTTCTGCTTATGTATCCACGTATATCGAAATGAAGTGCGAAGAAATTAAACAAAGCACGTGGGCAAAATAACCCACTTTTCTAGCGCGAATGAAGACAGTTATTTGATCGATATCATATTCCATGAATCGTCATTTATTGAGTAAACAATAAGTAATAAAATGAATAAATATTTTTTTATTTAAAAGTTATTCCAAAATAAAATGATCACTTAAATAAAAAACATCTCGTACTTTCCTAAACTGATTCCTCTCTTTTCCCACTTTTTACCTGTCATGGTGTTTCCTCTAAAGATTCATTTTTGTTGGTTGATCATGCCTCCATTCTTTAAGGAAGCACAAACTCAACACTGCTTAAATTAATTTTAAGATACGAATTTGGAGCCTCACAACATATCGCACCTCGACAAGAAAAGTGACACAGTTAAAAAAAAAATACAATTTTGATGATATGTCATTGAAAAATATGTATGAGGTGCCACAGCGTATGATATTAATATTATATAGAATATAATAGAAGTTACCATCATAAATACTTACCTAAAGTTTAAAAGAAGCTTATACTATTTCAATATAAGTTTTATAGTATTCTTTAAGTTGATGTTTCTGAAATTATGCAATTTTGAGTTGTGTCACTTTTCTTGCATGGGTGCGAAATGTTTTGCTTTAACTCTCCAAATGGTTTCGACGTGATACCTCGTTCATCAAGATGTGATCAGTTTTGCTAATGACAAGATATATGGTCTTTAAGAAAAATAAGTTATTGCCAATTTTTTAAATGACGATATACGTCTCTTGTATCAAGGTCTGGTCAGTTTTTTTAAATGACTATATACCTTGTCCTTCGAGATCTGGTCAGTTTTTTTCTAATGACGATATATCTCGGCCACCAAGATCTGGTCTGATCTTTTGTTGTCTATATACCTCGTCCATCAAGATCTGGTCGGTTTTAACAATGGAGACTTCTTCAAGACAACCAGCAGGAAAGTAACATCCGTTGAAAATGTCAGTGTATTTACCACTAGATTATCAAGAGAATCGCATGAATCTATGATGCTTTCCTTAACGCACCTGTTCAAAAAATTAAGGATACTGAAATACGAGAAGAAATCCTGTGGCAATTACTTACACCGAAGAACCTCAAATGACAAATTAATATTCCTCAAGCCATGTGGAGTAAAACAAAATAACACATAGGCCTCGTCTTGCTGCTGGAAAGGAAACATATCTATATAAAATGCTGTGAACCCATTGAAAGCTTTAGTTATTGTGAAAAACATTAATAATAAGTCTGTGATCAGATTACAAAATGTTATAAGTCACTTTTTGTTTTAATTTTTCGTGTCAGCAATTTTAAGATTCAAGATTCAACATGTGGTTCTGTGGTATTCGACTTATTACAATTTACCACCTTTGTTTTCTCATAAACAGAAAGAAAAAGACATATAACATTTTGCCACCTTCTAAACATTAACAAACCAGACTCCAGGATGGGACTTACTCAATTTTTTTTGGAAAAGTTACTTATAACATTTTGCCATCTGAGCACAAATTTATCTAATTGGAATTTTGATAGGCTCTGACTTTAATGCAGGTATCCTTTCCACAAGGTAGGTAGGTGCTTGAATTAACATCACTTTGATATCTGGCCGCTGTTGGCGATCAATTTAGGAGAGTTTTTGACGACTAACCTCCCTGCGTGGAAGGGTTGCCATACAAAAATTGACAGTCGGATACTTGGCTCTGCTGAGAGAGGTTGTCTCTTGTTTTTAAGGTGCGATGTACTGCACCGGATGAAATGATGTTCGTTTTTTTATCCTTTTTATCATTTAGTCAAATTGTTATGTTTATAATCTCGTGCTTGAATATTGAAAGAGAAGAAGAGCTCTTTTGCAAGAACCAGAGAAACTAGAAGATTGGACTTTAATTGAAAGCACTCAAAACGAAATCTGAAATAAAGATGTTTAAATTCGTAAGGAAAGAAGGTATTGTAACGGTTTTGATGGAAATCGGCGAACCAGTAGTTGACAACTTGAAGCTGGAGGACTTAAAAAATAAAAGGTTCTATAGTAAAAAATTCTTGGCAGATGCGGAATTCGTTTAAAGATATCTTGGCCTCAACTGTAGAAAATCGAAAGAAAGAAGAAGATCGAAAGAAAGAAGATGATCGAAGGAAAGAGGAAGTGGATCGATGGAAAGAGGAAGAAGATCGAAGAAAAGAAGAGGACCCAAGGAAAGAAGCAGAAGACCGAAGGAAAGAAGAACGTCTTCGGTTGCAATGAGAACATGAACTTGAATTAGCGAGAATTCGAGTTTCTCAGGACCAGGGAAATAGGCTGCTCCAGACTGTGACACTAACTGTTCCAGTTCCAAGAAAAACAGAAGCATGGAACTTATTTTTCGACTCCCTTAAACGAGCCTTTAAGCATAAGAAAGTTCCCGAAGAATCCCAAGCAGAAATACTGTTGAAACTTCCGGGAGATAAAGCATCGAATGTGCTAGTTTATATTAAAGAAGAAGTTTTAAGAACTTACGAGAAAGCAAAATCCTTAATTTCGAAAGAATACGAGTCAACACCTCAAGCTTGCTTGGAAAATTTCCGAAGAGCCAAACGAAACTCGGGAGAAACTCATATCCAGTTCGCCTCCAGACTCATCTCTGCATAGGACTATTACTGCAAGTTACGTAAAGTCGAAAATTATTATTCTCTGAAGAAATTACTAATTTCGGTCAAACTACTTCAAACAATGGATACTGCCACTGCTTCTCACATAGCGATACGTCAAGGGGAAATATGGTTAACGCTCCAAGAACTTACACAAGAATGTGATATATACTTTGGAGCAAAGCGGAAATCTTTTGAAGAATCTCGAAACGACTTTAGCCGTGCTAAACACCCTGAGCTCGCCTTTTCATCTGAAAGATATATTCCACCTCGCCACAGAAGGAAGAATGACAATTTCCCAAAACGAAAGCAGTGCTACGAGTGCGAAAGTTCTCATCATATTGCTAGAGTCTGTCCTAATAAACAAAAAAGGAATGAGGTTCCGACGAAACGAAACGACAGGAATTATTTCCACATGAATTCAAGAGCAACCGATAGTAGAAACAAAGAAGCTATCGTAGCGAAGGTCGATTCTTCATTTTTGTTACCCGAATCTATCCAGAATTTCGTCGCACCCTTGAAGAAGATAAACATTTATATTGACTCAAAAGAAATAGAATCCATCGTTGACTCGGGAACTCAAATTTTGATTGTTCATTCATCAGTTGTACCTAATTTGAAGGATGAAGAAAGTAAGTAAAATTTTATTAACTCTGGCTTTCGGCGGATCAGTTGAAACAAAAGTTTTCCGTATCTCCATCTATCACAAAAACTGTGAAAATAATTTATTCAACTGTGTCGGTGTTCTATTAGCAGTAGCAGATAAATTGAATGTTCACTGCCTGTCAACAACGAAAGTTTTGGAATTGCTAATGAATTCAACGAATGACGAATGCAATATCTTTGAAAATGGAAAAAACAACGACGAAGCAGTATTAAATTTTACATACTGAAACGGAAGAAAAAGAAAATAACGATTCTGACGCGTAACCGGAACACATCGGATACGTGCAGGCACCACAAGAATCAAAAGAAAATATAAGAACTCATGACGTCACTACTCAAACTGCCAAACTTAGAGGAGAGCAAAGGTCTTGTTTACCATTAAAAGAATCGTTTCGACAGCTGAAAAAAAAAAAAAAAAGGAAATTATTTGTTTATCGGTGGTCTTCTTCATCATACTGATAAGGTATTGGGACAAACCGTGACTCAATTGGTACTTCCTAAGAATAAACGACAAAAAGTTTTAAAGCTAGCTCACGAGTTTGTATTTGGAGCACATATGTGGATACGAAAAACGAAAGAGAAAATTCGCAATTCATTCTACTGATCTGGACTTTCTGAAGACGTAGAGACATTTTGCAAAACATGTAAGGAGTGTCAACTGAGAAGACCCGAAAATTAATATGATAGAATACCTATTACACCGGTTTCAAGACCTGACTTACCATTCCAAGTGGTGAACATCGATCTCATCGGTCCAATTGAGCCTCTCTCTGCAAGAAAACATAAATACATCTTATGGCTGATGGACCAACATTCTCGCTGGCCCGAAGCAGTACCATTGAAGAGTTTGACAGCGAAATCTATCTGTGATGCTTTGCTAGAAATATTAATGAGGACCAGTATACCAGATGTCATAGCTAGCGACCGAGGAACCAATCTCATCTCAACGCTCACTCAAGAATTTCACAAGAGATTAGGATCTTGTCCTAAGTTTTCTTGCCCTGGATATCCTGCCAGCAACGGATTAATAGAAATATACAATAAAGGTATGAAGCAAATGCTGCATCACGTGTTAAGAACTGGTCCGACGAATTGGGATAGACACATCCCATATCTACTGTTCGCTTACCGTGAGGTAACGCTGGTGTTTCACCTTTCCAACTTATGTACGGTAGACAAGCAAGAGGACCTTTGCCAGCGCTAAAATCATCATGGTCTGAAAAGATTCCCCTACCCCTAAACATAAGTCAGTCTGCAGTGGATTTCTTACAAGAAATAAAAAGGAAGATGGAACAGACCGCTGAAGAAGTGAAAATATTTGCCAAAGAAAACAATCATATGCAGATTACTTAAATAGAAGGACTGGGTGAAAATGTTTCATACCTGGAGATCAAGTGTATCTACTTATTCCTGACTCGAACAGCAAATTATATGCTCGCTGGACTGGTCCCGGTGAAATTATTAAACATTATCCTCCACACTCCTATTTAGTAGAATTACCCGATGGAAGAAGAAAACACGTTCATGTGAACAAAATCCGGAAATTCCAGACAAGAGCCAATGCAATTGGAATCATCTTCGAAGATGAAGACGAATTGGGTGACATCCATACTTCTGTCAGGACTGTTAATCAACAAGAATCATTTGATGGAATCCATAAATTAGACTTGAAACATTTGGCTGATGACGATAAGAATCTGCTCCTTAAGTTGTTACAGAAGCATAGAAAACTATTTACAGGAAAAGTGAATATTTCAAATATCGGTTGACATAGGATTAGGTTAGAAGATGGAAAAGAGAGACGAAAGCCCTTTGTTTACAGAATTCCTGAAGCTTTGAAGTCGCAAGTGGACGCCCAAATTGACGAGTTCATTCAGCTGGATTTAATAGAAGAAAGTTCTGCGGAGATCGCTCATCCCATCGTGTGTGAAAACAAGAAGGACGGAGGTATGCGACTGTGCGTTGATTATCGCTCTTTGAACGCTGTGACCAAGACCGATGACTTTCGGATAGAAGATGCCATTCAACTTCTACATTGCATTGGAAAACCAACATTATTACCACACTCGATCTTTTAAAGGGATATTGAGCTATCCCAATGGAAAAGTCGTGATTTTACTTCATTTAAGACCCATAGATCTCAGTACAGATTCCATGTCATGCCGTTTGGTTTGAAAAACGCAGCTGCCACCTTCCAGAGAGAAATGAATCGCTCGTTAGCACCATTTAGAGAATTTAGTCGTGCATACATTGACGACATAGATATATTTTCTAACAACATGAAAGATCACTTATATCACTTAGGACTCATTCTTACTAAGTTAGAAGAACTGCAATTTACAGTGAATCTACAGAAGTGTGCATTTGCTAGGTCAGAAATAAAATATTTAGGCCATATAATCGGGTCTGGGAAACATCAAGACGATCCAGACAAAATCAAAGCGATTTCTCAACTACCAAGACCTGAGACCTAGAAACAATTGAGAAGCATGCTTGTATTATGCAATTATTATCGATAATACATACCTCGTGATGCAGAAGTAGCTTTGCCTCTGACAGAACTAACGAAGAAGAGAGTTCCTGACAGTGTAATGTGGTCGGATATACATGACGAGGCGTTCAACAAACTGAAGTCTGCTTTAATGAAAGCTCCTACTCTGCACACTCCCATTATGAGAGAATCATTCATAATTCACACAGATGCTTCGCAGTATGGTGTTGCCGCTAGTGTAACACAAAATATTCAAGGAAAGCCCCAACCGTATGGCAGCCAAAAGTTAAACAAAACCCAACAAGCGTGGTCTATTATAGAGAGGGAAGCATATGCCATTGTATGGTGCTTAAAGAAGTTTTAAACTTTAGTTTTTGTTTCCTAAATAGAACTTTTTACCCATCACAATCCTTTGTCGTATCTCACGAAGTGCGTTCCTCAATCTTCGTGTTTACCACGTTGGGTTTTTGCTCTTCAAAAATATGACATCACGATAAAACATTGCCCAGGAGCTAAAATGCCCTCACACGGATGCATTACCTATATATGTAAAACGCTTATGCGTGGCGGAAAAAGAGTCTTTATTTCTTTCTTCTCGTTGGCAACGATCGGTTTATTTACAAATCCATATTTTTAATGGTATAAATACCATGTGTCTCATTCCTTTGTTGCTATGCTCCTCTTATAATACATAATATCCTTTACTGACGTTAACTTTGATAAGTGAAACTTTTGAATTATTACATATCCTTGGATTACATTTATTCAGTATACTTTCAATGTTTATTTACATTTATCTTGATTTTCTTTAGTGTATAATGATTTCATTTCAGTATATATATGGTTGGCTAAGAGATATTTTCTTTCATTGAGATATTTGTTATTTTGTACTTATAGTTTCTGTATATAATTTTAGTTGATAAATTTGGTAGGAAAATAATGATTTCATGCTACTATGATGATATAATTTTATTCCAGTTTATCATATTGTATAAGTGTTAGTTTTGTTTAGTAAGTGTAGCTATTAAAAGAGTTGGCTGGGAGTCTAGTTTGATTTAAGAGAAACATAAATGTTTTATTTTAAATTTTATTCGTCTAAGTAGAAAGGTTTTGTTTATATACATATATTATTTTGTCGTCTGCTGTCAACTTAGTTGTGCTTGTGATTTGCTACTGAATAGTACTGCACTAGTACTATTCAGTAGCAAACTATTACTATTCAGTTGCTACTGAATAGTACTGCACTAGTACCATTTGCGCACTATGTTACGAGCCCCACCTTTTTCACATTTCACTTTTTGTCTCGCCTGCACGAACAAGACGTTCGTGTTCCTATTCTATAAAGAATCAGCTCGTGTTCTTGTTCTGTTAGAAATTGGAAGTACAACCATTTTTTGTACATAAAGCTTTGTAAATATTCATAGTTTAAGGCCGCTATTACACTACAAGTTCTTTGACAAAGATCTTTTATAGAATAAGTTTGACAACGAAATATGATAGTGTAATGATCAATTTCGATAAAATACGAGCTTGGTCAAAGTTTCTTTTATAAAAGTTAGCCTTATCATCCAATATTTGATGAAAGATTTATATTGATGCACTTTCTATCCTGCAGTTTCACCTGCTGAAGACTTAAATTTGAATGTTCCGATTGGAAAGTTCCAAATAAGAATGCAAGGAATGTTCCGCTCTGGAAAAGAAAGGGGATTTCTCCCTGTAAGGGATCAAGAACTAGACCGTTATTATGTTTTCACGCTACCGTTTAGGGCGACGACACTACAATATAATTTGTAATTTGATCAAATAATTGAAAAATGAGTGATAGGTGGTCAGTGGGAGCTACAAAGTTCTTAATATATGAAAATCAGGGGTTTGAATTTCTCCATGACGTGCGACATGCTGAATACAAAAACAGAAACAAACGGTTATCTCTCTCTCTCTCTCATATATATATATATATATATATATATATATATATATATATATATATATATATATATATATATATATATATATATATATATATATAACATTAAAAAATTATTCGTGAGAAAACTGCTTCGACATTGGTTGGCGCCTCCTAGTATGTTTTCACGTTCCTTTTACAGTTTCGCAGCCCATTGCATCAGAAATAATTAATTTTTGCAAGCTAAGCTAAATTCATCTTCACACGCCGTGATCCATCTGTTCCCACATCTAATTACTGTAAGAACTCCAATTAAATGATAAAATATAAGGCAATGAAATCTGTCTGAGTATTGCTCATCAGAGAATAATTAATTTGCTGATACGCAACTTGTAACTTGCTGCGCCATCTCTTGTTGCACTCGAATCATGACTGTGGTCTAATAAAGACGCCTTTTTCATTGCTCTCTGTCCTGCTAGTATTTTATGAGTAACTTAGTAGTGAGACTTGTAGGAAGTCGTCACACACAGTCGTGTTTTGAAAGACAATGGATTCCAGTACACTACTGGAAATGTGAAAAAGAAACTTAATAGGTTGAAGAGCCAGTATCTGGCGTAAAGGTTAAAAGTGCAAGTACAAATTAGTAATTGTTACGCTAACATTAATAATACATATATATTCTTATACAGGTTAATATGACTGTCAAGCAATAATCTAAACAAACCAATATAATGATTCTCTTTTTTTTTAAGGAAATTCAACTCCCTTTTTAAATTAATTTAATTTTCGATGGTTCATTACAGGTTGGAGGTTCTTAGTACAGATTACAAACATTATAAATAGTGGAGCTGACGGATACGATATTTACAAGCCTATTGGCCTTTTTTTTTACTTGGCCATTTTTATATCCTTTTTATAATTTTTATCGGATCAGAAATATCTCCCGAATTCCTTTTCAATGACTTATATAGTATCTTCTTCAGTATATTCAAGAATCCTTTTTTTTATTAATGGGAGTTGCCGGTGTGTTGTTGCTGGCCCTTCTAATTTTTATAAGAAACGGAAACCCACTTCCAAGTTGGTATTTCTCAAAACACTAACCAGTATTACTTTTAATTACATCCACTCCCATTTCATTTTAATACAATTTAAAAATATCACAGTACTTTGAGGGATATGTGTGCTACACTGTAGGCTTGAGTAACAATTGTGTAACAATTGAATAACTCCATTGGCGAGAAATCGCAGAGTAACTATAAGCCGTTCCTCAACAGATATTGGATTTCATAAATGTGTCATTTGCCGTGATATTAAAGGTCCCACCTTCAGGGTCATATAATTGCCCAAGTACCTTCATCCATCCTTAAATAGTTCATATAACTTCTATGATCTTCCATGGCCAACTCCAGCAGCAAGTTATTATGAACATATTTTAACTCTCGCCGAGCAAACCATGATCTTACCCACACACCACCGCACTTCTTTTTCTTCTTATTCTTTAAAATCAAAGCATTTTAATGAATGGAAATCAGAAATAAATTACAGCAATTGATAAAAATACTTGATACGTAGCTTCCACCGGTAACAACATAAATGAACTCAAACTGATCAAAACTTTTATAAATCTTTTATACAGTGTAATATGTTTTATTTACTGTCGTTAAAGATATTTAAAAAATAAATTTGAATAAAACTTTTAGAAAAGATCTTTGTCAAAGACCTTTTATAGTGTAACAGCTGCCTAAGAGAGATTAAATTAATAGTTTGGTCAAAATAGATTGATTTGGACCTGACTTACTTTGTGTGTAAATTTACTATTGTGCCGTAGATTGAATTAAACAGGTCAGTGGGACCAATTGGATTGCGATCAGGTGACCTCGCCTGATACGAATTCAAAACCATCGTTACTTTTTGGACATGTATGTAGATGAAACTTCATGCGATTCTGCTCGATTACATTTACTAAAATACTAATTAGGCTCCTTTCACCAACAAATACAAATTAGCATCTGTTTCACCCCGCGTAAGAGCGATGCATGAATAGATATTATAAGCTTTGACCTTAGGATGTTGAAATCTGTTTTATGTAGCGATGCCATTACCTTCTTATTCTTTTTAAGTTTGGTTGTAGTTAATGCAGCAAAGGCCAAGCACCGCCAGACACAAGACAGAGAACGTTAAGTAAATGGACATACAGAATATTCTTTTAAGGAACAACCACAAAAGTGTGGTAGAATACAACTAAATTTTTGTAAATAACAAACACAATTTTGCTATTTTATGAGCCTTCAGTAACCTCAATAATTTCTGCAAGGCATGAATTTGAAAGATCTAATTTAAGGGGGCTGAGCATACTAAAAACCTTCAGAGAAACCTAAGACAAAAGAGGACTTTGTTTTTTATCTTTCTAAACAAAAGACCAATTTTCCTTCTTTAAAAAAAATTAAAATAAAATAAAGACTAATAATTTTTTTTTTCAAATGACTGACGAGCTGTCTTTTAACTTCCTCAACGAAACGTGAAACTTAATAACCAAAGAAAATGGAAATCATTATTATGCAGATTTTTGTGTTTGAAAGCATTATTTCTTACTATTACATTATTATATTTCCAATGGATGGTGACATCCTGTTTTAAAATTATTATTCGTAATGAGGTAGCCTACTTTTTGCTACTAATTCTCAGCTTATGTTATGGTATGAAGTTTTTTACAATTCTTGACGACATTTTGAAGAAATTGACTGCCACTTTAACAATTAACTTTCTTATAAAAGCTTCGTTGCATAAATTTTCCACTGAAATTTTTATTGATGAAATTTCTTTTTCGTTTCAGAACAATTTATGATAATTACATTTTATTAAAACTGGAAGTTTTACAAACTGTACATAAGTAGAAAACTTTCCGACCAGAACTTTGAGGTATATATAAAGTTTAAAACGCTATATGAAATTGGATTGTAGAACTTCTTTTAATAAATCAAAGATAAGTTTTACTTCAGTTTCTTATAATGTTCCTTCCTCAAATTAACAGTTCATTTAGAACAAATTAGAAACAATTTTTAATAAACTTTTTGTAATTTCGTTTAAATTTTTTTTTTTTTTTTGAATCTAAAATGTGATTTTATTATAGCTAATCATATTGAAACTTGTGTCATTCTAATTGCTCTACCAAAATGATAAAATATGAGCCGTGATGAAATGTCAGTTAATATCGGTAGGGTGTCAAAATATGCAATCAAACCGTCATATAGCTAGTTGGATATTTTGAGCTAAAGCAAAATAATTAGATTTATGTGTCATAAAAATTACCCGAAATTACTCGAATTGAATTGGCAAACTCAAGATTGAAGAAAAATTATCAGCATGTATACATATATTATCACTTTTACCTTTGGTAGAATGAAATAATATTGAAATTCCTTTTCGACATCTTTATAATCTCTAAAACTTACTTTAGACACAAATCCTACACATGCATATTCATCCATGCAATACATTTCATATACATCGCACCCTTGCTGTACGGCAAAGGTACAAAATAACGAAAGGTGACACTAAGTTTACTACTACAAGACAATTTTGAGGAGGATTTTGAATTCCCTTTCTCAAGTTCTTTTCATGCTCAACTCAATTTAAAAAAATGACGAATCTACGGGGAGTGCTCTCATACTCATAGTCAACAAAATAATATTTTTTTACTTGGGCACTCTTGCATCCGATTTGCGACATTCTCGAATTTCACCATGTTTAAGGGGAGGATGACAAAATTAATTTGACAAGATATTCATCAATTAGATTTTTGACATCGAATACATTTTTTCTTGAAAATTACATTTTGTAACACGTCTTATATAAGAACTTGTTTTTAAATTATTGGATAATAAAAATTGAATATATTCAGTACAGACCTACAAAGGCAATCTATTATCATTAAAAGTGGAAAATCAAGTTGACATAGTTTTTTTGTTAAAGAAAATCAGTGCTTTTAATATATTTTTAACATTTAGAATACGTTTTTTCATATATTATAGATTCAAACTCGTGAAATAATCCACCTTAACCCTCCTGTGGTTATGACAAATTTTTTTTTAATATTTCAAAAGTTCTAGTTTGGTAATTGGTAATTTTTGTTAACGTCGTACTAGAGCAACACAACGGGCTATTGACGACGGTCCGGGATCAGTCCCTTAAGGGAAAAATCCGAGGACAACACCTCGTAATTTTGAACCACGGTCAGATGACGAAGCAACACCTGAGCTGGCACCCCACTCTCCAAACTTCCACGCCAACCCAACGTGAGGACTTTCGGCCACGACATATTTAAGGTGCACCAGCCGCCTCTACACCATACGTTTACAAACATCCATGCCCGGACCCGGATTAGAACCAGGAACCTTCCGATCTA
Organism: Metellina segmentata; assembly: GCA_947359465.1. NCBI lineage: Eukaryota > Metazoa > Arthropoda > Arachnida > Araneae > Tetragnathidae > Metellina > Metellina segmentata. Next base: position 53,750,830 of record OX375873.1, on the reverse strand, counting down.
GAGGCTAACACCTTAACCACTATACCGGTTGGTCGGCGGTTCTAGTTTGGATTTTTTTTAACAGAATTATTCTTTCAATGAAGGAAAAATCACATTTCAAATTTTCTCTGTTCTGACTTGCTTGCCACTTTAAGTAGAATACTTTGTGGTTGTGTTGCGTGAGATGAAAAATAAGTGAAATCTATTAAAATAATAAATATTTAAAACAGAAAACAGCGGGAAAAAAATTAAAGTTGTTCTAAAGATTAATTTTGTGATTCATTTTATCTCTCGATCTCGCACTGTTGCCACAACTTACAACTAAAATCTGCACAAAATTTAGAAATGTGAAACTGATTCAGAACGAAAGAAATAGAAAATATCACTGCACGAGTGATGAACCAACACGAGTTTCGGTTTCGAAAAAAAATTCAAACCCTCCATCCTTATTTATATAGATTAGACATAAAAAGGGATTTGATGCTAAACTGTATAATTTTTTGACTAAATTTAGTTTTCAAAATCCAGTTTCTGCCAATGCAACTATTTAGTAGAGTGTGGTGTCAACTAGACAACAAAACATCGATGTTCAATACTAAAACATCGATGTTGATAGTACATCGCCCAAAAACCATCGCTGTTGTTAAACATCAGTGTATTTAAACATCCCCCACCCCATTTTTTAAAACTTGTTTAGGAACCTCTAACATTAATGTTCTCTCGGGGCGGGGGAGATTTTATTTGTCAGTCATGTCTACATTAATTTATTGCTAAAATTTTTTATACTGTCAAAACAAAGTAAAAAAAAATGTATAAGAACAGTTGACAAATCTTTTGTTTTCCAATTGAATAATGCAAAGGAAAATAATATTTACAACAATTTGAAATAGGTACTACTAACTATAAGTATATGTAGGTAGGTGTTTAGCAATAATTATTGTTAGTTATTATTAATTATTTATCAACTCATGGGGAAAACATAACAAACTTATTTTTTGTTTGCTGAAAATAAAAGATATTGGGGCCTATAATTATTATATGCTCCAATATTTGTTATTTACAGTTTGTAAAAAAGAAGTTTGTTAACTTTCTCCCTCTTAAGCTAACTTCTTTTTTCACTAACTATCCCACCAGTTAGTGAAAAAACTCTTTCTGATGGGACGGATGTCGCCATCACTTACAAATATTTAATTGTTTAGTTATTTTTAAAATATTAATTATGGCACTTTTTCATTCAAAATAAAACAGCGATGTTAACCAAACATCGGGTCCATTAAATCGATGTTTTGAAAACATCGACATCAATGTCGCATTCCTAGTGTTAACACTGATTACTTGCAAATTAAGTGAGGTATAAAATCACTTACTAACGTGTGTAACAAAGTATTCCCTTTTCGAGATTATGTTCTTGTAATTATGTCTATCATGGCAAAGCGATTTTTACGTACATTTCACTATTTAATATTAGAAAGGTGCTATATTAATAAATAGTACTAACTTTTATCTTTGAATACCTCTCTATGTGAGGGGTTTTTAGTGTAAGGTAACGGACATTTTACTTTCGATACTCAAATGCTCTCGCGTGATACCTATCGGATAAAATAAAACATAGTTTATAACCATTTGGGGGATGTTTGATGTCTAATCTGACGTAAACCAATCAACTATCACAAATATTTCTTCGCAATTTTTATCGATGACATGCCGAAATTCGGAAAACAAGCCGTGATGCAGCGTCCGAAATAAGTACAGGAAAACACCTACGAAGTTGACACTGATTTTTCAAGTGCACAATGAGAATCCACCATGCAACCATGTTTTTTAGAAATAGCATGGCATTACATTTTTAAGAATTCCCTATTTTCAAAGATACCCACGAATAAATATCGATCACCCTTTAGAATCTGTTACCAAGTGTTTGGAAGACTGCATCTTTGACTCCAATTCCCCCTTTATAAACTAAATCTAAGCTAAGCGTAAGTTTGCATTTCCTGGAAGAGTTGATTCAACCAGCTGCAACAGAAAATCGGATACTTTTCGGAAATTGCGTGATGCATCTTTGTGTATTTCGTGAATTTGTCGATGTACTGTTACTGTCTAAAGGGATTTAATAGATTATGTCACTTCTTTGCATGTGTAACACACAGTTCGTAAAATCTTTAACTCATAGTCCGATTAAATCTTCCCCATTAGCGTATATAATTCCAGATTTGACAGTAAGTGAGATGAAATTTAATGAATCCGTAACCTATTCTGTACCTATTGCTGTACTGCCGTAACCTATTGTTGTAGTGTTTTTTTAAGGATTAAAATACATGTCGCTGTATTGGAATTATGCAAAATTACGTTTGTAGTGTTTTTTTGTCGTTGTATATTTTATAATCTTGCTCTTGAATTCCCAGAGGGCATGGTAAACAAACGTTCTGTATCGGTGAAAAGTTCAGACTACTGTTGCAAATATGACTCCAGCTGATACTTAAAATAGTAACCTTTGAAACAAGATAATTGTTTTGCTATAATGTTTCACAACCGATTCACTACAGATATATTTAAAAAATGTGTGTAGTAAGTTTCAAATTATAACTGTAGTTGTTCTATTTCAAAATCAGTTATATTCCAATGAATTTACTGTGACTTTAAAGAAAATGAAACATCCCGAAATGTTAATCTATAACCAAGAAATATGGTATGAAAAATACTCTATTCTAGACAAATTATTTAAGTTCTGGAGCCAATGAACGTCAAGAACACCAATACACATATGAAAAGCACGTCCTGATACTTATTGAAGATATTTCAGAAGCTCGATGTATATGTTTTGGTTTGGTGCTGCTGTTGAATTGCCATAAGTTGTGACCATGAATGCCTGGACTTGGCACTCGTATATTCAACTGAACGACTTTGAAAGGTGTCGCGCATCGTGTTACTACAGAAAGCAGGTTGGTCTTATCGCCAGAACGCGCATATCTTTCTGAATGTACATCGACTTTTGTGACTAGGTACTGGCAGTAATGGATCACTGAAGCCCCATATGCGGGACATGAAGACTCTGGTCACCCCCGAATGTCAAATTCGAGAGGATAGGCTACTGGTGAGATCAACTGAAACTACTCCAACAGCTTTGTTATCGACCCATCCAATAAAACGTCCGCTATATAGTCTTCTGTATCATTACGACGCCTTGAAAAGGCAGGACTTCAGATACGACACCCGTTAAGACGCCTGCCTTTGACTATCAAACATCGTCGACTGTGTCTGGAGCGGTTCTGTGCAGAAGAGTCGTAGACACATGCGACGAATCTCATTTAGTAAAAGAATCTCGCATCTGTCTTGCCGCAGACTGTCGAGCTAAAAGCCGCTGTAATTTCTAATAATATGTGGAGAGACGTCACGTACTACCGATTCATCCAGCAGATCCTACAACATATTATTTTGCCTTCGATGTCACGCGTCCAAAGTGTTATTTATCAGCATGATCATACCCTCCCTACACGGCTGACCTTTCCAAAGAATGCCCCCGGAGTGCTACAACTTTTCCTTGCCAATGATATTCCCAGAGTTGGTTCCCATTGAACATGTATGGGCTATTCTATGACGTAAATTGTCACCCCCGACCAAAAGAAATTACCTTCAGAATTTTTTGTGTAATTTATCACACTATATCATAACGGTTTTGTTTGATTCCACACCAAGCCATATGTAGGCGAATGTCACCAGCAGAAGTTACTTGACAACTTTCGAATTTATGGTCTTTGGGATGTAATTCTGTAATATAATAAATATTCTTCTAGATTTGATGCAGGAATTAATTTTTTATCTCTCCATGTGCAATACATATGCTAAGTTTTATTACGATTAGACATTGGGCTTCGGAGTGTTTTGATTCTTTTTGCCACAGAGTATACATTAATTACAAATGTATTAACTTATGTTTTGTTCCATTTTTTAGGACACTTTAAAGACACTTTCAAATAAAAATTGGGTCATTATTTTTTTTATAAATTAAGAATGTATTACTTAATTTTTATGGCAGAGGATTTTTTCAGGAAAGAGTCCTTGGTTATCTAAGGGACAATTTTCTCAAGTCCAAAGGATAATACATATTTAAGATATATATATATATATATATATTTATATATATATTCTCTACTGTTATAAAAGTAAGTGTATGTGTCTGGGTGTTTTCAGACGAACCTATAATATTTATGCCCATATTCACAAGTCTTGAGTAAGCCTGAGGAGTAACCAGAGTTAAATAGCGGATCATCAAGAACCGTATTCTCTAACGGCGGGTTAAGTGATCCACGGATTAAAATGATACGCTCGATGTGATTGGCTACTACCGTCTCCTCACGATCACGTGATATTGCTTACATTTGTTACGACGCCCGAATCTGCATTCATACTGATCAAGCACGTACTTGGCCGCAGAATTAATTCGAATTTGTGATTTTAATAGAACGCATACGACATTTTAATTTTGGTTTGGATATAGAGAAAGGCAAAGGTATTTAATTTCAAATTGGATTTTTATGGAAACCTAAATTAAGCAAAAAATAACTGTGCACAATGCTTTCACAAATCAATGTAATCCGATTATCTCTGTAAGTAACTTGAACTGTCAATTTTCTTTCATTCGTAATAAATCAACAAAATAATTTTTATTCCACGACAAATTTGGATCTGCCATGGTCATATTCTACCGTTCGCTCTCACATAGGGTTCTACTGTGGCGACTCATAATTTAGTTCAAACCAGAACATATCTGTTTTATAGAAAAAGAAATCAAGTTCTTGTTCCGATTCATATAAGATCAGTTGAATGGGCGTCGTCGCTAGAATACTGCATATAATGAAGTGTGTCATCCATTTTGTTTTTACAGCATATTTCGCTTCCTTTGCAAAAATATAGTACTGCGCATGCGTAGCTCTCAACCGATAGTTAATTCGCCGATTTCGCTAATTCAAAATGTTACACCGAAACGGCGGTGTAAACCACGGATCAGGCATTGTGAATAAGTTTTTTTCGATAACCCGGGAATTATTGTTGATCTGCGGGTTAACTCGGACTTGTAAATATGGCCGTTAAAGTCCTGAAATTTGGCACACAGGTAATCTTAAAGGTGACAGAATGGAACTCGAAGCTCGAATTTGATAATTTAATCTGGAACATTTTAAATTAATGTTTTGGCTTCTTTTTATTGTTTGGTTTTCTAAGAATGGCAACAGTGTGAAAGTTTTTTTATTTCGCCTTTTTTTATTTTTTTGAAACAGTTGCCAAGATTGGAACATTCAGCAACCCTGCTGCCGATTATCCTTTGATTTTATTTACTATTTTATATTTTTCCTTTCGTAACGGTTTGTTTTTGTCCACAGCGTTCATTTTTGGACGCGTGCCAAGTCATAGAATATTTATATTTCTTGCTTTTTTTCTTTAGATTTGGCCAAAGGCCAACTAGAAAGACAGTATCCGAAACCGAAATATCACGTGATCAACTTAGTCGAAGTCTTGGACTACGAAATTAGTAAACAACGACCATGGTAAACCGATGGTATGAAATATATGCTAAGTTACAACTTTTGGATGATTTTATTGCCAAATGTGGTTTTTGTTGTTTTATTCAGTTATATTCATTTTATGGCAACCCTAAAGTTTTTCCTGACGATATTACAACACCTGCATCGTAGAACGAACGGAGTAATTTTATTTGGAATTGTTGTACCGCTTTTTTCTCCCCGATTTCTTGATATTTGCTTCTTGTTTTGGAAATTTTGGACTGTGGAATTTTTCTCACTGGATTGATTTTTATTTTAAAATTGGAGATTGTAAGTTACAGTATTTTTGTTTTGCTTATTGATTTAAATTTGGTTTTTCTTTGAGTCTTTAAATGGTGCAGTTTATGTGGAATGCTATTTTTCTCCATGGATAAAATTGGTTTTTGAAATTGCAGATGGGTAAGTTACGATTTTTTCCCCCTTTTGTTGCTCACTTTTCTTTAAATGATTTGTTATGGTAGTAGTTTCAGTTTTCGTTCTTTTCCTACAGTTTTAAGGCTTAACCTTGTTCAGAAAGAATTCTACAATGCTTCGTTCGTTGGATTAAGTTTGCAAGTAGCGTTTTAAAAAGTAAAGTAAAATATCAGGATATATAAGCAGGAATATATCAATAAGAATAATTTTTAAAGAAGGAAAAAACCATTTTATACAATGGAACAAATTTCACTTGCAAATCTTCCAATTTTCTGAGTGATATTTACTCTAAACATGTCCGTTGTTGTGCGTTGTTTCATCAATTACGTCCAGGTTTAACTCCTTGATTTTTAAAAATTGTCGGAAAGATGTTAAAAAGCGAGAGAAAAAAAACGCCGTTTAGAAAAACGACCGGATTTCGGACGTCCAGCATGGATTTGCTTAGATTGGCTGCCATCTTGATTTGGCGCAAAAATTTAATTTGGCGACTACCACAGCGGATACTAGATCTCCACCAGTTGCACTTACAGTTCCAGCTATAGCTCGGAATGTAATACTTTAATTCATTGATACGGTTTCCTTTTCAAATTTCGTTAATGGTCATTTAAAATATTAGTATTAAAGTCATCTATTCACATACAGCAATTAGTGCACATTCGTCATGGAAAAATACTCCAAATTAATTTACAATTCTGCCTTAAAAATGTTTTGAAGAAATTCTTTTTAAAGGAAGGTGACTAAAATTAGCTGTTGTACAGTTTATCATCTTGTATTAACATCTGACTTTTGTTTTAATTTCATCTATGAAAAGGTAGATTACTGAACATTAGTTTCCATTTGTTCTAGTTGTTTAATTGTTAGAATTCTATTTTAATTTGTGTTTAAACACTCCATAACAAAAAACAAAAAAAAAAGAAATCGACGCATCAAGAAGGAGTTGTCCGATGGAGACAAAAATTGGTGGATAGGAAAATTATGTACAGAATAGAAAATGATTAAAATTTCAGAAAAATTGAATGATTTATTTCAGAGTTACAGTAACGAGCTCAATAGGGTATTGAACCGCCTCTAGACTGGATGCAAGCTGCCACACGGCGTGGCATAAACCGATAAAGCTCCCGGATGGTCTCCTGCGCTATTTCTTGCCAAATTTGCTCCATTTGTCGGACTACGTCAGCAACATTCCCTACCGGATGCAGTCGCCTTCCCATCATATCCCAAACATGCTCGATGGGAGAGAGATTTGGTGATCTGGCTGGCCAAGGAAGTGTTTGACAAGCTTGAAGACAGTTCATAACAACACGTGCCGTATGTGGTCTGGCATTGTCTTGCTGAAAAATAAGCCCAGGGTACTGCGAAAGGAACGGTAGCAAAACAGGTCTCAGAATGTCGTCAATGTACCGCTGTGCAGTAAGTGTACCTCTAATGACGACCAAAGGGGTTCGGCTATCAAGGGAAATGGCACCCCAGTCCATAACTCCTTGTTGAGGGCCCGTGTGGCGTGCAATAGTGAAAGCAAGATCGGCACTCTGCCCTGAGCGTCTCCAGATAGGTCTTCGATGATCGTCAGGACCAGGGCTGTAGTGGAGGGTATACGGCGGTATACGCCGTATGCCCTCTGGTTTTTCCAGAAAATTCCGAATACCCTCTGCTTTTTCTTAAAAACTACGCACACACGCTTTGCTTTTCTTAGAAAACATCTCGCGAAACATCACGTGAAACGCAGATAGCTGTAGAAGCAAAAGAAAAGTTTCTATTTTAAGATATAACCTTAGAGTACATAATTCCAAAATCGTACCTATTAATCAAAAGCAATTCATTCAAAGTAGTCTCGATAAAATGAAATCGAGACTTTGTTCTGATGTTAATGGAGAAAATTGTCAACTTTTGAAGGATATATCCATGTTTGTGTGATCCAGAAAATATAAATACAGTGGATATTTGCCATGGAGAGACTGAGATAAAAAGGATATGTCAAGGTTTTCATATCGATGAAACGTGCACTATTCAGAGCTTGAGGGACCAATGAAAACGCCCAAGTAGTTCCAGAAAAATTAAATCCTCTTTTAAGAACGATTGAAATATTACCATTTTCCACAGTCAAGTGCGAGCGCGGGTTTAGTTTAATGAATAACATAGTGTAACAGACTCGAGATCCTCTTTATTGAATTCAAACGTCTCCAATCAAATATTTATTAATGCAAATGAGCCACCTATAGAAAACTTTCAACCGGAAATGTTTCTTCTTTCAACCGGAAAAAATTCTTGGTTGACCAACCATCGTTTTTTAGTGGACAAAAGATCAAGAGTATGCGCTACAAAAAGAAACACAAATACCGATTTCTCTCGTCAAGCAGTTTGGAAAATATATCAATGAAAATGATAGAGGTAGGCCGTAAAGTTTATTTTAAAAAAAATTACGCCCTACTTAATATGTGTTTTTTCTCTTAAAATTTCTGTAATTATTTTATATCATAGTTAAATATTAATGTAGCGATATTTTCAAATTTGAATATCACTCAATCCTAGTCTGCATATTTTGCTTTGCACAAATAAAGTAGACTCTCAATAACTCGAATCTTATGAACACAAATTTCTTCTTAAGTCGAAGTTCCACCAATTCCTTCCCTGTAATATAAAATTAATATAGGCTTTTTTTTTCTCTCGATAATTTAAACTTCGATTAATTCAAATCATGGGCTCCCGGAGGAGGAGGCGGTCAACCCCCTGGCTATACATATGTATGTGCGTGTGTGTACATGTTTTTTTTGCTCCCCTCCCCCCTCCCGTGGAAAGTGTAAGTAGTAAGTACATGTTTCGCCTCCCCATGGAAAAAATTCTGCGGGCGCCCATAGTATACTCTCTGTTTTTTTACGACTACAGCACTGGTCAGGACACAGTTGGAAGCGGGATTCGTCGTTAAAGACTATACGTCCCCAGTCAGCATCATTCCAGCCTGATCGAGCCAAGCACCACTGTAATCTAGCTCGACAGTGTGCAGGCGAGAGTGGCAGGTGGCGTAACGGTCGGTACGAGCGTAGATATTTCGCTCTCTCAGCCGTCTGTGAATGGTCATGGTGGACACTCGTGTGTGGGTCGCACGACTGATGGTTGGTAGCGATATGAATCAGGCGCTGTGACAGCTGATCTGACAGTCACTCTGTCCTCGCGATCTGTTATGGCCCTACGTCGACCGCTATCATAATAACGCTGAAATCTGCCATTGTCCACCCACTCTTGCCAGCATCTTCTAATCGCCGCATCTCTTCGACTCGCATGACGAGATATTCTTCGATTTGCCCAACCTGCCTCTTTCAATCCAATGATACGACCTCTTTCAAACTCTGAAAGTTGCTCGTAATGAGCTCGAATCCTGCGGCGAGGCATTTTTTCAGTCATTGAAAGGTATCCTAAATCGCAATGCAGCAGAAATTTTTAACAACAGTTCAAGAACAACTCCTTATATACATCTGCTGGATGCGCAGTTCCGATGCGCTGGAGATCGCACTATTCATTCATTGGACACCAAATTTTAATCATTTGCATATTTGGTCAAAACATTTTTGCAAAATAAATTTCAAAGCAATCGGATGATTCCTTCTTGGTGTGTCGGATTTTTTTGTTATAGAGTGTACTTAGACTAGCTATGAGGAATGATGTAATGACTGACTCCTTACCCTATGCTTTTGTATTCAATTTTTTTTCGTTGAACAAAAATATTTGATAGTGAGAGATAAATATTGCTTTCTTTTGTATTATAAATATACATTTTGTTTTGTTAGAATTGTGCTATCTCTTTAAATACATCAATTTTTTCACTACATGTGTTACATTGTATGAATAAAATTTTACTAAAATAAAGAAAAATCTGAACATTATTTGGTCTCTAGTTGTAATTTTCTTTAACATACTTTAGAGTAAATTATAATTAATAATAGGAGTTTTCCTTCCCTACTAAATGTATTTAAAACAGTACATTTCAGTGGAGTGTTTGTCAAATTGGGTTCGTGCTTGGTACCGATCGTCATAAAATATTAGAAAAAAAAATAATGAATAAAAACTAGAAAAAAATATGGTACACGCTTTTTATTTTATGCTTATTTTTAACTATTTTTCTTACGTTTCCTTTTATAACAACCACGATTTTTTTTATCAGGCATATTATTTTAATAAAGATTACAAAAAAATGTTACAAAAAACACCAGTGCGCTGTCTGAAAAGTTTGGGAAATGTTGGTATGATTTCGTGTCTTTTTTCTGGATGATCAACTGAAATAGACATTTAGTGTGTATATTATGAATATTCTTTTGAAAAAAGGGCAAATAACCTGAGTTTTAAAAAATAAAAATGCTACATATCGGGTATTATCCACGCAACGGCGATTTGCAACTGATTCAACGTGCGGAGATCGGCAGAAGTTCGACTAAGATGGTCACGTGACTTTCTTTCTCGCCGTTAGTTTCGGGGCCTGTCTTTTTAGTTGGCCTTGGATATGGCCTCAATGACGTCACTGGTGGAATGTTACTGTTTTACTTTCATAGCTTTCTGTTTTGATTTGAGTCACGAAATCTATATTTATTTATTTATTCAATTTTTTTTTTGTTCAAGGGGGTCCGGGACACATTAGAAAAAAAAATTTATAAATTAATTTAGAATTTTTTATTTTTTTTTACTGATAACCCATCTAACTAATAAGCAAAATCACAACAGAGAAGTTTTCCAAATTTTTTTTTTAATTTAAAATTAAATTTTTTTGAAAAAAAGAGGGGTCATTTCAAATTGCTAAAACTCAAAATATTCTTGATCAATTTTCAAAATTCTTGCAGTAAATTATTCACAAATTTATAAACTTTAATTCTGATTCAGCAAATTTTAAAACATTAATTCAATAAAAAATAAAAAATATTTGAATGAAAACTTCTAAAAATTTTAAGGTACTTTATTTTTAAAAAGTTATATTTTTAAAAGTAAATATTTGTTTTAAATTTGCTGAATCAAAATTAAAGTATAATGTTTGAAAAAGATATATTACAAATTTCAACCCTTAAACTTTATCGGTTTTCGACTTATATCAATTTGAATGCAGGAAATCTTGAAAAAATGTATCATGGAGAAAAACGCAAAGTTTTAAAGACAGATGTTATTGCCATGACAACAACTGTCAATAGTGTTAGATTTTCAAAACAACGCACCACAAAAATTATTATATCTCTAGTTCTAATTAAGATAGAAACATGATTCAGGCGTCATTTTAAGCAGAAAAACACAGAGTATTTCTTAAAATAATAAAAAAAATTAGAAAATTTGACGAATTTTGTGTCCCGGCCCCCCTTAATACTGTTTAATTTATTTTTGTCGTAATCTGTGAAGTTGACTTTTTAAAAGCCTAACTTTGTCACGGGCAACGCCGTGTTAGCACTACTAGTTTATGTTATATCTCAACCTTGAGACTATAAACGTGAACGTGTTCTTTGTATGTGACAACATATTAGGTTTTTAGGGTTGAATTTTTCTTGAAAACTAAATTAACCTTTTGAGTTCACGTAAGCTAATTGGAAAAATAGCCTTATAATAGGTTTTAACATTATTAGTAATAGTAGTAAAAATAAATATAAAATACTTTGAGTTATCTAAATATATTTTGCTACTTAGTAAATTTTAAAAGATTTTATGAAGGGAATTTTTAATGCATCTGAAATTAAAATAACTATTGTGTATTGCTTTTACAATTATTTAATGAATTTATGGAACTTTAAAGATGCAATTAGGGAATTGAAATTGATGATAGCAATTAGGTTAAACAATCGAGTTTGTAGGCTTCTGAAAAAAAAAATAACATGTGTAATTTTTCTAAGTATAATTTTTAAGAACATTTGCTGAAATTAAAGCACTGTTTTTAATTTTCAGCATTCTTACCAAAATTCCTGCAAGAGTAATGATTATAAAATTTATAAATGAACTCTACTGAATATATAACTCCTATTTTGAACTCAATTAATTGCTCACATCCAAGATATGTCACATCCTTCATAATTTTCCACCGAATATGACAACAAGCGTTTCAGAGTTCCAAACCAAAGTCGACTCATATCTCGACGCTATTTCCTCCTCATCCTAGTTAACAACGTCATTATTTCAAAAACATAAAGAAATATTTACAATTTTTAAACCCGAAACATGCGTTTGATCCGAAAAAACCCACCCGCATTGTCAATAAATAGTGTAATTACTCGCCATCCACTTAAAAATTCACTTCAATTCCCGAACTGTTGAGCGACATTCAAGGAAAAGCAAAAAACCTGCTCTTTTAACCAGCAAAAGAACGAGAAAGAAAAAAAAGAGAATTCATCATTAGGTTCCCTTCTAATGAGGTCTCAAGAAGTTCCATTTCGGGCGATACAATGTTGCTCCAAAGTTCGTGAAATAACGAGTCGACCCTTACATTCTTCTATCTCTTCCAAAGCGTATTGTTAGTTCCAGCTTTTAGTTCTCCTGATGCTCAACACTTTTTCTCTTATTGTTAATAGAGGACTCTGGACTGTAAAAGGGATGCCTTTTAACCATACCTCCTGGATAGTTTGTGGCTCTGGGGTCCAGATAACGATAGACATGGTTTGCAGCAGGGAATTCACAACAGAAGCCTGCAATCTAATTAAGCGGACTCTAATTTTAAATTGAGCGCCTTGCCTAAAAGCAGAGGCTTCGAACTGAGACGAGAAAAAATATTAAGTAGAACTAAGTTTATTTTCGGGTTTCGCTGTCTTTTTTTGGAAACTAGGTAAAAGTCTTTCAGCCAGGCGGAAGGAAGATCAATGTCGAGTTATTTTTTTACTGTTGGCTGTAGTTTTCTTCCAAGTTCAAGTTCGTGTTTCGTTTCCTTTGTGAAGAATAAAGATGCTTCTTTTTTCGGTGGTGGTAGACAAATATTTGTTGGAAAACTTTTTCACTTTGGATGGTGTTCATCATGAGAGTTAACTGTTTAGTTATTTTATTTTTTTGGTGAAAAAATAACAGGGTGCGTACTGTAGCACTGTATGGTTATTTAGGTCACAATAATAAATTATCCACACTTTTTAGTAGCATTTGTAAGTAGTTAATAAACATATAAAGGTGTTTCTACATTTAGATACTTTTCTCTAAATTAAGGTTTTTTAACTGTTAAATTCTTAAGAGTGGTACACACGACTGAAAAATTCACAGTATTCACAAGATTTGATCTTTCTAAATGTAATATAGGTTTGATTTGGCGACCTATCGAACTTGCTACTCTTTACCTTGGAATAATGAAAGCCTGCTTCTATGTTTGTTTTTAATGTAGTTCAACGTAGAGAAAAACTGTTCACAGTATTGGATATGGGCCCAAATAAGGTCCAAATCCTAAAAGCTAATCTTCTGGCATGTGAATAATTAATTTGAAAGTTCCATCATTTAAATATAATATTATGTGGTGTTTCCACCATAAGTCTCATATTTTTCTACCTGTGCTACAATTTCCTGAAGTTTTTACACCCTGATACTTTATTCTGAATTTCCAGCATCTCCATTTGTAGATCTGCAATAGATAATCCAGGGACAGTTTTGACGTCTATTAATTTTAAAATTTTAAATCACACTTCAGCAGAGGTAATATAAATTTAATTATATCCTGATGTTTTATAAAGTCCTGAAATCTGTTTCAAAATGAAACTAAAATAAAATTAATCATTTCAGCGAATATTTTGCGATTAATTTTTCTTGATTTAAACTCAACCTATAATTTCTTAGATTTTCAAAATATACAAATTCATCATTGTCTACCAAAATTACTCTTAATTTCTGCTCAAATATAATAACCTTCTATTAATTGTAAAGATGTATTTAATTTTCCTTGTAACTTCATATTCAACTTCTTAAAATGTTCGGTCATATCAACTAAAAAACAAAAATATTAAATGCATTCGAGATTAGTGAGAAGTCGCAAATGTTTTGTAGTAATTTTTAGAAGTTAAGAAAGTTATTACTTCTTTTAAACACTCGAAAAACCATTTTAATGCTTTTCCCTTTGATAGCCATCTTACAGACGTAAATGTAACCAAATCTATATAAGGACTACCTACTTCTAACAATGCATCAAAAGGTCTGTAATTCAACGTGTTAGACAGGATGTTATTCATCAGTGATACAACAATATCCAACACAATTCTCTGCTGAGATAATACCCTAAAGATTTTGAAGTACAGCTGCTTGATGCAAAATAAAATTAAAAGAAATAATTTCATGAGAAATATGAGTGAAAAATATACTAACACACCCATTGTTTTTTGCAATCATGACAGGCACGCCGTCGGTCACAATCATACTATATTATCAATATTTCTATTTTTAGTAGCAGAATAACCCGGCATTGCTAAGGTTGAAATGGTTAAATGTTGATTGAAAAATGAATTAGAATAATCACTTTTCTTACAAAGAAAAATGCAATAATTTAAGTTGTACAGAAAATACTTTTTAACTTCGTTTCAATTTTTTAATAGCTTTTGCAATTTACTCCGGAAAATACATTTAATTCTTAAATAATATATTGCACTATGCAAAAGATTAAGACGTATACAAACAGAAATGAAATTCCAATGGAAAAAAATGCAGTATTATGAAAAACGAAAGATGTGCAAAGCGTTGAATTTCGACTTCCTGAGCTGAAATATAGCAATATGAAAAAAGACAAAAATACTGATAAAGACGGTAATGATTTATGAAATTTAGTAATGCTCAAATATGACCACGAAATTTTCCTGTATTAACTCAAATACACAAACCCTGTAGAACGTGTTTCTTTTTCAATATTCGTTTGTTGCAAGAAAACAAACTTTAGATTTTAAAATTGAGGCTTCGGGATGCACTTTTATAACTACCTGTGTGCCAAATTTCATGATACAATAGTTTGGTCTGAAGACAGGAAAGTAATAGCTTATGTTTACCGTAGTGTTCTAAAGTATAAGTGTACCAAATTTGGTGTGAATTTTTCCGTATATATATATATATATATATATATATATATATATATATATATATATATATATATATATATATATATATATACAGGGTGTTTCAGAGAACCGTTTCAGAACTTCTAAGAGGGGTAGGGTACATCCTGACAACTCGAAATCATATAGCAATGTGGGGTCGGAAATGCTTTCCTGAAGCGGTGTTGTACACAGAAGCACCGTAAAGAAAAGAGACCGTAAGTGAGAAATCGTTTTAATAATACATGAAAAGAAGCAAAAGGTACATGGATTAAAGTAAGTGTTCGAAGTTTCTTCCACGGGCTACAATGCACGCCTCATATCTCCGACGCATGGACATCCGAACATTCTGGAATACTCCAGGTATATCTCGAATTTCTCCGGCAGCTACTGCAATTCTTGCAACCAGCTCCTCAACATTGTCAACAGGGGTGTCATAAACTAGCGATTTCAGATGACCCCAGAAATAAAAATCAAGACATGATAGGTCGGGTGACCGAGCAGGCCAACGCACGGGACCACCACGTCCGATCCACTGCTGACCAAATGTGACTTCCAGGTAGTTACGAACATCTCCGCTCTAATGGGCAGGGGCTCCATCGTGGAACCACATTGTCCGTTGCGTCGATGCAGAAATCTGTTCATCTCTCAAAAGTTGTGGCAATACTTGCTGCAGAAAGAGCAAGTAGTTAGGTCCGGTTAGACGAGACGAAACAGGTAAGGTCCGATGAGGTGATCTCCCATAATACCGGCCCATACATTGACCGAAAATCGAATCTGTGCTGCACGTCGTCGTATTGCTTGCGGGTTCTCGACCGCCCAAATATGGTCGTTATGCGTGTTGAAAATTCCTTCCCTTGTGAAGGATGCCTCATCGGAAAACAACACTTCAGCTGGAAAAAGGGGATTTGTAGCACATTTTCCAAGGTAACACTGTGCGAAAGCAATGCGAGGTGCATAATCCTCCGGTTGCTGTGTCTGGACACGCTGCACGTGAAACGGATGCATGTCTTCTTCTCGGAGAATCCTCCAGACGCTGTAATGGGAAACCCCGACTGCGTTTGCTACACTTCGTGTACTGGTTCTTGGATTCCCCTGTACATGCTGCAGCACATTCTGTTCGACGTCTGCAGTCCGTGCTCTTCTTACCCTGTCACTGTCAGCTCTTTCTAATGAACCTGTCTCAGCTAACCTCTGGTGCAGTCTTGCAAAGAAATTATGACTGGGGAAACGCCTCGTCGGATATCGTTCCGCGTAAAAACGCTGTGCGGCTGACCCACTACAATTTGCAGCCCCGTACGCCAAATGCATATCGGCTAACTCTGCGATCGTGTAATCACCCATCCTAACTTGGCGTTCTTGTGCGAAATGAAGATTCCCTACACGAAAGCTCGGGATTTTCGCACAACGCCATCTACCGCGTCAGGAAAGCATTTCTGACTGCCCATTGCTATATGATTTTGGTTCGTCAGGATGTATCCTACCCCTCTTAGAAGTTCTGAAACGGTTCACTGAAACACTCTGTGTATATATATATATACAAAAAAATCGACGCACCAAGAAGGAGTTGTCCGATGGAGACAAAGATTGGCAGATAGAAAAATTATGTGCAGAATAGAAAATGATTAAAATTTCAGAACAATTGAATGATTTATTTCAGAGTTACAGTAACGAGCTCAATAAGGTGTTGACCCGCCTCTAGCCTGGATGCAAGCTGCCACACGGCATGGCATAGACCGATAAAGCTCCCCGATGGTCTCCTGCGGTATTTCTTGCCAAATTTGCTCCAATTGTCGGACTACGTCATCAGCATTCCCTACCGGATGCAGTCGCCTTCCTATCATATCCCAGACATGCTCGATGGGAGAGAGATCCGGTGATCTGGCTGGCCAAGGAAGTGTTTGACAAGCTTGAAGACAGTTCATAGCAACACGTGCTGTTATGTGGTCTGATGGTTGATAGCGATGAATCAGGCGCTGTGACAGCTGATCTGACAATCACTCTGTCCTCGCTATCTGTTGTGGCCCTACGTCGACCGCTACCATCATGACGCTGAAATCTGCCATTGTCCACCCACTCTTGACAGCATCTTCTAATCACCACATCCCTTCGACTCACATGACGAGCGATTCTCCGATTTGCCCAACCTGCCTCTTTCAATCGAATGATACGACCTCTTTGAAACTCTGAAAGTTGCTCATAATGAGCTCGAAACCTGCGGCGAGGCATTTTTTCAGTCGTTGAAAGGTATCCTAAATCACAATGCAGCAGAAATTTTTAACAACAGTTCAACAACAACTCCTTTTATCCATCTGCTGTATGCGCAGTTCCGATGTGCTGGAGATAGCACTATTCATTCATTCGACACCAAATTTTAATCATTTGCAAATTTGGTCAAAACTTTTTTGGATATGAAATTTGAAAGCAATCGGATGATTCCTTCTTGATGCGTCGATTTTTTTTTGTTATAGAGTGTAATATGGTTTTTAAGATGGGATTTTTGATTAACGATAATACTGCACGCGCATTGGGCTATACCAGAAATATCAGTTGATGCATCAACAGGAACAGAAATAAAATCGGCTGAATTAATGTTCACACTTAGCATATCTTGTAGTTCCTCAGAAATAGTTAGGATTGGTTCATTTACAGTTCTAGCTGAGAGGGATAAATCTTTTATTTTCTTACATATCTTATCCTTATTTTTCATATCTTTAAACATACAAGGGTTGTTCAAATGAAAATGTACGAAACGACACTATGGGTATAAATGAAGACTTTATTCAAAGTATACACCATAGGCCTGAGCACAACGATCTCATTGATTAACGAGCAGAAGGATTTCTGGTTTCCAGAATTTCTGAAGCCGTGACGAGACCCAGTCCTTACAGCGTCCTTGAGTTCGTCGTCCGAGTTGAAGCGCTTTCCTTTCAGGTGTTTTTACAGAGGACCAAACACATGGAAATCCCTAGGAGACATGTCCGGACTGTAGGGCGGATGTTCAAGTTTCTCCCACTTGAACGTGGCCAGTTCTGCGTGTGTGACTCTGCAGACATGTGGACGTGCGTTATCATGGAGCAGAACCACACCCTTCGTGAGCAGTCCAGGTCTTTTGTTCATGATGGACCTGCGTAGGCTTCGGAGTGTCTCACAGTACACATCGGAGTTAATGGTTCTTCTGCGCTCGAGAAATTCAACAAGTAGCGGACCTTGGACGTCGAAAAATACGGTGAGCAACACCTTCCCTGCTGACGCCACGGCTTTGAACTTTTTAAGGGGAGGTGACGACGCATGCTTCTACTGCATGCATACCCGCTTTTTCTCTGGCTCGTAGTGATGGCACCAGCTCTCATCACCTGATACGATGCGCTCCAGGAAAGCGGGGTCTTCATGATACCGAAACAGATGTTGAAGCTAGCCCTATACGCAGTTCCTTTTGCTGGACGGTGATCTGTTTCGAAACCCATTGCGTGCACACCTTCCGATAACGCAACCTGTCGTGAACAATTATCCACACTGTTCCAACGCTGACATCCACCTTCACCGCCAACATTCGCAATGTGACACGCCGATCATTTCTCACTAGGTCGTCCACCTTGTCGATGAGATCGGCCGTGATGACTGTGTTTGCCTGGCCTGGTCTCGGGTCATCAACCAAACTCTCACGGTCTGCACGAAACGGGCACTCCATTTTCTCACTGACTTGTCGGACACACAGTCCTTCCCGTCTACGGTCCCCATTCGGCGATGAATAATGGCCGGTTTAACACCTTCCGCTGTCAGAAATCGAAAAACGCCTCGCTGCTCCTCAATCGTCGAATTTTGCAATGTGAATGCCATCCTGTCCCATCACTGAACATAACGTTAGCCCAATCAGACAGAGCTCAATTCACAAGTTGCCGACGCCACTTTAATCGTGCCCCTCTGGATTGGACGGATAGAGGAACACAAACTCGTGGTACCCGGGTGCACAGTCTATTCATGTGTAGCCTTCGTAGCACAGTAGTGGCATATATCGTCTTGCCAATGGGGACTCTGCAATCATAGATGTCACATGTGTGAACGTCGCTCTTCGATTCCGCTTCGCTACAACAACAATATATCGTTCTTCCGCGTGGGTCATAACCCTTAGGCGGCCGGCTACAGGTCTTCGGGCAACTGTTTGCCTTATTTGGAATATGCCTTGTTTCCATAATCGTAAAATGACTGAATGAAGATCGCCGAAAAAAAGAGCAGCATCCGTGATTGATTGCCCTGCTTCAAGGCGTCCCACAGAACGCCAGCGCTCACTATCTGCAATTCGTCTTCTGGAAGACGTAGAAACACGTCTGTCTTGAAAACTAATCGTACGAAAGTTCTAAAAACACTTTTTATCAGCACTTAAATGCAACTCCTCTAACCCTTAACAATACCGGCTTCTTATACGACTGCCTTTTTTGTATATTTCTCGACCCGAAACCGTGATTGGCTGTTACATAACACATTTGCATACTTCCATCTACCTCTACAGCAAATTGCAGCCTCTCAAATTCAGATTGGCTTCTAGAAATTAACATTTTCCTCTCCGTGCTCAACGTTTGACTGTCTGTGTACTTTACCGACACAAAAAAGTGTTTTTTTCGGGGGGGGGGGGCGAGATGGTTAAGTGTCGGTACTGTGGTGGCCACAGTAAATTTATATTAAAACATTTAAGAGCCGCACTTATTTTAGCAAAGAGCCGCGGGATCCCCCAAACCCCTCGTATGGAAACTCCTTTCTGTAACATGTTTTGATTAACGTTCCGGCGACTGATCACTCACGTGGCGTTAGCCTTAGGGCAAACATGATCTTAGGCAAACCAAGCCTGATCCGTGTTTGCTACACTGAGACATTTAAGGGAAAAGAGTAAACTATCAGAAGACCAGGGTTCTATTTCCGGTTATTCGTTACTCTCTCGCGGTGAAAAACGGAGTAACCTTAAAATGTAGCCAAGTAATATCACTTCTGGAGCGCGTACAGGCAGCACATTTGACGACAAAACACTAGCGCCCTCTACATTTAGCTTTTGCAGAAAAACTTCCCTCAGTATGTCTTCAATCTGTTAACTCTCTTTTACCCAATGTTATTGGCAAATCAACTCCAGAATAAAACTTAATTGCACAGTTCTGTTTCATTTTGCATCGTTTCGTTTATAGATATAGAAAGAGCCTGTGTTCCCGCAAGTACTTTCCTTCTCATATCCCATCCACTAGCATTAAAATGTTCAATCAATTGTACTGCAAACGTAACTGCTCTTGCGGTGTTTCAAACGCTGCATTAAGTCAAGTACGCTGTTATAAGCGATCTTCCGAGCATAGGATTCACTTTCAAGGAAACACAACTTTCTTTAACGACCCGAAAAATGGCGAACAAAGCTGGCGAATCTATTCCCATGGATTGCCTTTAACATCCATAAGTTAAATATAACTGCTCCGTTACTCAAGTGGAGAGCGTTCAAGCCAGTTACGAAATAAGTAGAATTTGTTTACTTCATTCTGATGGTCAAAATAAATTGTTTTAGCGAAAAATGGTTTGCAGATAATTTTTTTTTGTTTACTTTGAAAAGTGAAAAATAATGCTAACGTTTTCTTTTCTATTCTGGTGGGAAGCGCAAAGTTTTATGCCACATATTTTAACACTAAGGTCGTTACGTTCAGGAATTCAAATGCTCTGAAACAAAGCATTTAGCTGTTCATAATTTTAATTCCAGTGCCTGGAGAAATATTTTTTTTTATGGTTTTTGTAAACGAAGCGTGGACATAAAATATTCTACTTTGAAAAGTAAGGTTTTTCTAATTTTCGTTCTGTAAAAAATCGTCAGAACTTTAATTAAAATGTAAAAGAGATTTGTTTTATTCAACATAAACTATTTTGCACTGTTTTATTAAAATAGTCAATTAGATTGTAGATTTTTTGTAAAATTTTATTACTTGCATACTCTTAGTCGTAGCATTAATATAATTTATTATACTCTAAGAAATAAACAGCAAATTAATACATTAAAGAGCTAGGCTGTCATTACGATACCAGTTAAAATAACAGTGTTGTTTCAAAATAGCAGAAAACAATTGTTATCGAAAATATTGAGCTATCAAAAATGTGGACAACAATGGAGAAATTTAAATCCAATAAAATTATAATTTATAATAATCATGAAAATAGAAGTTGACATTACAAATTATTTCCAAGGTGAAATAGTTGATTATTAATAGTCAATTTATAGCAGTTAATATTAAGTTAATTGCTGAGTATAGCTTACTGATGTGAACAAAATTGTTCATATTAACAGTTAATTATGATTACTACCGTTAAATTAGCAATGACAGTTAATAATGTTATCGTAAAATAACAGTTTTGCCCCATCTATTAATCCCTCCTGCGGAAACCAAACAAGGAAATGTATTCCGTTCAGTGATAAAGCCGAACTGGTAATTTTTTTGTTAACGTCTTACTAGAGCAACACAGCGGGCTATTGACGACGGTCCGTGATGAGTCCATTAAGGGGGAGATCCGAGGACAACACCTCGTAATTTTGAACCACGGTCAGATGACGAAGCAACACCTGAGCTGGCACCCCACTCTCCAAACTTCCACGACAACCCAACGTGAGGACTTTCGGCCAGGACAGATTTAAGGTGCACCAGCCGCCTCTACACCATACACTTACAAACATCCATGCCCGGACCCGGATTCGAACCAGGAACCTTCCGATCTAGAGGCTAACACCTTAACCACTATACCGGTTGGTCGGCCGGAACTGATGTTAATCTTCACACTCATTCGCTGAGCGAGATCATAAAAATATTCGCAAAAAATTTATTTTCATGCCTATTAGAGACTTTAATTTTGTTAGAAGTTTTCTTTTTTCACGTAAGATTACTTTTAATTTCATTAGCCCAAATAAATGCTCATCTTAATTTTGAATGAACAATTATTAATTTACTCTTCAATCCACACGACACTTTCAACATAATTTATTTCCTAAATGTCGAAAAAGTTTCCGTTGCCGTTTTCCAGCTTTGCAATGAATGTTCGTTTCATGAAAAACGGTGTAAAACACTTCGGGAATATATCACTGTTTTGTAATATCAGATTAGGCTTTTCAGATGGGAGTCCCTAAGCTCAGAGTTCAGTTATGCAACTAAAACTTTGACACTACTGTGAACTTTCAAGAGTCCGTTAATACTACATTTTGCAAATAATTTTATTTTATAGGAGTGATGACAAGTTGAAACTTTTTCTGTTCATGCTCCTAAAATAGTGGTAAAGAATTGCCTTACAAGAAAAAAAATGATACATTCTGTAGCGTAGGAATCTGTAACACATTGTGTGTATGCTACGTGTTTAAAATGCAAAAGTATTTGGTATTTTCCTTATTGTGATAGCATTTGATTTAATTTAATCAAGCAAGAGTGCAGGTTATTTTCATTACAACTGCTTTTTGCATTGATGTCAGCAAAAGCTACCCACCTGGACACGTGTTTTAGATTATAATTATTATTTCTTAATATTAAAAGTAACAAAAAAAGAAAATATACCCAGTACGAAATAAATTTAATTTTTAAGAAATCATTAACTCAATTAATGCAACCTCCACTTACAACAGCTCCCAAAATGTTAGTGACATTGAGAAAATAAAAGGAAACGATTGTTAAACACACACACACACAAAAAAAAACTGATGATATACGATTTGTTCGGCGTTTAAAGAACTTTTAAAAAAGGGAATGAATTCGGTATTGTTTAGTACAAGTTACCTTTAAAAAATATTCGAAACTAAACAATGTTGGATGTACTAGTCTACCTTCTCCAAAATATCAAAATATTCTACATTGTAAACTATTTTAGCGTAAGTAAAAAAAATTATCTCCTCTTAATTAGCTATGCTCTTTCTATAATACCGTAAAGATATTAAGCAAAATAAAACAGTATGAATTAGAACAAAGCTACCGATAGCTTATGCTTCGAATACTTCAATGAACTGGAATTGTGAAAAAACTGCATACGCGACTGAAAATTCATCGAAAGATTTTTACCAACTATATGCCTAACATTTTAAATATTCAAGAAGAGTAATAGTGCGTAGATATGCACCATAAGATGTTAATTTTAATTAACATCGCACTGGAGCAACACAACGGGCCATTGGCGACGTCCGGGATCAAACCCGAAGGTTCCGAGGACAGCACGTAATTTTGAACCGCGGTCAGATTACGAGGTTTCACCTGACTTAACACCCTTCTCCAAACTTCCACACCATGCTAACATGAGGATACTTGCGATTTAGCGTGCACCTGCCCCCTATACACGATGGTCTTTGGTTGGGTTCGAATTCGCAATCCTCTGCTTGCTAATCCATTACACTTCCAACCGGTCTACCACGACCCTCTAAGCAGATTGAATTTTAACCACGCTGTTTCTTCTCTTGTAAATGTGCTTTTGGAAGAGTAAGGTTGGAGAGGAGATACGCAAGTTCGAACCAACCAAAAGACCATCGTGAACGTACGGGCTGGTGCACACAATAAATCTGTTGCGGCTTAAAATATCCTCACGCTGGCATGATGTGGAAGTTTGGAGAGTGTAGAGAAAGTTCAGTTATTGACCTCATCTGACCATGGTTAAAAATTACGAGGTAACCTCGGAATTTTCTCTTCGTGATTGATCAGGGATCTTTTCCAATATCACGCTGCTTGTTCAAGTGTGACGTTGATTCAATCATCTACCTATATTATAGCATTTTTAAAATGCAAATAATTTTAAGGTATTATAAAATTGTGCAAGTCTTTCGTTTTTGTTTGTGAAAATTTCGTTCTTGCACACCTAGTTTTTGAGATTCCTCTTTGACATCACCCTGCAAAAATATCAAGTGGAAAATACCTTTTCTAACGTAATTTAATATCCTTGTTCTTTCCATCTGAGTAGTTCTTTAAAAACTCACTTAGTTTATAATGGAAGTGATGTTCTTTCATAGTATCAAGAAAGTGCCATCGTCTGTCCAGAAGGTAAATGATTCCATCATTTATTGTACGGTTTTTATTAGAAATAAATGAAACACAAAGTCTATAGAAGTGGTTGAATTTTTTCTCAAAGTAAAAAGTTACGAAGTTGTATCGAATGTTATTGCAGTTTCTTAGAGATAGTGAAATACACTTCAGAAAAAACATCGTCGTTCAGTGCTATCAGGTTACGCTTTTCACATGAGAACTTCCAAACTCAGAGTTCAGTTATGTTATTGAAACCGGTCTTTTGAAATGATGCAAGCTTTAATAAGAATCCGTTACATTCTTCATCTTTCAAAGAATTTATTTTTAATGTATGGCAGATTGAAAGGACTTTCTACGTTGTATGCTCATAAAATCAAGATTTTGACGATAGTTATAAGGGTAGTCATCTACTAGTGCAAAGACATTGGTTTTTGTGTCTAAGTAAGACGACAAAAATTGTGCACGTGTACCCGTTTCCATAGGAAAAACATCTTTACGCATGCGTGTCTCAAATAATTTAGTGTCTCAGGACAAATGTTGGACCAATGTGTGGATTGCAATGTATGTGCAACATCTGTCTTGAGATTGAATTGGCGAATATCGACATTTTTTCTGAGCAGAAAATAAATACGCATGTCGTATGTGTCGTCCAATGTCCAATTAATGTGTGACATAACTGATACTCGCATACTCTAAACTCTTGCAAATAAACATTTTTATATGGTAAGAGAATTTTTGGATTATGCTATAGTACTTACATTTTCGTACATTTTTTTTTACTACATACTTTCTCATTTTGTATGAAGGCGGTTTTTTTTAAGAATTAAAACTACATTTCAGAATATTGGGTTATAAAGTTAAATAAAAAATTAATGAGTTGCGATACACTACGAAAAATAATGGATATTAGTGGTCAGATAAAAAACTTGTCTTTTCTTTGACTTAATGAAAATGAAGTGTAAACCTAAGATATTTTAACTGCAATTTCACAAAAAGGGTACTTGTACTGTCTCTCTATATTAAAAGTTACCGCCGCCGCCGCAAGATTGAAAACTGTGTTGTTTAGCTCGATTCTTAGACGGTTTCCAGAGAAAGGTACTGATTGGAAAAAAAACAAAATTAACATGGTTTGTTCTTCATCGTATTCCCTGGACAATTATTAAGATTTTTTTCCGATGCGGCTATTAGTTTAGGGTTTATTAAGTGTCAAAATTGAAAAAGCGAAATTTCTTCCGCGAGTGAGCAAAACACATACAAATTTTCAGTCTTCAGCCGAGAGTTTTTTTTTAAAGAGTACCTCTCAACGTTAATTTTTGCAGCTCGTCGAGATTTTTTTGAAATTTCAATTTGGTTCTTGATAATATTTTTTTGAAATTCGGGAAAAGTCTGGACATTTTTTTTTATTTTTTTTTTAAAACTGCCGTATCTATATATTATTACTATTAGTTTTTAATTTTTAAAATATCGCAATATACCTCAGAATGTACTTTTTCTTACGGTACTATTATTTTTGAAATCGGTTAATAATTAAATTGGATGCGATCAAAAGTTGGTCATACAAAATTCGGAATCTTTGGATATTTTCGCTACTTTCTGCTTAAATCGTTATATTTACAGCAAAAAACATTTTTTAAATTTGAGAACATCACTGAATACATTACATTACACTCTTTCTTATGGTACAATTATTTTTCAAATTGGTTAATAAATAAAATCGATGCAATTAAAAGTGGGTCATACAATTTTCGGAACTTTCAGATCATAATTTCCGATACAAAACTAAAACTGTCATATCTATTTCGTATTACTATTAGTTTTTAATTTTGAAAATATCGCAGTATACCTCAGAATGTACTATTTCTTACGGTACAATTATTTTTAAAATTGGTTCATAAATAAATTCGATGCAATCAAAAGTTGGTGACGCAATTTCCATAAAAACGATTTCTTTTTATTTGGCGAGGAAAAAGGCTCGCTTTTTTCTCTCTGTTCTCAGATGGTTTACCGACAAAGTACAGATCGTAAAGTTTGGAGATTAACACCGTTTACTTAAGCGAAGTAAACGGTGTACTAAACCGTTTACTTAACACCGTTACTTGGCGAGCGTAAGCGAGAAGGGGGCGGATCCTCCTAGTTATTTTAAATACTAATGCTTTCTTATGATCTCCAAGAATTTAAGACTACCGAGATCTACACTGGAATTTTTAGAGAGTACCTATATTTTTTCTTGTATTTAGACTACATCGAGAAAAATAAATTCTTCATCAATTTACATACAAAAACTTTTATTCCTTATTTATTGCAACATAATGTACATAAAGACAAACGATATAATCTTCTAACTTTCGGTTACATAGAACATAGATGTAAGCACGAATGCAGCATAAACTTTTCAAAACAACATTCAGATGAAGTAGCTTTGTAAGTCTAATAAGGATGACTTTTAAAAGCGTTAAGTTTAATAATGTACACCAAATATCGTTAGAATACAAATCTGCCCTTCTCAAGAAAATAGTTATAAGCTCATTTTTGTGTTATTGTAATAGAGTACAAACTATGCTTATTTTTGCCAAGCTCGTAATACACACATTAGCTCTCCATTCATTTAAATGAGTACTAAAATATTGTAACTCCAAGATTTTACCAGTCAATATTTCATATGCTTTAAAATTACTCTCAAATCTTTCAATCAAATGTAAAATTTTATTTCATTCAATAACATATTATTCTATTTTTTATAAATAATAGTTTTCAGTTAAATTTTTAATGGCATATTGCAGAATTACATGTCGTGTGAGCAAGAACATTACATTTAACAACTATCTGAAATATTAACCCACACCAGGGGTTAACACAAATAATTCCTTCTTGCAGTCTGTAGTTTTCCTTGAATGACTTCACCAGTTTTGACATATAGAATCATACCAAAGGATTTTATTCCAAAAAAAAGAGCAATAGAAAATTTTTCAAAAAAAAAAAATATATATAATCTTAAAAAAACAAAAACAAAAAAAACTAGAGTTTTTCTAAAACATTATAATCTAAGAAATTAATGACAGAAAATTTTCAAAGAATTCCAATCTAAGACAAGAACCAATATTTTTCAAAATGATTTTAATCTAAGAAAAGAATAAATAGAAACAAAATGTTTGAGAAGTTTTATAATCTAATAAAAGAAATATAATGCAACCTGTCCAAATGATGATATTCCACAAAATGGGCCAATGGAATGGTTTCAAAGTATTCTATTCCAAGAAAGAGAGCAATAGAATCTAAAAGATTTTTTTTTCTGAGGAAAGATCAGCAGAATACTTCTAAGGTTGAAAGAATCCAGGGATTTTATCAAACAGTAGATGCCATTGTATTGCGAGTTAAAATCAATACTACACCACTCTGGAAATCTTCGGTGCTCAGAGGGTTTATGTGCATATTCTTCTTTATGCTTGTTCGAAAACAAATTTAACTTCACTTTCTTTTGATTAAAAGCATTATTTGTCCTCCATTTGTAGTAAACCAAATGCTCTGAATAAAACAGTAACGATGCAAATGTACTGGTTGTTTTGACTAAGGCGAAGACATTTTTCAGGTATGATTTCAACACTAATTTTCAAGCGTAGGTAGCTTACGAAAATAAACTGTAGATAATAAGCAGAAAAGCCGTGAAAATTCTTGTTTTACTTCATCTAATTCTATTTCCGAGGACACAAACGTCTCAATTGGTTGAAAGAGAATAATCCTAGGAAACACTATTAGTAAAAGTCAAAACTCGTTCGAAATCCTCCAAGGAAAACTAAACTTCGACAAACTTATGAGGATAGTCAGAATCAACTGCACATTAATCATACCATGTGATTTCTTATAGAAAATTCGGTCGAACTTGGGATTCTGGAGGTAATTGCACCCAAAAGTTTGTGATGTCACTTCCGTTAATTCGAAATTTCAACGTTAACACCGAACCATCATTCTGACGCGTCTGGAGTTGCCGGTACCCGAAATTAAATCTAGATACGAAAATAATGGTAGTTGAATTTACGTCGTACTGGAAGCAATCCAACGGGCTACTGGCAACTGTCCGGGTTCAATTCGGAGTGGAAAGATTCAATGGAAGACGGAGTGGAAAAAGAGTGTTGATTGTTATTCTTTATAATGTTTGATTAACCCGAAATGTCCGAGGACACCACCTCGCAATTTTGATGGATACTCAAATCCGAATGTATGTGTTAAACTATCAGTTCGAGATACGCATGTGCGCATCTCCAAAATGCCACATTCAATCGAGAAAAGGACTTTTTCATGTTGGTTTTCCACGAGGTTGGTTTCAACGCCTTAAGTGTATTTCCTTTTCTAATGGTATTTTCACCAAGTAAATGGTAGGCAGTAGAATTAATGTCGCACTGGAGCAACACAACTGCTATTGGTGACGGTCCGGGATCAATCCCGTAAAGAAACTCCGAAGTCAAGTAATTAGACATACATAGTTTTGATTGACACATAACAGCAGGTTTCAACAAGGATGTAGGTAGTTGGATAAACGCTGCACTGGAATAACACAACAGGGTATTGGCGACTTTCTGTTTTCAATAAAGAATTGTCCAGTATAATATTTGAGCGGTTCATTCTAACCATCCTGTCTGGTAACCTACAGTCTTCCCTGCAGGATTACCAGTTTTAACCTTGAATGTTTACTAGGATTCTTTTCTCCATGTTGTGATCAAGTTATTGGGTGATATTGGGTAAAAGTAATACTACACTAGTCTGAAATATTGCAACATTCAAGGGGTTAACTGAATCTAGATCTAGATAGTGACGCATTAGATAATTAGGCTACATATATCAATATATAATTGTCATATATGCGTTAATGAGTTTTTAATTTTCAAACAAAATACTACAAACTTAGTTTTAAAACATCGCTACAAGAAATGGCATTCACAATTAGCATACGTAATCTCAGGTTTTCAGTTTGCTACGAAATAATTTAGGTAACGCTTATCTCAAATTTTATGAGTTTGCACAAATGTTCGTAGTGTTTGATGAAAACTGGCTTATTAAACAAACATTCAAAGGATGAATGCGAAGAGTGATACACATTAATTTTAACTATTATACAATGCTATAAAAATAGACTTATTAGGACAATTTTAAAATGTTGCTTGTTTGTTTTCTTGGTTACGCGGATTCCAGGGAAACCTTAGAAGGAATAGAAATCTGTAGTGTAAAACTGAAAACTGATTCAAGCAACATACATCCAATTGTATGAAGAATGTCAATGTACGAGGACGAAAAAACAAAATTATATTCGTTAAATTAAAATTTATGTATATGAAAAATTAGATGACGATGAGGCGATCAGAGCAAAAATGGCTTAACCCACAAAATTCCGAAAAAAATATCATCACCTTTTATTAAGACCTGTTATTTTTTTTTAATGTGCAAGTTCAAATGTTCTAAAATTGAAGAAATTTTCAGAATTTCAAATCATTTTGTGGATGAATGAGAACATATAAAAATAGTCGCAAGAAAATCGCATTTATCTCCATTGAATATGCTTTATGTTAGGCCACTCTTTCTTTGATATCCTCATATACGAGAATACCTCATATAAGCCATATTTTGCCTGATGTTCCACAAACAGTAACTAGATCGAGACGGGCTGCATTTCCGTAGCCAATCCTGTACTTAGATACTTATTTCCACGGTTTATCAAGAACATTTCACCTTTTATAACTTGGTTGTAATAACCAGGTACTCTGAACGTAATATTTTTAAACATAAAAAATATCTTATTCCTACTCTTTTACTGGAAAAATATGTAAAGTAAAAGCATGCAATCTTAGAATTTGCTAGATAAATATCATTTTTTTTTCAGATTGCAGTTATAAGTAGGAAATTTTGTACCCCATATCTTTAACAATTACTCACATCCTTTTCTATTTATTTCATAGTAGACTAAATCTATGAAATGAAAATTTATGCGTGGGAGGTACTTTGAAAATTTTTTTTCCCAATATATCAAGTAGTTTATGTTAAAGATAATAAATACTGTGGGACAGAACATGAGTAAATAACTGTGGAGAGTATTTAAAATTTCATTCAAAATTTTCCTCAACTTTTATTTTAATACGGGTATAATATACGCATTGAATTAGTATAAAATTATCTTTTCAGCTTAGAAGTGAAAACATTCCTTATAAGTATATTGCACAATGATATTTTACTTATTTACATGAATATCCCATTTAAGTTGGAATTCAATGATAGGAACATGAATTATACCAAAAATTCCTACATCGAAGCCAGGTTGTAATTAGATAATAACATTGCTTTGATCAAACCGATTAAAAAAAGTGCTATGTACCTACAGCTTGATTTCATGTTCTTTCAGTGTTATTACAAACACGAATTCATATGTAATTCTACACTTGAAAAAAAAAGATCTGAACTCTGTAACCAAAAAATATACAATTATAACTTTAAATAAGATATTAAATATTATGCTGAAAAAAATTAAATCTAAGAAAAGAGGTATAACTGTTTGATCTATTTGAAAATGTTTGAAACGACGGGAAAACCACACACAAATCTACAAATTATTAACATTTCTACGTACATTGTGATTGATAAGCTCTTCAAAAAATATTTGATGCAGTAAGCTTATTTTAAAAACAGACAGTGGAATTTCTATTTTATCCTCCTCTTGGCTGTTTTGACAAGGTATCTCGTCATTAGAAAAATTCAACAGATCTTTTATGGACGAGATATCTCGTCGAAACTACTTGGAGGGCTGATACTCTGAAGAATGTAGAGGAAAACAGACCTGCACATCGGAGTCCGTATATAAACAGTATCTAGCCATACAACTGAGGAACAGTAATCAATAAATATCATTAAGTAAAATTGTAAATTCACATTAATATAGAATAACTTGGTCCAGACCAGCGACAACGTTTCTGTGTAGAGGTTCAATTCGGCTGAACTTACACATCAGATGATTTCCCAGACCATTCTCCTTGCATTTCGATCCTGTTTATTGGATCAGGATTCAAGGGCGAAGACGGCGGGGGCAGGTGGTGGTTGCTGTTGCCCACCCCCAGAGTAGTGCGTCTCGTCTCGCTGCGGTCCCTAGGCCTACGCCTACAAATGGAAATGTTACAACACTCTGCCTGCAGATAAGTGAGAAGAATCCTCCGAAAAGCCTCCCTGAACTCTGTGTTGAAAATACTGTATATTATGGGGTTCAGAGCCGAGTTGCAGTACCCCAGCCATGTCAGAAACTTGAACACCATGTCCGATATGCACGACTTGCACACGGCGGCCACAATGTTGATGCAGAAGAAGGGGACCCAGCAGACGAGGAAGGTGCCCATGATGAACCCCAAAGTGATGGCCGCCTTATGGTCCATGTTGTGGTGATGGTTGTGGTTATTGCTGTTGCACGACTTGGAACCCGACGGCTTCGAGCTGACGGTTGTCTTGGTGACCGCACGTATGTTTCGCACATGTTTCCTGGCGTAGAGGTACAGACGCGTATAGAGGGCCACCATGACAACGCATGGCGCGTAGAAGCTGATGATGGACGACACAACCGCGTACACGGGTGTAAGGTCCAGAGCACAAGTGGGTCGTAGTGCTTCGTCGACTGGCAGCTTCTTGGGCTTGTGCCAGCCGAGGCTGATGGGGAGGAAAGACACGAGTGCCGACATGAGCCATATACCAGCTATGGCCATCAGCACAACCCGCTTCGTCATCCAGCGGCCGTACCGCAAGGGATCCTTGATGTGAATGAATCTGTCCAAACTGATTGCGCAGAGGTTGAGGATGGAGGCCGTGGAACACATGACGTCGAACGCTATCCACGTATCACAGAACTGGGATCCGAACATCCAGTATCCCATGACGTCGTTTGCGACGGCGAAGGTCATGACGAGCGAGGACACGAAGAGGTCCGCCATGGCCAGGGACACTAGGAACAGGTTACCGAGTTTGCGGAGTCTTCGGTCCGTGTAGATGGCCAGGCAAACCAACAAGTTCCCTGTTATCGACATGAAAATTATGATGCCCAGCGGAATACCTATCAAGCATTTTGTGGTCAGGTCCCAAGAGTCTTCTATGTCTTCTTCGGAATTAGACGCCGTCGCTAAGAGTGATTCGTTGTGGAATCCTGACGGTTGAAGCATTGTTGGTGGACTCTGATTACATCTTAGAGGCCTCTAAATCAAGATTCTAACCTGTAAAGAAAATTAGTAAAAATATTATTAGGATTATATATGGCATAGTTGAATAAATAATAAGTATTGCAGTACAGGGTAACATATACTTTGTAAAAATTGATCCTAAACTAAAAGAGCCACTTCACACAACAATGGTAAAATATATTTTAGAATAAATTTCACTTCACTAAATGCCAAAAGTATAACCTTCCACATGTATTGCAGGTTTACCCTGTTCAACCACAAACTAACAGGTTATGTGATTTAACATGGCTCGGAGAACGAAAAGCCATGTTCAACCACAACGGCCTCAGGGTAGAAGTGGGCTTCAAAGTGGGAGTAATGTTTGACAAATACTCAAAATGGCAAAAAAATATTGCACTTAATATGATTTCAGTATAAACATTTCAATCTTTACACACACAACGTCGTATAAGATAATCCACTAAAATTTTGAGTTATTTCAAAATTCATATTAAATTATTTCATCATAATGGTATCGGGAAAATATTGCTAAACTGCAAAGGAACTCTTCCAAAGAGTTTTCGTACTCATTCCTATCAAATGAGAAAATAAAAGCTTATTGCTCCACATTTGATAGGTATTGCTTTCCGAGAATGAGGAGAAGAGTTTCTGTCTGTATTATGAGCTCCCAGTATTGAATGGGAGCAGAATGAAATGATACTTCAAATGACGATCGAATTTCTTGAACGTTTCGGTGATATTTTCCACAAGGCTTGACTTCTAAAGATTTTTCTTCAGAGGTCTGAGCTCTAGAGCTTAGAAACGCCTCAAAGCGTTTCTAGTTATTACTCAAAAGAACTTGTATTATTTTCTTTGGACTGAGAAAATATTTTTTCATCTGTTAATCCAAAGATAGGTGGCAGCTAAACTTCTCAGTAGAATTTTTGGTGCTGTATCGAAGTGCATAAGCAGGGAAATTTCAGAACTATTTACAATTATAAACACACACAACACTCATGAACATCAGGGCATCACTGTTTGGCAGGTTTTTGTGGCACAAAAGCCATATTTGACCAAACAAATGGTCATACGCACAAAAGAAGGTTTTACTGATACAGAAGATAGAAATACACCCAGGAAAGTATTAAACCTGCTATGACCACAGCTCTCATGTTGCTAGATCTGTGGGGTAACCCACTGAGTCACGACGGCTAGGTATCATTATTTGGAGCTTTCGTAAATCTTACACACGGTACGGAGAAACTAGTCGCAATCGCAAATTAACCACTCTTATATACTTCATATCATCACTGTGTGCTTGTAACTTGAGTAAATCTTACACTTAACACAAATTAGAGTTGTTAATATTAATTTATAAGTTTAACTGGATAAAAGATAATTCAGCATGTCCAAGGGTTTAGATTTCATTCATGCCGGATGGCTGTTAAAAATATTTGATACATTTTCAGGATTTCAAAATACACTAGCTTGTTGTAATGTAGTAAATGTAGACTAATTTTTTTTTTGTTAAGATTAATTGACAAAATTTAAAATCATACTTCCACCATTTTCAGAGTCTTTGTTACAGAATACGAATAGAGCATATTCAAAGATTGTTAGTCATTCTAAAGAGAGTAAGAGCCAACACCCATGATTAGTTGGGTTAAATAACATGTTTTTGTGTCATTTCTTTAAGGGGACAGGCTTTCTTCAATCTATTTTCACCAAAATGGATTTTTAATTTATCGTTAAAAAGTAATAGGTATAAAAATTCTGTAGATAGCAAAAGGAATAATTTTCATTCACAATCCGTTGTGACGGAGTTACATATATAACATCAAATACGCACGGAAACAAAAAAATATTTGCTAATTTATCAAAATATTTAACCACGTTTCACGAAAACACTTCTTGAATGAATTAATATTTAGAATACTGTTTTTGCTTAACAGTTGAGTGATTCACTTACCAAATGAAGTTAGGTTGATTTATGTGTATACAAATTGTTATGTAAATTAAAATCTTGATAATATATGAAACTTTGATGCACATGGGACCAATCACATTCTAGTTTAATATTTTTTACCACGATGATGTAAACACTTCTTAAAGGATTTATTATTCTGCGCCCAACTTTATGCATTCAATATTTGTCAGAAAACAGTCAGCAGCAATTTCAAAATAATAACTGCGAAATTTGTTTTGAAACTCCACGGTCCCCTTAAATGACTACAGTATTATTTTTCAAACTACAAATTGTTCAGTCTAATTTTTCTATTATTTATTCCTACTATAAAATGAACTTTGTAGAGTTATAACACGAGTTAACTATATCAGTTTCGCATATTGTATGCGAATGAGATTTCAACAAATCCGTAATTTTACTAGATATTTTATTATTTAAATCACATGTGTAACTTTAGAATAAAATAATTAATCATTTTAAGTAATGCAAAGAACTAGATGGTTTCTATCCAAATACTTCAAAATAAACTCTGTTAGAACTCAAAGATAAATACAAAAATAAATTCTTATTACTATGTTTTAAAAATGTATAACAAAATGTAACCGTATGATGTTTTATTTGTACGTGGGAAAAGTAACCAATACATTAGCTATACCATATAACAGACGCTATATTATATATACAATAGTTAATATTATTGCAACCTGAAGTTGAACCTGGTACGAATATTGATTACTTTTACTTACTTTACAATTACCTTTTAGTAAAAACTGCCGTTTAATGACAAATAATGTTGT
The DNA here is from genome assembly GCA_947359465.1 of Metellina segmentata. Taxonomy (NCBI): domain Eukaryota; kingdom Metazoa; phylum Arthropoda; class Arachnida; order Araneae; family Tetragnathidae; genus Metellina; species Metellina segmentata. The sequence goes on along the minus strand of OX375873.1, from coordinate 53,715,941 downwards.
TATCCTAATCTATTAATTTTTTAAACCCACTGAATGAAGTGAAAGCAATAGAAAAGATAACAAGAAAAATTAGAAAAAATTCTTTCTGATATTTTAACCATTAATTTTTTTCGAGAAGAATTTTATGCATAAAAAAGGTTGTTCAGTGAAGTTTAGCTTAATTTAAGGATATAACAAGTTCCAAATACATATTTCTATCGTAAAATTTACGAGAAAATGGAACAGTCTGAAAGACAGATCATCCCAAACTATTCACTTCTTTGAACTCTTAAGGCTCTTTAATACATCAGTAAATGGCTTATTTTTAATTGTTATCAGTTTTCACTGGTTAATTTTCATTATGAGTGTATTATTTGATGGGATAATTAACTAGTCAGTGGTTTTAGCAAGATTGTCTGGGTAGATCAGTCGAATATAAAAAATATAATCAAGATCCAAGTTTATTTAAAAAATACTGATTAAAAATATCCAAATAAACAAGTATTTGAACGATCTATTGTGTCTTTTACTGATAAATTATTTCATTCCAAATATCTACAACATTATTTTCTATTTATTGATAATTTTTAAACACTCAATTGGTAACCCGCGAATTCTCCCAGACGTTTCTAACAAGCTTTTAAATTGAATGCTAAATTCCGGTTGTGCTTTTTAATACCATCCTCTTGTTACAAAAAAGAATTGAAATAACGAAAGCATCGGTGATTCAGCAGGGAAAAGAATTTAAATACGCAGCTAATGAACGGAGACATGCAACAGAATGTTGAAAGTGATCTGAGTTCGGAAATTCCAATAATCATTAAAACAAGGAAGAGTAGGGAGAAATAATACAAAGTCGGAAGCCAACTTTGTAAGGGTTTAGATAAGAAAAATGTCTTTTGAAGATAGTGGAAAAGGTTTTTTATTTTTCATATAATCCGCGCGCGACAGACATTCGAACAATCCTAGGAAATTTTTTGGCATGATATTGGTAATCGGTATTCAATAACTTCCCCATTTCAGTGAGAAATAAAATACAGTTTGATTCTTTTTAAGAAGCGTAAAATAGAATTAATAACTATATTAATGAATATCCGATATTTATTGGGATTACGATTTCCTGTACTTGATTTTAGAATGTAGAACACCAAATTTGCTTTCGAATTTTCATAGACAATTTGAATCTTCTGTCACGCTAAATGTTTGGCGCTAGTGTTTTGGCGGATATTCGCGTTTCCTGTACTTATTATGAAAAAGACGACGTGGTTTTCGAATACGCATCATCACGTAAGCTAGAAACTCCAAAGAATAAGTTCGGAATTGAAAAATGATAGCTGATTGGTCAACGATGCCAAATGCAGTCAAAACGGCGACAAACTATATTTTAAGGTAACCTTGATAAGTATCGTGCGAGAGTATTTGGTATTTTAGAATGTAGAATAAAAAAAATTTTCTCCAATTTTTAAACACAATTTACCCGGTCTCTGTGTGTGCTTATTCCTTTAAAGCTTATGAATTCCAAACATTTTCTACTCGTAGATGTAACAAAATTGCTAGATGTAAAGAGGCACGAATGATTTTTGTTACATAATCAATTAATGCGAAAACAATCAACAACAATAAAGCTATCGCCACACGAGCGTTCCGGTGATGCAAAAGCAATAATATTCTGTCTCGCAGTTTTGCTGTTAGACGGTCTTTCATTTGCAAAAGAAAGGGGTAGAATATTTTCCTTAGTGATACTTATCGTTCAATTTGGCGACGCTCGTTAAACAGGACTATTTTGGATGAAAGGGTCATCGCTCGTTCCATTTGTTATACTCAGAAGACCATCTTGAAACCCATATTTTTTGTGACAAAAATTATATGCATCAAAATTTATTATCTCATCTCAAATCCATTCCTTATTCGTATCAGAACTTGCAACTAACCTTTCTATCTTGCTTATATCTTTATGCGCCATCTAAAGAATAATTCCAGAGTTCTTGAACCCATGAAAGAAAGTGAACTTTTCTACATCGATATGAATAAGCTTAAATTTCTGAAGTGTTTTTAACACAGGGAAGCTGAAAAGAGTGTAGTTATCGCTTTCTACTGTCTGATTTTGTACTCTACATACGCTATTTTTTCAAAGCTATTCATAACGACTTAAACTGTACATTTCAACGTAAAAGATCCATTCCATATATTCAAACTCCTCTAGTTTACGAAACGTAGCAAAAATTATGTAAATTGTCGGACTAATGGTACTATGGCTTTTATTACGATGTCTTGCATTTTCATTCTTAATTCATTCTTAAATGTAAGAGCAAACAAACATTTTGAGACATCAAAATATCTGTAAAACCATTTTCCGACAAAAGCAGTGTAACTCAACATGTGGCTATACAAAATATTTGTCGTCATTAAAATATGAATGAAATAGCTTTAATATTTAACTTTTAAATGTTTTTCTTACTTTTTACCATTTGGAGCTTCTGCACACATTAAAACTAAAACTAGTTATCGGTATGTTATCTCAAAAATAAAATTAGACTATACACCATTTTTGTAAACCATAGCCATGTTTATATCTAATCGCGTTAGGAAAATACTTCTAAATATCGAATTCAATAAAACTTTCACACTATCTTTAATGCCTGTAAAAATAACTATGCTGATTGAACAAAAAAAGCTCTAAAGTCATATTCCCTTTGAAGACGAAATAAAAACTTACTTTTATGTTTCCCATAAGGATTACTTTTACCAAATCCTTCCAAAATGCGCTGCGCCATAAGATTGAAATTACAGCAATAGAAAAACTATATATTTTTTTAATTAAATAATTTTATTCCTTGCAGAATTGTATGCAAAATTTTTCGTAGATTTGAAATATTTTACGATTTGCACTATATATCGTTAACGATAACAAAGATAGAAACTTGGGCTAGAGAAATAAAGTGATATTCCCTTTGAAAACGAAATAAAACTTTATTTTTTGTTTGCCATAAGGATTACTCCAGCCAGACCACGCCAAAATGCACTGGGCCATAAGATAAAAATTAGAAACACTATTTTTTTTTCTAAATTAAATAATTTTATTCCCTACAAAATTGTATGCAAAATTTCCGTAGATTTGAAATGTTAAAAATTTTACTATATTGTTAATGAGAGCAAAGATATTGCGAGGGAAATAAAATAGCAAAATTCATCACCTAACCATATGCTGTCTGGAGGAGGCTGTCGATTTAAGACCATAGTTTAGAGGTTAGACCGAAGCAGATGTCCAGGTCACAAAACGCATTCGTTTGACAGTTTCGTATATGGATCTTTTCCCACTAGAATGACCACAAAATTACGGTCAGTTCGAACACGCGTCTAGCATAGGCCTAAGCCGTCAGATTTGTTACTGTATCAACAAATTACTCAGGGATATATGCATCCAGTAAATACCTAATTGGACTTGTACGATCGTTTTAGCGATGCTTGGGGTTAATTTTGAATATGACTTGGTAATTCGTTAATTTTTAATTAACGTCGTACTAGAGCAACACAACGGACTATTGACAACGGTTCGGGATCAATCCCCTAAGGCAGTGTTTCCCAAACTTTTGACGTATGTGTACCCCTTCTATAATTTTCGCAACGCTGAGTACCCCTCGTCAAAAAAATGGATGTATTTTAATAACAATCAAAATGGTTTTTTTTTCTTTTTTTGTGACATACACAAAATAATAAGAAAAGAGAAATAAAATTATTCATAATAAAATATAAATAAAAGTTATCTCTCTATATTAAAAAAAAGTTACCGCCGCCGCCGCCGCAGAATTGAAATTTTTGTTGTTTAGCTCCATTCTTAGACGGTTTCCCGAGAAAGTACTGATCGGAAAAATATGAAATTAACATGCTTTGTTCTTCATCGTATTCCCTGGATAATTATTAAGATTTTTTTCCGATGCGACTATTAGTTTAGGTTTTATTAAGTGTTAAAGTTGAAGAAGTGAAATTTCTTCCGCGAGTGAGCAAAACACATTCAAAATTTCAGTCTTTAGTCGTGAGTTTTTTTTTAAGAGTACCTCTCAACGTAAATTATTGCAGCTCGTCGAGTTTTTTTTGAAATTTAAATGTGGTTCTCTTGATAATATTTTTTTGAAATTCGGGAAAAATCAGAACATTTTTGTTATTTTTTTTTAAAACTGCCGTATCTATATCTAATTACTATTAGTTTTTAATTTTTAAAATATCGCAGTATACCTCAGAATATACTCTTTCTTACGGTACTATTATTTTTGAAATCGGTTAATAATTAAATTGGATGCAATCAAAAGTTCGTGATACAAAATTCGGAATCTTCGGATATTTTCGCTACGTTTTGTTAAAACCGTTATGTCTACGGCAAAAACCATTATTTTTTAAATTTGAGAACATCACTGAATACACTACATTACACTCTTTCTTATGGTACAATTATTTTTCAAATTGGTTAATAAACAAAATCGATGCAATTAAAAGTAGGTCATACAATTTTCGGAACTTTCAGATCGTAACTTCCGATACAAAACTAAAATGGTCATATCTATATAGTATTACTGTTAGTTTTTAATTTTAAAAATATTGCAGTATACCTCACAATGTACTCTTTCTTACGGTACAATTATTTTTAAAATTGGTTCATAAATAAATTCGATGCAATCAAAAGTTGGTGACACAAATTTCGTATTTTTCAGTTCGCATAGCTGGTTCCGCAAACAGCAGTGGGTTGCATTTTCTACTATCGGGTTTGCCAGATATCAAATTTATCGTAGCAACAATTGCCATAAAAACGATTTCTTTTTATTTGGCGAGGAAAAAGGCAAGCAGTGCAGTGCATATCCCCTCCAAACTCCGGTGCAACGCGTACCCCTGGGGGTACGGGTACCACACTTTGGGAAACACTGCCCTAAGGGAAAGATTCGAAGACAACACCACGTAATTTTGAACCACGGTCAGAAGACGAGGCAACACCTGAGCTGGCACCCAATCTCCAAACGTCCACACCTACTCAACGTGAGGACTTTCGGCTACGACAGATTTAAGGTACATCAGTCATGCGTCTGCACCATACGCTTACAAACGCTTAATAATAATAATAATAATAATAATAATAATAATAATAATAATAATAATATTATATCAAGGTTTATAGAATGTGAATGAGAAATGTTTGAAATTCTTCATGTTCCCCGAAACCCTCGTGTGCTCATGATTTTATTTATCCGCTTGACCTTGTATTTAAACAACTTCTGGAGTTGGTGTCAAAAGTCATAAGATCATCCATGCACTGACCCGGATTCGATCCAGGAACCTTCCTATCTAGAGGTTAACACCTCAATCACCAGACAGGTTGGGAATATGACGGGGATTTCCAGTGCAAACTAGACGAAATAATAATATTTTATTTCCGTTACTCAGTTGCTGCATTACGACGTACTTAGGGGAACCTTAAAATGTAGTTTATTGCTTTTTTGTCGACGTTTGGTATTTTGTTTAATTGACGTTGACCTATCAACTATCATATCAATTCGAAATCCATCTTTTGGAATTATGACAAGCTGAAATCGTATTTAAAAAAATCATGTGACGTCACGTTACGAACACGTACGTGAAACACTATTGCAGTTAAAACACTACCGCCACTTACATTTAGCTTGACAGAACATACCTCTCATAAGGAACACACTAAAATTATATTCGAGTAACATAACCAAGAAAATTATGCGATAAATTACGAGATATTAGCGCTCTTTGTTGGTAGATAGTTGAACATGCCACAGGACAAACGTAACGTATCAATTTCGAAAGGAATAGTCCGTTAGTGCTCTGTATTTATCTTTATAGAGAAATTATCTCATAGCTGAGTATTAAAAGCGCATTTAATCGTATAAACTGGGCCTTTCCGAAAATCATAAGATATAAAATAACTTTGCCTATAGAACAGGATAAAATCTGTTTAATTTGTTTCCCATTATCATCAAACGCAAGACTTGTGGTTTAACGAAAAACATAATTTGCCTTCTTTCAAGTCTTCCAACTTTTTCTGTACATATCAAGGTTTATAGAATGTGAATGAAAAATGTTTGAAATTCTTCATGTTCCCCGAAACCCTCGTGTGCTCATGATTTTATTTATCCGCTTGACCTTGTATTTAAACAACTTCTGGAGTTGGTGTCAGAAGTCATAAGATCATCGTCAACAAAACAGTAGTTTTCAAACTCGAAATCACCCAAAAATTCCACACGTTAGGAACTCATCTCCCACTTTAGGTGGACAGAATAAAATATTTCGTAAAATGAATCGATAGAAACGTATAGCAGCGAGTAAGCAAAATCCTATTAGCTAAATACGAGTTTTGTTCGAGCGTGTAATCTCTTAGATATTAAATAAAATATTCTATTCGTATGTATTCACTGAACGAGGACTCGAAGCAAGCAGTTTTAACGGCAGCTTTTCATCACTCTTATTCCGTTTCTATAGAAACGTCCAACTGTATACAGACATTCGCAATTTGTGTTTGAGTTCTTCAATATTTGGTTCTCAGTTGTATCACAGTACGAATTTCTATGGTGAGACATTTTCTTCAAAAATAATTGCTGAACAGCTCTCTAAAAGTTGAAGCGTAAATAGGTCCTCTCATTAATTACTTTGAGTTACAATTTATAAAAATTATTTTGTTTATTTAATGTTATAGTTATTATTTTATAATATGTTAAATTAAATTCTTAAGTAAAATTTAATTGAAAATATTTGCTTTCCAATTCAAGAATAATGTATATATATTGTGATATTAATAAAAACAATCCATATTAAAACAATTATGACTTAAGAATCGCTGGACGAAACATACATCTAGCTTTATTTTCAAATTTTTATTTACTGGGGAGGGGGAATTAAATCTACCTGCATATATGTGAATGATTGAAATTATAGTTACTAACCTGTATACGATATTTAAAGATCAGTAATTTTGTAATAGAATTTACATAGGACAATTGGGCAACGAAGCTTCTTTACTCTTCATGTAAGCCCGTGGAGAAATGAAACACTTATAAATAGTTCAATCATTCAAAAACAGCATGTGAATAACTCCATTCAAAGCATACCATATGTGTTCGTCGGTGTAATTTATGAGCTGTACAAACTGTTATTTCGTAATACAATTCATGAATTAGTCAAATTTGTAATGTTTCAAATTTCTTTATTATTCGAAGATGGTATTTTTGTTTTTTACTATTATTGTTCAGAAACTCAATTTTGTGAATTATTCTCGCATTGTGTAAAAAACAGGAAACCAATACTTTTTGTTTCCTTATTATTACCATCTTTCTAAGATAGGTTATTAACGTCACACTGGAGCACCATAACGGTCTATTGGCTACTATTCCCAAGAAAGATCCAAGGTTAACGCCTCGTAACTTTGAACCACGATCAGATGACGAGAACTCCCGAGCTGGCAGCCTACTCTCCAAACCTACCCACCACGCAAACGAGAGAACATTTTAGGAAACTACAGATTTAACGTGCTCCAGACATTGTGTACACGACGGTCTTTGCTTGGACTTTGTTGCAACCCTCCAGTTGCGAAACCGTTGCGCTTCCAACTGGGCTACCGCGCTATCACTTATCTTTCAAGGTATGGAAATAGTTATCAGAAGTTCATAGAATTCTAATTTTCGTCATTGAACGTAGTCGGAATTGTTAAAAGTTTGCATAGGAGGATGTCCACAAAAATAGCTGAATGAGAGACGATTAGCTCCATAATTCGAATGTGATGCTCATTTATAGTTTTGAACCAACACAAATGTCGAAACTTCATTCTTAATACCTAGAATTCAAACGCTCGATATAAGGGATGCCAAACTCTAGGGCCCCGAAGACATCGAACCCCTCTCAAAACTTAGGCACCCTTCCTTAATCATGAGAAAATATTTCAAATGTACTGATAAGGGTCAGCTAATATGCAGAATGGCACGATTGCATTAAGTATGACGTATAACAGCTATACCATGATATTCATGTTATTGGTTTATTTCAAGTATTGCCTATTTTTATTGCTTGCTATTGAAACATGCGCTACCAGGGACACCAAGTTCTAGGGACTCGAACCCATTGGGAAATACCCAATGTTTATTAGGTCCGGACATTCCTCAAACATGAGAAATTCTTACAAATATACTGATGAAGGTTGCCGATTATGTTGGATGGCTCAATTTCATGCACTAGATCGTATGACTCGTATATCATGATACCGGCTTATTGCCTAGTATTAGTTAAAGATAACCTGTTTAAGAGAATCCATCTTCGCATGTTTGCACCTCCTTCTTGTTTGGTTATGATTATGTAAACAAACAACAAACAAACAAGCTGAGTTGACATGCTTTCGTGATTGGCCACAGTATGACATCACACCTATAAAGGGGCGTGGTCATAATATTATGACCAATCATGTACTTAAAGCAGTATTACGATTTTGCTTGTGGCAATCTTTCCACTGAGATATTTATGCTAATTTCTAGAGATACAAGAAGTATAAAAGTGAAAGTTAATTTCTTCCAGGACTCAATTGTTGTCATACATTGGACAGAGATGCATCTCTGGTTTTCCAATCTGTTTCTTTTTCTGTAAACAGTTTTACAGCTTTTAATGACTAAATGTTTTTAGCTCTTTAAATCTGATGATTTATTTTTTACTCCACATATCACTGGGCACTTTGCTTCTCCACAATATGTGGGTGATAATTACCTATATTTATTATCAAGTATTGAAATGTTTGCTTCAAGCGGCTCTAATTTTTAGTGGCTCAAACCCATTGAGCCGATTCCAATATTAATAACTTAAGCCCTCACGCTTCTAAAACATGAGAAGATCTTGCAAATATACTGATGGAAATTGCAAGGTGGCTCCATTTCATGCTCTAAAGTCGTATGGCCATGTATGATACATGTTTATTACTTAGTATTGAAACATTCGTTATCCAAGTCCTAAGGGCCCCGAAACTCTTGAGACCACGAACATTTTTAAGACAATAGGCGCAGCTTGCTTCAACCCAACATAATGGATAAATAGTGCAAATATGTTGTTCGTAATGATCTGTAAAAAGAAAAGTTTCCACTTCTATCACCAAACCGGGAATAAGCCATACTGTCAATCAGATCTTGCACAGGTTACACCATGCCACTCAAATAAATGCCTGGTATGCCTGAACAGACATTGGACAATATCTTGTTATTCAGTACTCGAAAAAGCTTTTTTTTGCGAAAATTTGACTGCTGTATTGTTTACACAATTTATCAGAAATATTTTTAAAAGTATATTACCTGTCATGTTTATAGAAGATACTATGATGTCGTTGCCAATGCACCTGATTCATGTGCGAAGGTGTTTACAATAAAAATCGTTCCGAAAAGATACATGTTTATATAAAGTTGGTTGATTTGTCATTTTATGGCGAAAAGGCCATATTTGGCCAAGCCGAGTCAAACAGACCATGATATGTAAAAAATGTTCTGAAAGAGCAAAAAATTGGGATTTAGGAACATAATAGTGGGATAAAAGCAGGAAAAAACCGCTTGGTAATCCAAGGAAGCGTGACCCCAGTGTTTACTGAAGACAGTAAACCCTATGGAAAAAGAAAAGATCGCCAGAGTACCTCGAGTTAGCGAAGTCCGTACACACCCAAAGTAGATGTGCCCCTAAGGTCTATTCTTATAAAGAAACTGGAGAGTCGCTTCCTTCCCCAATGATTTCCCCAAACTCTGTATTTCTATTACGGCATCACTAAGCTGCACTAAGCACAACTCTCTCTTCCAGAAAAAGAACTCACTAGAATTGTTATTAGAATAGAAATGTTGTGATCTTGTGTTTTTTCTCATTATGATCAAAAGAAAACTCCAATAAGCGAGCTAAAGACGATTTCCTTTTTCAGAGCGAAGCGATTCCAGCGATAATGCGTCGTCTCCCGTCGCTTTCCACTAAGATATAATTTGTAGGATACTCAGCTGAAAAGAGATAACTTTCTTTTTATGATTGAAATCCGATATCCGAAGAAAAACGAGCTTTTGATAGTTCGACACAAATCGCCTCAAAGGGAAAAAAGCCTGGATTCTAATTTTTTCCCGTTCCTCTTGCATCTCTTTGAAAGATCTTTTCACTTTATTCGGATAATTAATCTTTATTGACAAAAGAAAAATAAAGACGTTCAGTTCGCGGAATCGTGCATTTATCTGGTCGGCGATTGGACTCAAGGGATCCGTTTGATGTTAAACGTGCTTGCTTAATTTTTATTGGATAAGGATTGTGTGTGTAACTCATTTTAACTAGCACTTACAGAAGTATATTTATAAAATGCATTCGTCTACAGCAGTTTTCCAAGCTCTTATTGCTAACCCCCTTTTTTTCGGAGTATCCCTTTGGGAAACTCGATATACCTAAGTAAATTGGAAGTGTAAATAAGCATATAATTTTTGAAATTTGTCAAAATTTTGTAAGTGCAAATTGTGTGTTATTTTAGAATTTCAAAAAGATAATTTGGAAAAGAAACTACTTGACTTAGCGATTTTGAAGCCATTTAATAAGAGGGTATAAAAATAAATCTATCTATCTATCTATCTATATATATATATATATACATGTGTATGTATACACACATGTATATATATATATACATGTGTATGTATACACACATGTATATATATATATACATGTGTATGTATACACACATATAGGGGAAGACGGGGTACAATGAAACAAGGGGTACAATGAAACATTACTTCTAAAATCAGTAAACTTTGTCTCAGAAAGTTGTAATTTATACATAGGTTATGTAACTATATGTTCCAATTACTGATGTGATTTGGATACATTCGCACTTTTACAACATTAGCAATAGAAGATTATTGGTTTTTTCACCATTGAAAGTAAGTTTCTTTACTAAAAGTAATTTTGTTTCTTTTTCCTCGTTGTAATATATAATAATTATTTTTCTATACATTGTTATCTTTGTGTTGTTGTCTTCATTCCTCCAAAACCAAAATTAAAAAAAAAAATTAGAAGTTTAAAATTTTTTTTTATTTAGTAACCTCAGTACGGGGTACAATGAAACACTTGCAGACGGGGTACAATGAAACATGTTTCATTGTGCCCCGGGTGAATGCATTTACTTGAAGTAATGTATCACTGGTAAATATAATATCATTGATATAAAATAACATATTACTGGTTGTCACTAATATAAATAAAACACTTTTACTAAGGAAATGGCAACACTTAACATTAAAAAAAAAGGCAACACCAATTCAAAACGGTAATTCTGAAAGCATGCAAAATTAAACTGCTTTTTTTTCCTTAAAAAAAGTACAGATTTCAATAGTAAGTTAGTTTTTATGGATTCAAAATCATTTAAGAATACTTTATTTATTTCATAGATCAAAACTGCACTTGCTTCAGTACACAATCCTACTAAAGTTCTCAGTCAAAGGGGCCCAAAAACAAATAGGTCAATCAACTTCTGTTGAAAGGGGTGTTCTTGTTACTATGTGTTAGAGCCTGGTGTCTATGGTTGAATTGGCGAGCTGCAAGCTCGCCAATGAGGCGATAGCTTCACCAAAATATATCCCGTCTTAGGCAGACGCGAGATAGCATTCGAACTCAGCGGACGCACTATTGTGCTCCCAACCTCTTGTATGGAAAAGGGGATTGCCCCAATCCAAATATTCGTGTAAATAGTTTATTAATTGTAAATAAATTTTAGTTATACCTAGTAGCTATCTCTAGTACCTCATACAGTCCACTATTTAAATCCAAAGGAATTTTCCAGCGACCAGGTCCCCAATCACGTAGGCGGGACTTAGACAACGGGCAATTTGGCCCCCTCACTATGTGTGGATTTATTAAAGCTTCTGGAAATTCTATACCCCATTATTTAGTATTTCTTAGAGTAAATTTCAAGTTTTGCATGTTGAATGGAGCTCCACCTGGGACTACGGGTGATGCAACAAAATCGGTATGGATGAATGGAGATATTTTTGATGTTCTAACACATTTCCAGGCACATACACGCTGTTCGAAAGAAAATCCAGCTGTACAAATAAAGGACAATCTTTAATCACATATTACGATTTCCAGTCTGAATTTTACGAAATATAACGGAATTGTTGTTGTAACCCTGCCCCCACATACCAGTAACAAATTGCAGTCTTTAGACAAAACTGTTCAAGTCACTTAAAAATGTCTTCAATCTAGCTGCAAATGATTGGATGCTGTGTAATCCAGGTCGTACAATCTCTATCTATGATATATCTTTGCTTGGCAATGCTTATTGCAAGTCTTTCACTCCACAAAATAATACAAAAGGTTTTACAGCGACTGGAATATGACCTTTCAATAGAAAAAAGTTTTTTGAAGAAGATTATTTGTGTTCTTACGTGTCAAATAGGCCTTGTCCTACTGAAAATTATTTCCATGGTCAGATCAATGAAACTGAAGACCTGACAGACAAAACACAAGAATCCCAGAAGTGGTGGATCTTGCCATTAATAGATCAGAATCACCGACTGCAGGTTGTTCAGCAACTGTTCATACACTATGCACTAGCTCCAAACCTGTGAGGAAATAAATTTCTCCTCAAGAGGTAAAACATTACCCCAAGGCTGGTCCAAAAAAAGTAGTTAAAATAGGAAAACGTTAAAAAAAATTGTTCTAACCACGCTAGTAAAAAATGCTCTTGTTAAGCAATTAGAAAGTAAAAAGATGAAAAAACTAAGAAGGTATTGTTTTATAAACAAACTACCTCCTACAGACACTGAAGACGACGATCCAGATTATTTTCCAGGTCTAGCTGATAACTGAAGTACTAAGAATGAGACATCCACACATAACATGTGTGACACAAGCAATATCTGTATAAATGATTGTTTTTTTATATAATTAAGGAGGGTGAACTGAAACATAAGGAAAGATATTCTGATGGAGAAATCATAAATTTAAATGAAGTCGAATGTGACTAAAATAAACTATATAGGGTGAAAGTTGCTTGCATCATTTGGAGTGTTTCATTGTACCCCAGTATGTGTTTCATTGTACCACACCATACGGGGTACAATGAAACACTTTGAGACAAACTTTTTGTTATTTTACAAGCATAAAGATATTGTTTAGAACCTAATAAAAATTTATTTAGATGGGGAAAATACAAGATTAAAAGTATGCATTAATTAAATTTAGTGCATGTAGAGGGCAGTAGATGTCTAGCCGCTGTTGAACATAATGCATCGCAGTAGGGAAAAGCGCCATTCACAATTGTGCTGCCGTAGACGATGGGTGACTTTACGTATGCAGAAAAAGCAGACATGCATTACATGTACGGCCGTGCAAATGGTAACGGCAGAGCTGCGTTACGAATGTATCGCGCGGAGTATCCTGATCGACGAATGCCGGATCATAGAATTTTTCAACGGTTACATCGTCAACTTTGTGAAACAGGTGCGTTCGACGTCAACAGACATGGCGCTGGTCGAGTAAGAGCTGTACGCACTCCAAGGCTGGAAGAAAGCATCTTGAACATTGTGGCTGATAGACCCGAGTCAAGCACAAGAAGTCAAGCATGTATCGATACTGGTGGACGCAATTTTGAACAATTACTGTAAACATGACACTTGTCAACAACGCTTTCAATAAAATCTTTGTTTTTCCTTTCGGCCGTTATTTCCCCTGTTTTCGCCTCACCGCGTCACTTGCGACTATACATTCCTATACAATAAATCATTGTTACCATGTCCTGTACCTACCATTAAAGTTTGTACCATGAATTCGGGACCACCCTGTATATGTATATATATATATATGTATATATATATGTATAGATACACACACACACACACACATATATATATGTATATATACATATGTATATGTATATGTATATATATATATATATGTATATATATATATGTATATATATATATGTATATGTATATATATG